>BSBK01000284.1:1485000-2001862 GCA_027943335.1 Chamaecyparis obtusa | reverse complement strand
TATATATAGATATCTATATATATATATATATATATAGATATCTATATATATACATATATATACATATATATACATATATACTATATACATATATAGATATATATATATATATATATATATATATACATATATATATAGATATCTATATCTATATATATATATATATATATATATATATATATATATATATATATATATATATATATATATATATATATATATATATATATATATATATATTTTGATATATATCTATCTATATATATATATCTATCTATATATATATATATATAGATAGATATATATATATATATATATATATATATATATATATATGAAATATACTATTTATCTAAGTTATATTATATATATTTAGATAATATATATCTTGACCTTTATATTTAATATATCTATTTATTACTTTTTAAAATCTATCTCTTATTTATTTATTTATCTTTCTTGTGTTTGTCTAGTTAGTTTTTTAGCCTTATAGGTTGGTTTGTTGAGGTTTTTGAGTTTTCTTTATATGTTTTGTGTGCCTTTTATTTATTTTTCTTTCTTATTGGTTCTTTCATTTTTATTTTTATTATTTTTGTTATGTTTCTCGATTTTGGTGCTTTCCCTTTATCTTTTGAGTTGATCCCTATCTGCAACTCACTTTGTTTTGCATCTCTTGCTCTTTTTCATCCTGATGATGGATCACAAAGTGTGATCCAAAATGTTGATGCTAAAAATACAAACACAATCGAATCTAGAAGCTAATCTCTATAATATACATTACACTTATTTTCCTTACTTCCTCATATAAATGAAAAGAGCCCTAAAATCACACACCTTCCTTTTACACTAGATCATGCATTAGCATCCCTTCCTCTACTTGGGTTGTGCTAATCAAATTTAGTCCAAAAGGGGTCACATTTTAGGGCCCCTTCCAATGTATGGTGGTGAAGTGGGAGTCTACCATTGACAACCATTTCCCTATATACATGTGCACAAAAAATCAAATTATCCCTAATGTCTTCTTTCCATGCAACACACATCTTCTTTTAATCCCTACCAATATTTTTATTTTAAAAATATATTTTACAAATTATCCCCATGTTGCCTAATATATCCATATTAGATATATCTTTAATTAAAATATATTTTTTATATTTTGAGTTTTTAAATTTAAATTTTAATTTATTTATAAATAATGTATATGTCATGCCCAAAATTTACAGGGCAAAACACACCAAAAAAATCACCAACAATTTTTTTTTTTAAAACATACATTAGGGTTAACAATCATAACACAACTATTAAAGTATTTAATTTCACTTTTAAATATTTTAATAAAATAAATATTTTAGTTGCACCTTTAAATATTTATTTAAATAAAATATTTTAAATACACAAGATAAATAATTCTAAAATAATAACCTCCTTGCTAAAATTCAGGTCGGTAGACTCAAGATGGAAAAAATGGGTATTCACTACCCTAAACAAGTCATATCGTGTTCTAGCAACACCGATCATGGCTCAAAAAACTCATTCAAACACCAAGGGTGAAAATTTTAGGAATTGCTTGCCCCGACTACGAAGTCCAATAAAAAATCATAGACAAAGAGTGTGAAATCCTAAAGCGAGCCACACCTTCACCAAATCGTAAAATGGCTAGAAGGAGTGCCGCTAAGTCAGGTTTCGTAGGGAGTCAGTGCAATTCTTGAAGAAAAGACTTAGACAAAAAAACATTTCGCCGAAGGAAAAAATAATCGGCGATGACATCTTCAGAAAATGAAGGGGGGAGGTGCAAAGTCTGAAAGGTTGGAAGGAGAGAAGACTATCGGGTTTTGCACCACCTGATGTCAAAATCCAAAAAGCCCAAATGAAGAAGGCAACTTTCGAAAAAAAGGTCTCGGAGGTGCAGGGTTTCAAAAAAGAAGCAAGGGAGTTTCATTTCTGATATTCCAATGCAAGTGTTAAGATTTCACGAAGATGAAGGAAGAAAGTAAATCGGTTAAGTCCATCTCTCTTTTCATAAATAAAGTAGTTGGGAGTTCGAAATATCAAAAATGAAGCAAAGGTGGTATAATTTTGATATTTCAACTCAAGCGATGAAGATGCCCAAATTTTTTAAAGGCAAAACATTGAAGAAGTTGACTTCGGGTTTTGAAGGAAGAGGTTGCAATTTCCACCTTAGTGGAAAAAGACAATACTCTTTCCGCACGGTCGAAACTTAAGAAAATTTCATAGGCCGGAAGGCTTAGGGGGGAAACAACCCCAAAATGAGTAGTCTTCATAATAAAAGACTTAATTGATTTCAATCGAATCATCAAGGAATAATTTTGGGTGAACAGGGAGAAAAAAGACAAATTAAAGAACATAAAATAATTATTTCCTTTAAGACAAATAAATATTTCTAGAATAGCTAAATTAACTATGATTTCCTTTCCTTTAAACAGAGAATTAACATAGAGGCGCTTCCTTTTTCAACAGTTAATAACCAGTCCAATAAGCCTAGTTTTAAATCATATTTTTCATTTCATTTAAGTAATAATAACTTAAACACCCAATTCATAGAATACAATCCTCTTTTTAAAATTTCTAATTTTCATAGCATCAACGAAGTTCACAATAAATTATTTGCAATACTTGATTGAATCATAAAATTTATAAAAATGAGAATATAATTTCAGATTTACATATTGAAAGTTTCAAGATAGATTATTATATTCAAGTTTGATGTTCCATTAGCTATACAAAACACTGAGATATAACTTCAAATTAAACATCAGCACTTTAAATTCTTAATCACAGACTTAAGATTGCAATAGTATATAAAATACCAGATCTTTAATAATTCTTCTTTTTTGAACTCAATAGGCAAATGTAATAACAGTTAAGAATTACTACTACTTCTTGACAAATTCTAGAAGGTTTACGCATGCAAGTTGCTTCTCTTTTGGCTTTAATTCAAAATATAGAACTCAAAGAATTTATATTACAAAATATTTCCTGCCCTTTAGCTCCACACATATCTTTCTTCTCTTGATCATTTTGCAACAAAGAACCTGCAACAAAATAAGGTTGGTCATGTAGGCTCACCTCCCAACCTAGGCCTTTACAAGGCCACCCCCGAGCTTGGGGAGTAAAGAGTGAACGGGTAACACAAAAGCATTTCTTACAATAATTCTTCCAAACAAAAGAACACAAAACTTCCCATAACCAAGGCATACACAAGGTCTTCAACATACCTTAACAATGGGGTGAAAGTGGACCAAATACCCAAGAGGAATCAAATGTCACACATGGACTCAAAACATCTTCCTTTCCACAATCCTCCTCACAACAAAACCATGGCTTCCAGCCAACAAAACTCCCTTATGGCCCCCAAATGCATGTAGGAAAAACTTGGCATCATGGAGACCAAAACATCTATGTTTATCCCTCCCACACATGGGGAGACTCTACACTAACAAGGGTTTTCACTAACCCCATTCACCCCTCAAGGTTACTCCTTCCCTCCCAAGGGTGAGTGTGCCTTGAACACCCTTATAAAAAAATTCCAATACAAAGACAAAAAAAAACATATCTTTAAATAAGTAACAAAACTCCCATGAACAATCGTTGGGGTTCCAACAAGAACACAAAAATCACCATGAAAGAGCATACAAGATTTCATCACAACAATATTTTATTTAAACATAAATACACACACAAAGTAAGAACACCAACCTATGATCCAATGCTCAAGATAAAACCAACAAGTTTTTATTTGAAGAGTTGTTCCACTTTCCTATGCTTTTTCTCCAAAATCATTTTCCAAAATTTTTAAGTCTCTAAAAGTAGAGAGTGGGTGAACAACCAAAAAGTCTCCTCGGGCCTCTATAAATGGCCTCCTACTCAAACACTAACTTACAACCATAATTGAAGGAGTACCCTCACCATAACTTCTCCAAATATCTTCCTCCCCTCATAAATGAGGTGTGAAGACTAAATGGAGTTGATAAGATGGCTTGCCCAAATTCTCACAACTCCTAAACTTGGATTCTAACTTTGGGGGTACTTTTGAGGGTTCATTTATGAGTCTTGGGCTTCCTAATGACCAAAATCAACCCCTAACCTCTAGTATACCAAGTGGGGTAGTTAAATCTGACCCAAACTACCCTCTAGAAGCTTATTTAACCCTCCAAAACCTCATTTGAAGTAAAACCACATATTCAACTAACTTTGACCCATTTAGAGGCCTTGTAACCCTAGGGTAAGCATGGGAACTCTACATGTTAACCCTCTAGTTGGTGTCATACTTATCCCAGTTACAAAGATAAGTCATGCCAACACATCTTACACACATGTGTCAAATGACACTGCATAATTTACAACATGTTACTCACATAGCATGACTAACATAAATTCATGTTTAATTAAATATAACCATGCAACATTACTTTTAAAAATAAAATACATGACAACAAGGTTCTCGTATCTTCACTAGATAGAACCTTAGTTTCACCGATAACACATAGGTCCACTCTTTATTCCCCATATTTTAGAACCATGGTCAATTTCCTGCACACTCATTGTAAACATCAGTAGGTCCAAGAAACACTCAAAATAATATAGCAAAGTAAATGATATAAATTAAACACATATCAACTAGCACTTGCATTTTCCAATGTTTCATCATAAATTTAAACAACATCTACATTTTATTCCAATATGTATAAACATGAATTCCTGAATCAATTTTGTATCATAATAATAGCTAATATAACCATCATACTACATCATCAAATCATAATCCTAAACATAGAAGTTATCTGGATCAACTATCATAAAGCATAAACTAAGCACAATAATCAACCATATAAAAGTATGAAATAACATAACATAGGATTTAGCCTTAAGTTTTTTGAATAGGGGAAAATCATAAACTACTAGAGATCAAATTTGGCAAGGTAGAGATGATCATCAGTTGTAGGCAAAATAAAAATCTATAAATAAAGCTTCGAAAGGAAGGAGGCAAGATAGGAAAACCTTTCAAAACCAATCCATTTTGAAGGTAGTCATTGGTATGGATGGTTTTGCTAAGAAAAAGAATCATGAGGAGAAGAAATAAAAAGGAACCCCCTGAACAATGGAACCCATAAGGATTGGGGCAAGAGAGTAGATCTTGAAGATGAATGATGGAAGAGGTCATATAGAGTCCATGATCATAGAGCACAAATTGACTTAGGAAATAGTGTGCCAAACCTTTTGATTCCCTTTAAAGTGTTATATTTGGATAGAAAGTTTAATGGAAGTGAAGTAGCCAGGTTGAAAGAGGCATGCTTTTTTATAAAATGAGGGAGGATGGTTTGCCTTCAAAAAGATAGATAGATGGTGCAAAAGAAATTTGGGATCACTAACCAAGTTAAAATCTTTACCAAACAATTTTTTTTGGTAGAATGTTCATCGGAGGATATTTAAAAAGAAAGTTATGACGCAAGTCCCCTATGAACACCTTCAAATTATGGAAAGTTATAGAAATTTTCCTTGTATCCTCTTCTTGGATATAGTAGCTCAAATATGATATGTTTTTGTTTAGGTGTTGAATCTTTCATGAGTATGGGCATTTGCAAATATTATTCCCTCACTCTAATCTAGCTACTACTATTACAAATGCTCCTTCCAACTCTATTCCTAAGTTGGATAAAGAAAAGTCTCCCATGTCTAATGGGGCTATAGATGAGGATACTTCCATTCTTTTCAAGCCTCACATTAAGGGGAGAGGCTAGAAGAGAACCTTGAAGGACATGAAAAATTATGAGTCCTTCAGTTGGTTCAATGTTTTAGATGAATTTCTTTAGGAGGAAGGAATTATAGTTGATTTTCCTCCTCATGTGGGTCCAGTGGATGGGATCTTGTTAGAGGATAGAGGTGATGGTAATAATATTTTATCCTTGGAGGAATAACAAGATGAGTAGATGGATATAATTATACCCTCTCAAGTCCTGGATTTATCTGTACCAGTTGGTACCTTTATCTTAAAAGAGTTTGGAGCCTTGATAGATCCAATATCTCCTTTAGAAAAAGAGGCTTGGAGTCTAGGAAAATTTGTGGGACCTATCTTAATTTTTGATAGAAACAAAAATCCATTTAATAAGGGGCCTCCAAGAAAATTTTTTGAAGGTGGGGCAAAACAAAGACTAGGAAAAGATGAAATTGACTGGTGAGACTTTGGTGGAATCTAGGCTAGGGAAGACCATTTGATCCCATTTTTTTCACTCTCATACATGATTATTTTATCATGGAATGTGAGGGGTATGAATAACATCCCTAAATAAAAGGTTATTTTTTATTTGATTATTTCTCACTTTTTGGACATTGTCTTTAGCTAGGAAACTAAATTTTCAGTGGATGGTTTGTTGAATAAATCTCCTAACATCTGGTCATGTGGTTCATGTCAATTTTTTGGAGCCCATGGTAGTTTAGGTGGACAGACATACTTTTGGAATCCTAAAGGTGTCCTACTGGTAGATTTTGAGCCATTCTTCCATCTCTATGGTTGTTCTTGTTTGGACTCTGGTGAAATTTGTCTCTTTTCTAATATCTATACTCCTCCAAGCCTTAAATTAGGTGAATTGAAACTTTGGGAGCATATTATGTTTTTCATATCTTTGGTTCCCTTTCTCCCTTTGGTTATGGCTAGTGATTTCAATGCAATGTGTAGTTTGGAGGAAAAAAGGGAGGGATTTGATGAAGGTGCATGTTGGGTGTTCAATAATGTGTTCTTATTGGTCCGAGATGGTTAATTTTTGTTGTGTAGTCTCTGGTTGTAAGGATTAGATAGATCATTATTGGTCCCTCCATCCTTGACTACATCAGGCTTAGTCAAGATTGATCCTTTTGCTAACCTCATTAGGGACAATATTGATTATTTTATTGATATGGAGCCTAAAAATGGTAGCTTTACATGGAACAATAGGAGTGATGTAGATGTTATTTCAGAGAGTCCGAATAGATTTATTATCTCATTCTATTGGATGGGGGATATATAGAGTACTAGTTCAAAGATCTTGGATTGGAGAGGTTTTGATCATTGGATGATCAAACTCTTAGTAGTTACTTTTAGAGTTTCAAAGAAACCTTATTTTAAATTTAAACTTATGTGGTTATGGGATCTTTCTCTCTAGGACTTAATAACTTAGTGGTGGTATGAAGGGAAGCTGAGTTAGGGAAAGGCTATGTGTTCTTTTTCTTAAAGATTGTAATATGTGGAATATAAGCTCAGGAAGTGGAATAAATAGTGTATTAGAAACCTTCATTTTAACAAAATGACATCTCAAGCTTAATTGGATACTATCACTCACTTGATTAAGACCAATTATTTGCTTTGGATTTGAGTAGAGAGGAGGCTTTAGATATTAAGGAGTTGGAGGAATGGGAACTTTGTGTTCAAAAAAATTCTAAAAGCAGAAGTCTTGGATTGATTGGCTTCAAGAAGGGGATAGGAATACTTCCTTATTTCATAATTCTATTGAAGCTATAAGAATTCATAATCTAATTTCATCTCTTGTGTCCTTACAAGGTGCTCTACATTAGGATAAATTTCTCGTAAGGCCTCTCAATATTTCCTTACTTTGTTTATAGAGGACTCTCTCCTGCAAGTGAAAGTGGAGCTTAAATCCTAGATTGTATTCACTCTTTGGTGTCTAATGAGATGAATGAGGCTCTTTCATGCCCCATATAATTACAAAAATTGGAAGATTTGGTGTTTCATATAAAAAGGTAAGGACTCCAAGCTCATATGGGTTTCTAATTGAGTTTTTCTAGGAATTTTGGGAAATTATCAATTTGGACCTTTTATAGGCGGTTCAAGAGTCACATAAAAATAAGAAAATGATAAGAGATTTAAATTATGCTTTTTTGACTCTTATACCTAAAAAAATGATGCAAATAGTTTGTATTAGTTTCAATCCATTACCCTTTGTAATGTGGCTTATAAGATTATCACTAAATTGATTGTAGAATGACTCAACATGTGCCTCAAGGCTTTGATTTCTATAGAGAAATGTGGATCTTTTACTAGTGGATGGATTCTTGATGGGATTTCCAATGCTAGAGAGGCTATTAATTTCATGGAAACCTCTAAGGAGAAGGCCATGTTTATCAAACTTGATATGGAAAAACGCTTATGGTAGAGTTAAATCAAATTTCGTATAGAAGGTTATTCTATCTTTTGGATTCAATGGAGATTGGGTTACTTAGATAATGAGTTGTGTTACCTCTACCTCCTTCTTTGTTCTTGTTAAAATGGATAATCGTTAGAGTTGTTTAGTGCTTCGAGAGGTCAAGTTACCAAGAAGACCCTCTTTCCACTTATTTGTTTATTATTTTGACTAAAGAGATTGGTATTTATAAAATCTCATGTTAGACAAGGATTGATTCAAGGATGGAGTTGGTGTAATAGTTTATCTCCTTATTCCCACCTCAAATTTGTGGATGACACAACCTTGATTGGCATGACCATAACTAATGAAGCTATTAATTTTAGGATATCTTTGGATATTTATATTATATTTTTAGGGCAAAAAAATAATGAGGTAAAGTCTTCCATCTTCTTCTTTAATACTCCTTACCTTATTCAAAGCAAGATTGCTTGAATTTTCAAATTTTAGATTGGATCTCTTCTACTACTTTATCTTGGGATTGTGCTTGGTATAAGAGCTCAATGCAAAGAGTTTTGGTAGGAGATTCTTGATAAGTTTTAAAAAAATATTATCCATTAGACTTTTAGATAGATTTTATTTACAAGTAGGGTGACTCTTTTGAATTCAATACCACAAGCTCTTTCTATTTATAGATGGTTTTTTCAGGTTTCCCCTAGCTTTGTTAAAGAGTTTTCTTCTCTTTTTCACCAATTTATCTCCTCAAAACCGAGTTTGGTTAGATGGGATTCCTTTTTTATAATGAAGCAAGAGGGGGGGTCTTGGACTCTAGATCGTTAGTATGAATGGTTATGTTAAATAGTGGCTGGAAGTTATATCGAAGGTGGTGTACTTTCCAAGATCGGGATTGGGCTAGAACTCTTACTCATAAGAACCTCCAGGGTATTAGCTACTTAGATGTACCTCATTTTAGCCTTGCAGGGAAAGAATCTATGATTTGGAATACTCTCAAAAGAGGGGCACAACTAATAGAGGAGGGTATTTTTTGGATATGTAATAAAGGATTTGATGCTCTTTTTGGTTTGATTCTTGGGATGACCACCACTTTGTTATTTATATGCTTCCTCATCTTGATTCCATTTGTAACTTCTTGATTGAACCAAGATGGAGTAAAGTGGAAGATTATAAGACTACTAATATTAAGGGTCAATTGGAGGTGACTTGTTTAGAAAGATCCTAAAGATTAGCCATAGGGTACAATAATGTGGAAGAGAATCAAGAGTTAGCTATAATCTTAGCTAGTAGACTTTGTAACTCCCTTAAGGGGATATATATTTTGGCTCAAGTTCTTAATCAAAAGGAAAAAAATTATGTTGCCTCGGGTTATTTGGAATTGGATGGGAAACTACATGGTTAAGTTGGGTTAACCTAGTGAAAGTAGGTGTGGGACAAATTATCTTGGCCTAAGTGAAACTTTTTCCTTAGGTTTGTGCCTCAAAAAAATGGTCTCAAGTAGGAGAATTTGTAAAATTGAGGTTTTCAAGATCCCTTTATCTATGCTCTTTGTAATATTAGTGAAAAGAGTACAACAAATATCTTCTTTCAATATCCTTATTCTAGGGAGATTTGGCAATTCTAGTGGATGGTGTAGAATCATGCTTGTATTCTCACCACCACTTTAGTGGAGTTCTTGGATATTTTGGGGAGACCTCCAACTAAGGCTTATTTTCTAGGTCATTTGTTGCATTGGCCTCACTATCATCATATGGAACCTTTGTTTAGAAAGGAATTGGAGGATATGTTAAGGTTCAAAATTGGTAGGTGCTCTCTTATGGTAAAAGATTATTGACAAGATACAAGAGACTATTTTTGCAAAATGTGATCTCTCTGTGCCAATAGATTCTAGTGACTTGGCTATTATAAGGAATTTGAATTTGGGTGCTAGTGGTTCAGATATCCCTATTGGAAGGATATCTAGGCAAGCCAAATATAAGATTCATGAAGAGGGACGATAAGTTCCCCCTCTAGAGGGTGTTATGAACGTCAACATTGATGGTTATTCTAGGGGGAATCCTAGACATGGAGGGATCAATGGTATTGGTAGAGTTAGTGATGGAAGTGTTGTGCTCTTTTTCTCCATCTATAAGGGGTGACATTCTAATAATCTTATGGAAGTTCTTATTTTTCATGCAATTGAGAGAGGATGTTCTCTTGGTTGGAAATGAGTTATCTATTAGTTTGATTTGAACAGATTGTGGTGAAGATGCTAAATGAGAAGAGATTGGATGGTGTTAATTGATAGTTAACGTCGGTGACAAATAAAATTCTTAATTTGTGTTCTTCTTTGGAGCATATTTATTTCTATCATATTCCCCATGCATAGAATCAAGTGGCAGTTTGTTTGGCTAAGTAGGCCTTTAAGAACTTGGATAGGCGTGACGCAAATGATTGCCAACTTTTAACTCTAGAGTATTTGACGACTTTGGAGAGAATAATAATGAAAGACATGATTATGTAGTTATTCTTCTATGGGGTTGCTTTTGGAACTTGTTGTTGTTGTTTGTTTTGTTTCCTTGGTTAGACTTGCATCCTTTAGCTTTGTAATCTTTGCTTTGTTTTGAATAAATTTTTATCCTTTTAAAAAAAAATCTTAATCATCAAAATTTTAACTATGTATCACATTTAATATCACATTTATTTCAAATATTAATATATACTCTATTATCTAATTATTTATTCTTTGATTTAATATATATATTTAATTAATATGCAAAATCATTTTATTTTATTTATCTTAAATATTATTCATGTAGATAAATAATTTCTTTGTGTAAATAGTTCTTTATTTATTTTTGTACTTAATATTATCCATGCACAATTCAATAATTAGTTCTTAGAAAAGAGTTTTTATTTTCTTATCCTAAATATTATTCATACAAATTTTAGTTTCATATTATACATGACTTTTTGTTAAATTTTTATGCTAATTATTATCCATGCACATTTTAATTTTTTCTTGTAAATAATTTTTATTTTTTTTAAATCTTAAAAATTATTCGTACACATTTCATTATCTTTTTTCTAAATAGATTTTTATTTTACATTATGCTACACATTTGTCCAAGCACATTTCAATTTCTTCTTGTAAATAGAATTTTATTTTCTTTATAGATTAAATATTGTTCATGGGTATTTTAATTTTTTCTTGTAAATATATTTTTATTTTCTTTATGCTAAATATTATTCATGCACATTTCAATTTCAT
Source organism: Chamaecyparis obtusa (assembly GCA_027943335.1). Taxonomy (NCBI): domain Eukaryota; kingdom Viridiplantae; phylum Streptophyta; class Pinopsida; order Cupressales; family Cupressaceae; genus Chamaecyparis; species Chamaecyparis obtusa. The sequence continues at coordinate 1,990,465 of BSBK01000284.1, read as the reverse complement.
TTTGTAAATAGATTTTTATTTTCTTTGTTCTAAATATTGTCCATCTGGACATTTTAATTTCTTCTTATAAATACATTTTTTATTTTGAATATTTTAAATTTTTTCTTGTAAATAGATTTTATTATTCTTATTGTAGATATTGCCACACACATTTCAAGTTCTCTTTAAAAATATATTTATATTTTGTTTATTCTAAATTTGCCCATTCATGTTTTAATTTATTCTTATAATTTTATTTTTAATCCTTAATATTATCCATGCACATTTCAATTTTTCATATAAATTAAATTTTATTTTCTTTATTCTAAATATTGTCATGGTACGTTTCAATTTCTTCTTGTAAATAAATTTTTATTTTCTTTATTCTACATATTGTCCATGTACATTTTAAATTCTTTTGATAAAAGCAAAAAATCTTAAATATTCTCTATGAACATTTCAATTATTGTATATAAATAAGTTTTTATTTTCGATATTTTTTATTTTCTTTATCCTAAATATTTCGATGCACATTCGATTTGTTCTTGTAAACGGGTTTTGTTTCTATGCGGCAGTTGATCAACTAGAAATAAATAGCGAGCGAACGAAGTCTTTGATAAAAATGTTTGTGCTCATGCACGTACATTCTTCTCATGCATAGAGTCGAAACTCGCCCTCGTCCATTTTCCTTGGAAATAACGAGGAAGTAAAGCATGCAGGCCAAACTCAAGCTTCTTTACAAACAAGAAGAATGTGAAAGCAGATGGAAGAGGCCGAGGATTCTTCTTCGACAGGCTTTCCAATGGATGTGAAAGTAAGACCACCTACAATCGCCTTAGAAAACGTTAGAAATCGGTAAAACTATGCATGAACTGATCACATTTTGTATTTGTTACAGGCCCAAGATTCTGAGATGGAGCAAGAAGGGCGAGATCTGGCAACTGTTCAGATTAGAGAAGCAAGAATGCACATTCCCGGAGGAGTGATGGGACTTGTAGAAGAGTGCCTGTTATCAGAGGAAGGCACAAAAGAGTCCTTCGCAGTCATCTGTGGTGGCCATGTCGATCACTTCCAGCAGCTGGAGTCATTTGATGAGTTATGGGGTTGTGGGTGGAGAAATATTCAGATATTGAGCTCAAATTTGATAGAAAGGGAGGAGGTGAAAGATGCGCTCTTTGGAGGAGCTTCTTTCGTTCCGTGCATTTTGTCGTTGCAGAAATGGTTGGAATTGGGGTGGAGAAAAGGATTCGACGTCCAAGGCGCTGAACAATTCGGCTGGAAAATGAGTGGGAGTTGTGAGTGGATAGGGTCCACTGAATGTGCTGCACTCTTTCGATCTTTCGGCCTCAGAGCAAATATTGTGGAATTCAAATGCCGTTCTGGAGACCATGAAATGTATGGTGCAGGGCACAGACATAAAGTCATGATTGATTGGATCTGGAGATATTTTCTTTGTGGGTGCAAGGAATCGCAATCGGATTCGGATTCTGCTGGACATAAGCCCAAGAATCGAGTCATGATCAGCAATAAACCGTAAGTGGCTTCTTCTGCAATCTGCTTTATTTTCATCCATGAATCTGAAAAGTTCTGCATTCAAAACTGATAGAAAATCTGAAAAGTGTTGTTGTGAAATTTGCATGTTTGTCGTTTACTCTTATTTGGTTCGGTTTCTTCTTGGCTATTTATTTGTTTGTATAGGTTTAGATTCGGTTCTTGATCTTGGGAACAGTAGAATATTACCCAAATTATTCAGATGAGAATAGTTTAGATCCAGGACCGAAATTATAAATAAAACAGTGTAAAACGATGAACTTGAAAACAATGTATTTTCATCCATGAATCCAATTGAGTTGGAATGGTCAAACGACCGAATCTCACCACAAACTCTATACCATAGATGAAATTCTTAATTCGACATAGAGTCACTAGCTGCCTTACAAGCCAAAAGTGAACCTCCAATAAGATTGCTATTGTGTCCATTCTTCTTTTTGATGAATAAGTGTGCATTACTACTTACAAATATAGTATATGTATTCAACCAAAACAAATGGTATTATAGGTCATATTTCAAAGTTTAAATGGATAAAATTTGGAATTAAATATAATAGAAGAGTGATATGTGGCAAAGAGTTAAAAGACTAGTAATAGCAAAAGACTAGTAATAGCAGGAAGATGGTTATGATCATTTGATATATTCTAAACATGACCAAGATTCAAAGCGTTTACAAGAGGCTTCTAACTAACATTGGTGATATCTTTTGCTAGCCATGTTGACTGATCAAAGGAAAGATGAAAGAAATGCACGAGGGATTGTGATATTGCTATTAGGATTCAACTGTGTAGTTTTTTGAGTCAAACTCATTGACCCATGTTTCATGAGTAGTGGTTCACACATACCAATCTTTCATGAGAATGAATGGAACACTTTAGCACTCATTGCATCTAGGTGATGCTCACAAAGGTGAAGCACTAAGACTTCGGGTCAATGAGTTTGACTCAAAAAACTACACAATTGAATCCTAATAGCAAGATCACAATTTGACTTGGTGTGTAAAATATCTCCTACTTATCAAATGAGAGAGATGCCATGCATAGGAATAGGACTTTTGATCCTTCCTTCCCTAAGTCAAATGGTTTCACATGGGAGCATCATGGTGGGTCCCACAAGATCAAGGCCGATAGAATTGAAAGTATCTAGGACCTTGAAGGTGAGATTCTTAGGGATCATGTGCCTTACTATTGTTGATTTGTCAAAAATATATGATATTAAATATAAGAAGCACTCACAAATTTACTTAAGAACATATTTAACATCAATAAGAGGTACTCTCGAGTACTATTGTGGATTTATAAAATTATATGATAGTCTAGCAACACTACTCATAATTTACTTAATAATAAATTAAAATTTAATAAGAGACACTCAACCAATCACAAATCTACCTAATAAAAAAAAGAATTGAACAACTTTTTAAGGTCAAGCTATTCATCCATTGAACTGAAGCTATTTTTTCTATCAAGGCCAAGCTTCCCAACCATAAGGGTCTCTATATATAGAACATCATCGATGGCAATGAGTATAATGTGTTTAGATTACATGAGCTAAAATTACTATATGGGCAGTATCTTAATGTAATTAATCACTTACAAGCCTATCAAAATTAGCTCTATCATAGCTAAACAACAAGAAAATCAAGGCTCATACATTTTAGATAGCATACCTAGTCTTGGAAAAGAGCCTAAAAATTTAATAAGACCAAGAAAAGAAGGGAAAATTTGAACCTAATTGGTTGGGACCATTCATCATAACAACTTATGAATCCAAAGTAGACCAACTTGATACACTTGATGGTGTTCCACTGGATAATCCCACCAACAACTATCACACAAATAAATTCTTTGCATGACCCTCAGAGTATCCTAATCCAAAAAAAATACCTCAATAAAAGAAAAATCCCAAAAACTAAAAAATATCCTTTGGTGAAAACCATTTTGATGACGTCTTGTGGTAGTTACCTTGATGAAAACCTGGCAAACAAACATCATGTGTAACATTAATTTTTTTTTAAAATGACAAATGTAAAGAGAAACTATCTATCCTTTGGTGAAAACTAATGAGCAAAAACTTATACTGAGAGGGGGAGGGGGGGGGGAGTGTGTTGTGAACCAATATATAAGACAAACTTACTTTTTTTCAAAAATTAAGAAACATAACAATATCAATCACACAAAATCTAAACAACTCAATATTTACGTGAAAAATCTTCTAGGAGACAACCATGGTATGATATTTCTTATATTTAAAAATTCTTACAAATTTTTTAGGTACTAAACCTATTGGAGTCACCAATTTCCAATACTGATCTTTGTAGGCACCAACCCACTGGAGCCACCAATCTCCACAAGACTTAATAGCTAACACCAATCTCTTCCTTTAAGAGACACCATCGTACAAATGAATAAGTCTTCTCAAATTGTGTCTTCTTCAATGGATGACAAACTCCTTTTGCTTCATAAAATATTATCATACATGTCGTCTCACCCACAAGGTTGATGCAATCTATTTCAAGTCTACAACTTCTTCTATTTTACAAATCTACCTTTGAATTCCTCCACAAATCTACTATAGATCTCTTTAATTTTTCTATAAATTTATCAACACACTTTCCTGAAGATATGAAAAAAACTTCCTTCAAGTACTCTAATATACCTCTTTTAGATCTACTCATAAATCTATTCAAACTTATTTACAAATTGCTACCAATGTTCTTACTCACAACCACCCTTATTCTTCCTAAAAATCCACTATCAATATTTCATAAATTTTCTACATTCTTCATTTTGTTTCTACTTAATTATGTTCGAATATTGACTAATATTGTACTATATTTCTTACATTTCAACTTCCATTTGATCTCTCTTTTGTACCACACAATATACCTCTTGATAAGGGATGCAACTTTCCAAAGTGACTGGCCCCATAAACCATATTTATTTACACTTTTGTAAACAACCAAATGAGACGTTACATACAAAGAGTTGAGCCTTAAAATAAATGAAATCATTTTATTTGCAACTTCAATATGGATTGACCATAATTTGTTTTTCAATGTAAGCCACACAATAATATTTAATTCTTCCATAGCAAGGGTGTCGGAAAGAGAGAATATTTATAATAAATATTTCACATTTTACTTAATCTTTTTTTGACAATAACTAATCTTCTTGTCTTCCTTTGACATCAATGACAAAAAAAATCAACAAAAACTATTGTGACTAAAAAGAAAGACTACTTATGATTTAATATAGTAATGACTAAGGAAAGAAACTATGTTTTCTGGATTTTGCAATTTTGGGAAATAACTGATAATAATGCAAGACTAGCTATATGACAAATAAAGATGATCAAGTAAATCTTTAAGGGAAAATTTGAAATTTTTTAGATTATGACTTCTAGGAGAAACTCTAAATGAGGGGGATAAACATTTTTACCTCTAGGTAGTAATGACAATGACAAGACAATTTTGAGAAAAGGACAATTTTGATAGGAGAGGTGAAAAAGAATCTACCAACCACTTATATAAAGATATAAAAGAAGGTATATACTCTAGTGTTCACAAGATAACGGGCTAAAAGATAAAGATACACAAGTCTAAGGTATGCAAGACCTAAATGGAATCTATGAGGTATGCAAGGTAATCCTAAAATGATGATATGCAATGATGGCCAAAACCTAATGATGCAAAAAGCTAAGTGTAGATAGGGAAAAATTAAGTATCAAAATATGAAAAATCAACCATAACAACCATAAAAATCAGATTCAAATTATCCCTAATCACTCAATTAAGCAATTAACAAAATCTACATAAAATAATAACCTAAAAACGTAAAAACAAAATAAATTATGCTAACTTTTTATTATACTCCATTGTTTTTCTTTCTCCTCCAAATTTGATGGTATTCTTTTTTCCAAGTGCACTAATACATATTCAAAAAGGTAAGTATAACATAATAATGGAGTGAGGATACTTGAATTGTGGTTAGCCAAATGAAGAAGAAGAAAGCCAATTAAATAGAAATCCAAATAAAAAAATGAACGATCACAAAGATGAAATGAATAGTGAGAGGGAGAGGAAGAGCCAACAAACAACAATAAAACCATATAATAAATCAAATTATCAATTTTCCCTCCAAAAGCCCAAAAGACACAGAATAAAATCAAATTTAAATGTGAAATTAAATGAGAAAATAAAGGGCCCTTTGAATATTTAAAATATTTAAATTTTAAATGGATTTTATTTATTCCTAAGGGGACATAGGGATATTAATTAATTGATTAATTCACTAGAGACAACATTAGGCATTCATTAAATAATTGTTAAATTATTTAATTAAACATGCAAAAAATGTGATAGGATGAAACAAATAAATTACAGAATGAAAAATAAATCAATAATTTAAAATAACTTAAAATGACAAAAAATGATCAAAATCTACAAAATTGAGCAAAATCGACTACGGACATAAAAGATGACTAAAAAGGGGACTAGGGACAATGACCATTTTTAGGTGTCTACATTTTGCCCCTCTTTGAGACAATGTGATTCTAAGTGTTGTTTCAAAGAAAACAGAAAAACTACATTAAAAGGATGACTCAAACACAAAAAGTCGTAAGGGTGCCCCCTCAAAAAATTCAGAAAAAACTAAAAAGAAGAGGCCAAATTTTTCAAAAATAAAACCAAGAACACAAGACCCAAAAAAGATTGGATGAAGAGAGAAACAAGACAAGCCAAAAGGAAAATAAATCCAACTTGAAAGGACATAAGCCAAAACAAAAAGGGAAAACAAAACAAAATCAATCCTTTTTTTCTTTATTAGTGCACTGCTTGTCTTTTGTAGAGCTTTTTGATATAGAATATTAGATGTGTCGCATCATGACACATATAAGTTATAACGATCTTGTGATCCTTTTTGCATGAGATTAGACATAATGCAAACAAGGAATGCCCCAATGTGCCCTAAAACACATACATGCTCTAAAAATTCATGAGAACATCCTACAAATAGAAGGTGAAGCTAAAATAAAGGACCATGAACCATCTTGGCCACTCTCACCACTTAGTGGTATCCTTGAGTAGCATAGGAACATGGTGAAACATAAAATTGATAATAAATAAGGAAAGACAAATAAAAGACCATGAACCATCCCGATCACTCTCATCACTTAGTGATATCCTTGAGTAACATAGGAACATGGAAAAACATAAAATAAATTCAAAACATAAAATCAATGACAAATTTAAGAAAAAAATAAATAAAAGACCATGAACTATCTCGACCACTCTCATCACTCAATGATACCCTTGAGTAGCATAGGAACATGGTATCTGAAATAAATCAATGAAAGATAAGACTTACTAAACCAAGAAGACAATAGCCAGTCAGATCTAATTGCCAAAGTTGATAGTTTAATGGTGATAATAATAATGATCAATGTGCTTGGTTTCAGGAAGGGCACATGTTGTATAAGACACATGATAAAATAATGCCAATGTCTAGTTTTGGGAAGGACACATCCTGTATAAGACAAAATGTCGATAGGAAAAATGGCAAAAGATTGGATAATGATGATTGATTGATGATGAAAAGTTTGATTGAATTGATTGCTGACTCGATTGGATAGGTTATCTATTCATGCATGATTTGTGAAGCACAATGTTCTACATCTTTTGATTGGATCTACTAAAATGTATACCTTGCTGCAAAGGATGATTTATTGAAAATGAAAATGAAAATGAAAAGAAAAACATGAAATGAAATGATACTGGTGTCAAAAACTAAAACTTTAATGCTTTGGTTTTTTAAAAGTTATTTCACTTTATTTGGATTTTAAGATTTTTTTATTTTTATTTTTATTTTTCAGGACTTTTTACAATTTTTATAAATTTTTAGGGCTTTATTTTCTTTTAAAGATTTTTTCAAGACTTTTATTTAATTTTAGTTTTTTCTAAGAATTTAATGCTCAAGCAAGATTTATTTGTTTGCCCACAATGTCTAGCAATGTAGGGAGATTATGAATGTATGAATGGGCTAATGGAATGATAATGGATGGAGGAAATATGGTGACAACGTTTATAATGGCATTAGGGATGATTTGACTCCCAAGGACTACTCGATGAGGGGAGGACATGTTCTTATTGTAAGCCAAGGGATTAGACATGATAGGATAAGGTAATGACGTGATGCATTGAATTGCAAGTGATGTACAATAATGGACATGTCAAGAGGTTTTGAAAATATTTTTTCAATTTATGTCCTTGTTTTATATCAAGACCAAGAGAGGGATTTAGATAGGACAAAGATAGGACATGAAAGGATAAGAAAGACCAAAAGTATGGACAAACAATATGGATTGAAGGGTTGGATAAGAAAATGATAGGGATAAAAGGAATGCAAATAGGATTATCAATAAGGACCAAAAGGGACATGGACAATGTGAAGCAGATAAGATACATGATACTTATGAAGATCCCCAACCTTGCCAAGATCAAAGATAGAAAAGGAAATATAGATTCAAAGAAGGATGATGGATATGATGGACAAAAGATAATTAAGGATGAGATGGATAATATATGATAGGATAAAATTAATAAAACTTCTACCAAGTATGGTATGATATGATGGGATAATATAGGTGAACCTTCCCACAAGTATAGAACACAAGATGCTCATAGATTACACATGATGTGTGTTTTCCAGGTTTTCATCATGTTACTTGTCCAAAGCACCTATTTTCTATGTTTTCACTTGTGGACAAATGATTTCTCTCTTTTTACTCTTTTTTTGACTATTTTTTTCTCTCCTATTTTTTTTTAATTTTCTTTTTTGACTTTTTTTTTTTTCTTTCAAAAAGTAGTAGATGCATATAGGAAATGGACGAATGACTCGAGCATCTTATTCTTTAGATGATACTCTTGAATGGTATGAAATAATGGACCATGCATATGAAGCTATGCTCAAAGATGTTGGTAAGGTAATATCAAAGGGGCATGAAATGGATGATTAGATGGAACACCGATAAAGATTTATGGAAAATATTAGATAGGATGGATGAAAGAATGGAAGGTAGGTATTGGATAATGAAGGGGATATAAGAATACTTTAATTTGGGTGGATGGTAATGTAGAAAAGAACAACATTGACACACACATTGAGGGGTAGTGGAGTGATGGAGGATAGCCAAATTTGGAATTTTTGGATTTTGATGGACGAGTAGATATAGATTTTAGGATATAACAACTTAGAATGGATTTGGATGGTGGGAGAAGTTTTGATAGAGGGATAACAATATTTGATTCTAGCTTTGATTTTTCTTTGGAAAGTTGTGCTTCAAGGAGCTCTTTGAGAATCTGCATAGTTTTTTATTTTTCATTCTTTTGTGGTTCCTTGGAACACATTGTTTGTACAAGAGATTTAGGAACCCATATAGATTTTAATTTTTCTTTATTTTTATTAGTGGGACTTTGTGTCCTTTTGGATATTTCTCTTTAGTTAAAGGTGACATACGGGATGGTATAAGAGAATAAATATTATGATCTAATAAAATGAAGGCAAAGGATAGTATATGATAAGGAAAAAACAAGGACCTAAATGCAAACTAGGGGTAAGGACCAGATGAAAAATACGAATGCAAGACAAGGGTAAGGACCAAATGAAGGATGACTGAGGGATATGATATGCCCAAAAATATAATGACAAAATGGTAACAAGGACAAGGTTCAAAATGAAACCCAAAGGTCATGAAATGAATGAGAAAAGAAGGTATGAAAGGATGGACTAAGGAAGTGACCAAAGGGGTACTATGGAAGGCTAGAACCTAGGATGAATGATGCAAGTGAGGTAACCTAAAGAAAACCTATGGAAAGTTGAAACAAAGCTACAAGGTTTGAGTTTCCTCTATTTTAAAATTTTGGATGATGTTTTTGATCAAGGTTTGATAAATTTGTTTATGAAAATATTTGAAGGTTTGGACAAGTGATGGATTTTTAGGAATATATTTTGAACACACGCGCTAAAAAAAGTGTTTGTTTAGGAAAATAAAGACAACTACAACCTATGATTAGGAAATTCCAATACTTGTTAGGTACCCACTATGGATAAATATGAGCCACACTCATTCAAAGTAAATAGCATAGAAGTTTGGTGGAATATGCTCCCCCTTGTAGTGCACTCACTTCTTAGGTACATCAAAATTTAGATTATAAGGGGCATCACTTCCCAAGGAACTACTATCTCTACTAAGAACTATGAGAATGTGGGATGACTTCAGAGGCATGGGTGGTCCCTTGCACCAATAAATAGAAGGATTTTGGTCACTAACATAATAGGTTTCTAGTAAAATTCAAGGGACTTAAATGATACAAGAATCCAATGAGCCACTTAAAGCTCTAACCAATCCTACTAGGGGTTTAATATATTCAAGGTATGCCCTCTTTTAAAATGACACTATGGTAAGCGCTAATACTAGTTAGACTTGGATTTGGCCCTATCCTTCATTTATATAGTAGACCAAATTGAAAGTTCCACTTGAGATCGTTCCCTTAGGATGAGTACCTTTTTTACCACCAAGGTAGGCCTCTCTAGAAGATAAAACAAATTTCTCTTGCACCCAAGGTCCATGAAGGTAAGGGGGGAGGATACATTTGTTTTTATCTTGGGTTCTATCCTAAATAGAAATGTGCCAAAGAACTAAACACATCAAACACTTGGTAAATTTTAAGCACCAAATCAAAATGTTTGCTAAACTAAATAGACATTTGGTTTCAAAATAAAGTCTTCAACAAATATCTTGCACTAAATGTCATTAGCAGTTTCAAAAATAATATCTTCAACAATTCTATTATGACCTGCACAAGCCCACAAAAAAGGAAAAAAATTAGCTCCCCCAAAAAGAAAATCAAAACATAATTTAATCTAAGAAATATGAAAATGTAATCTAATTCAAAAAAAAAAATCTTAAAAGACAAATCCTAACAAAAAGCCACCAAATCTAATTAAAAAAAAATGAAGACTAAAATAAGTTAGTAATTAAAGCTAATCTAGATTAATAACAAATCTCAATGTAAATAAAAAACAAAAATTAACTAAACTAAAAAAAAAAGACAAAATTACTTCTAAATAAAAGATGGTTAAAAACCAATTCCAAGAGGCCTTTCACTCTCCTAACTTTTATGGACTTCAAAAGTCTCAACAACTATCCAAAAGCAAACAAAAACCCGCAGGTATCAATATTATGCGTTAATAGACCAATTTGATGTAATCATTTTCAGTAAACCATATGATCAAAGTAGTTTACATATAATAGATATCAAACATAACAAATGACTTTGATAATGTATTTAAAATGTAAAAAAATGAAACTTCACTCCTAAGAATAGAGGGTGTTTTCTATGCGAGCGATATAAAGGTTCTTGCCAAAAATACACACAAAGTGTCTAATGTGAACAATAAACTCAATAAGAAGAATATCTAGTGTAAAAAGTCACTCCAACTTGGAAGAAGACAAATCATCTCATAGGGCTATCCAACATCTCAATCTCTTTTCACCATATTTTATTATATGGTAAAATGACCTTTCATCTTCTGCCTAAAATTTGCAATCACTTGTGCATCCAACTTGTGCTACAAAGTGCCCAGATCTGAGAAGGAGCATATGCACAAATGTCAAACTCACCCACAAAGGAATAAATGTTGCATTAAATCTCTTTGCGTGACTTCAATTACAAGGTTTGTGTATTTGTATTTTGTGGGGGCATCCCATCTTCAGACAATAATCTACTATTCTCCCAACAAAACACCTCTCTATGAAAACTCCTCTCAATGTAAGTTAATTGAACACAATTTGTATATGCATCAAAGTTTTTTTTATAACATTCAAGACGAAAGTATTTGAAGTAAGAATGTATCCACTAATGAAGTTGATAACCCTTCTTATTCCACTATTTTCTATGTTCCCTTTGATGGATAATGTCACCCTGTTCAAAAGTGGTTGCTCATGAAGGACTCAATTAGTGGAAAAATCACCCAACTTCTACCATGTTTTCCCCTAGGCTTGAACATCGAGTTCTTAGTAGATATAGATGAAAACCACAACTATTCAACCATGATTTTATTGCAATGTCTTGTTGTTTTATTCTTGTATCTCTAAGAAAACAAATATGACTTCTTGAATTCCGATTGAAAAGGAAGTGTGGGCAGTCTATAAGGAAAACAATGCATGGATAAGGATTTTTTCATTTAAATTTGATTTGATGCCGCAGGAGGATGTAGGAAGTGAGCAACGTTATCCAACAAAAGATTAATGGATAAACAAAGATTTAAATATTTTGAACATGACTGTCTGATTATATGACCAATTCTTTATCAACTAGTGACAGAATCTAAAATCTAGAAAGCATGCTAGAATATGTAACATATCTCTGATATCAGGAAAATGCTTATCATCAACAATGCATATAAAACCCAAATCACATTTACATACAATAAAAATATTAGCATGAAAAATAATAGTATGAAAATTTTATATAATCTGCAATCAATTCTTTAAAACCAAACAATACACAGTCATTTTGATTGAATATCAGTATGAATTCTTTTATTATTACAAACATGAAATTGCAGGTATAAACGAATTGGGTATTTTTAGTTGTAGATAGAGAAAAAGTAAGTATCAAAATATGAAAATGAAACCATGAAAAGCATAAAAAACATATTCAAATTATCCCTAATCACTTAATAAAGCAATTAATGAAATCTGTATAAAATAATAACATGAAAACATTATTTTTTAATTTTTTTATATGTAAACTCTCTATTATAAAATAATAATGTAGTGAGGATACTTGCATCGGTTAGCGGAATGAAGAAGAAGAAAGTCAACTAAATAGAAAGACAAATTGAAAACTAGAAAGTAACAAAGACAAAATGAATAGTTAGAGGAAAAGGCAAAGCCAACAGAAAATAATAAAACTAGATAATAAATAAAATTATCAAATTCCCTCCAAAAGCCCAAAAGTCACATCAAATAAAATTAAATTTAAATGCAAAATAAAATGAGAAAATAAAAAACCCTTTGAATATTTAAAATATTCAAATGTAAAATAAAAGACAAAAAATGCATAAATAAAAGGCATAAATAAATGGATTTTATTTGTTCCTAAGGGGACATAGGTACATTAATTAATTGATTAATTCCCTAGAGACAACACTAGGCATTCATTAAATAATTGTTAAACTATTTAATTAAACATGTCAAAAATGTGATAGAATGACATAAATAAATGTCAAGATGAAAAATGAATCAAAATAAACTAAAATAATTAAAATAATTGAAAATGACAAAAAATGATCAAAATGGACAAAATTGAGCAAAATTGGTCGATGACTAAAAAGGGCACTAGGGACAATGACCATTTTAAGGTGTCTACAATAAAACACCCTAAAATACAAACTCTAAATGAAGATAGGTTCTCTGATTCCAAATATAGAAAATGTATTTCATGATACTATGTAAGTCTATGAGTTGACCATAGTTTTAAACTGAAATTGTTTGGATCTGAAACTCCAATTTTACCTAGCGTCGACATCAAATGATTTGCAAGTGCGTCATTTTGTCTATGATTGGTAATTATCTGCACTATTAAAATGTGATATGATACAAAGTGTTCTATTCTAGTAAAATGATAGGAAATTGTGTCACACAGTAAGGCTGATTGAGGCTCTATATCTCGTGAATTTGTTGTAGAATATTGCAATTTCTATTTTAAAATGATAGTTGCGTCGCTTAAACAATATATATAAATGCTAATATTTGTGTTGCATAGTATAAATGATAGATGTGTCATTCCTCTATGTAAAAGTTTGACAATGTTTTTTATTGTTGCAAACAAATAAAATACACATACAAAAAGTAAAACTATTTGACAAATCTAGACTCTAGTACACTTTTTGTATATTTAATTACTTTTTCAAGCCACAAGATTTTCATTGGTCGTATTACAAATGAAATAATAAATAGAAAACTATTAGCTTAAGGTCACAACTTCATAATAATATTTCAGCCCACAACTTGGATTTTTGTCTACTCAAACATTAGTGTCACACTTGAGAGTGCGCCCATTTTTTTAACTTTTTCTAGATTTTGATCAAAGAGGATTTCTCCCTAATTGAATCAATCTTCTAGGAAACATATGGTGAGTATATTGGGGGTAGATTGTTTCCTCCCCTTGCATTGAAATATTATAATGTTTAGAATTTAGAATGGGTGGCCTCTACCTTAGGGTTTTTAATAATGTTTGGTGGCGCTTGCCCAAATGGGATTCATGAGTGAGACACTAAAATTTGTAGTTATCCGCATCAGATCCTTAGGCATGTAGGATTGAGCTGAGCTATCACTGACACACCAAGTCTGATAAGTCAAGTATAAAACCAAGATTTATATACAATCTTATTTCTATAGTAGCTCAAGGGTTTTACCTCTTTGAGGTCATTCCTTGGGGTGATGAATTCCCTAGGAAGGAATCTCTAAGTAAAATGAAAAAGGTTTCTAATAAAAATATGTGCAAGCACACCAATCATACAAGAAAAATAGGTTAATTGTTAAGTCCAAAACAAGGCATGATTTAATCTAAAAATAGATAATAAAAAAATAGAAAAAGTTAATTTTATAGCACCATATGAAGTGGTATGCATTCAAATACACAAGTTATTTCCATGCCACATCCTACAAATCCAATATCAGTAACATGAAACCCCTAGATCTAGAAATAAAAAATCATATGGATATAGGTTACCAAGATTGATAGCCAATCTATACTTTTCACAATAAGGCAATACCTAATGATACTATTTGTTTTGAGATTCTTGTTCCAATATTTCATCGTGATCTTCTTTTTCTACAATTGTACACCAATCATCTTTTTTGGTCTAATTCTCTTCCTTCCTTCTTCTATATTTGGGAAGGAAATTTAGTTTGACCTTCTTTGCTTTTTATGTTTTGTACATTACCATGAAATTTCATCATTTAAATCATATACACATCTCTATACTATGTAGTTGTGGCTTTTGAATTTGTAGATGCGGTGAATCCCTATCAATTACATTGTAAAATCTTTTAGACAAAAAAAAAGTTGTCAAAAAAAAAGACTAGTGTGTCAATAAAGAACAATCATGTATGTAAAACACACAATTGTGTCATTTTGTCAACACTTGCAGTGGATAAACTTCCACAAAAAAAAGTATGATAAACATAACATTATCAAAAAATAAAAAATAGTTGTAACAAATAAAAAGAACATGTGATGATTTAACATGTTGATACGTCGATGAATTCTTGAATGCATTGTAAGATTATGTTTGTACACTGAAACTAAAAAGACATAATAGTTAGAAATAATGGGTGTTTCACATCGAGTTCACCATTTGTAATAGTGGTGGATAAACCTCCACACGGATAGCACAATAAACATAGCACTATCAAAAAATAAAAAATAATTACAAAAAAGAAAAAGAAAATGTGACAGTTTAACATGTAGATACGTTGATTAAATCATAAATGCATCGTAAGATTATGTTCCTACACTCAAACTAAAAAGACATAAAAGTTACAAACAATGGGCGTTTTACATCAGGTTCACCATTTGTAATTAGTATACCTTCAACAATAGATGTTAGAGCTAACCACAAGATCTAGATTGCTATAAAAGTATACTCCTATTCAAGAGAGAAATGACAAAATTCAATGCATAAGATAATAATTCAAATGAATAAGAAAATATCAAACCAATAAATCCTCCTTTGTCTTTTCTCATTCTCTTTTCAATTGTAAGAGCTCTAATTATGATAACATGTGAGAAGTTGAAAATCATGGTTGTCAATAATGAAGATTTACCTTCATTAAACTTTTCCTTAGATTTCAATAGACAGTTCTGATTGATTGATATTGAATGGTTCAAACTGATTTAGACTAGACTTGATTGAATAGATTACTCAAACTATTTAAGAGTCAACTATTACCTAACATAATTAATTGATTATAAGATTGAATAGATTAGACATAGGGCTAAATAGATTGATCGGTTAATTGAATCAATTAACATATGAACTAAGTTGATTAGTAAGAAGACTGGTTTGATTGATTAGTTAGAAAAATTAATTGGATAGTGTACATAAGGAAAACATAAGCAATGCAAATAGAGGGTAGATCACCTCCCTTTTTAAGATTGCACATTTAGAAGGAAGATGGCCCCAATAGGCTCAAGAGGTGACTTAAGTGTTAAATGGGGAAAATGTTTTCCCTCACTAAATATGTACTTTTGAAATGGAAAATGAATAATAAAGATAAAGTGTAAATTAGGAATGAAATAATTGCATTTAGAAATGAAATAGGAAATAAGTAACTTCAGTTATGAATATCTAATAGGCTAAATGTCAGAAATACATGTAACAAGTTTTTTGATTTCTTGACATTGTAACCTACCTTCCTATCAAATTTTAGCCTATTTCTGTGGGTATAATTTTTTTGAGACAATGTATAACTAGGTATAGGTCATTTGAGATGATGTATACCCCACCCAAAACTTTAAGGATCAATATGACTATTCCTAATCTACTTATAAATGACTTGACAACTATGTAGCCTATTATTGCACACAAAAAATGGGGAAGAAGGTTGAGCAAACATGTTTGCCTTGGTTAAACCATTGTTTAGGCATCAACACTGTAATTAAATTGCATAAAGGAAAGATAAAATAAAAGCTAGATCTTAATCACAAATTATCTCATTCTTTGATGATGCAATGCCTCTTTGATTGTGATCACAAAAGTTAATGCAATAGCTTGGACTCCACAAAAACCCAAAAGGAAATAATCAAATACAAAACCTTATGAAATAGATGTTGTAGTTTGTCACAATGCTCGATAAAGAAGAAGAATACTTTAAAGACTTGAATACTTGGATGCTTGAAGACCTCAATAATGATTAGATGCCAATTTATTGATGTATTGATCGTGAATTCTTGAGGATCATAAAGTCTAATAATGGTTACCAAAATGAGGAGAGATAGGGTGTTTAAATACCTCATCCAATATTTCAAGGGTTAAAACTCAGCCAGGTCAACTGTAGATCCAGATCCTTTACTAAATTGCCAAGATGGAGACCTAATTTAAAATATATGCCCGAAATTAGGGGTATATGTTGTCCCAAATGTCCTATGCCCTCCAATCAGGGCCCAGATCAGAACCATGGGTCCTAGACAATTAAAGGATGTCAAAAGATAGGGTAATGCCAGTTTTGAGATTGGGAGAGAACATAAATGCCATAAATGGTAAAATAGAGATTAGGTGATGAAATGGATTATGGGATTGGTGGAAAAATATAGGATCACACTTAGAAATAAGGGCTTACCTTGCATTTTAAAGAAATTGAATCAACAAAAGACATAATAATATTAACTTAAAGGTCCAGTGAGTGCTAAGAGAACATGAAATCAATGTGAGGACCCATACATACTAAAATAGGGCTAAAATGAGCTCCAAATATAAATGATAACTTTTTAGGATGGTATAGACAAATGACATAATAGATTGATTAGTCAGACTGAAAGTCAGTATTAGTCATGAAGGTAGAACTAGAAGAATAATTAACATTAGATAAATTCAAAATTTATTAAATTGTGCACGATTAGGAATACATAATTTGCATTTTTTTAAGAAGACTTAGTTAATATCGTGGAAGTGGAATAATTAAATAAAATAATCATTTCATTCAATTATAGAAGACATAGCTAGTAAATTAAATAATTAAAATAATTATTTAATTGCGATGATAAGTATGAGAAATGTTAGTTTAATTAAATAATATAAATTATTTAATTAAAATTAGGGAAAATACATTAATTAAATAACAAAATTATTTAATTAATATTAAGAAAAATGATTAGATAAATTTAGACAAGTATTGAAAGATAAATGAAGTGGGTATTAAATAATTAATTAAAATCATTCACTTATTCAAATATTAATGAAGTAGGTATAAATTATTTCCAGAGTATGGTACAAGGTATAATATCATTCCTAAAGTTACTCAACGTGTACCATCCTAAGTAAGATATAAATCCCTTGATAAAAAAGTTCTTGAACATTTGAGGTAAGAGGAATGGTGAGCCATTGTTCTACTATACCTCTATCCATTAGCTCTTAAGATTGGCATGACTCACATAATCATGTGATATGTTACCACTCAAGCTTTTACTATCAAAATACATCTATTTGAATAACTAGGTTGTTCTTATATCATGTGTAAAGCCCCACCAAGGAACCCTTGGAAACAAATCTATTAAACATGCACCGAACATTTTTTTTTTATAACATAGACTAAACATAACATATCGATGTGCATCTCGTAACCACAACAAAGCAATTAAAAACATTCTAAGAATGAATATAACTATCATCACATGATCACACATAAGCAGAAGACTTCACAACACTTGCAAAGGTTCCCAAGAAACCTAAAAATCAAGCATGAGTGAGATAGGCACATTCAAGCCATCTTGTGAGAGTTTGGACTTCATCTACGAACCACATAGATCATAACCAGACCTCTATCGATGGTCACTTTTCGAGGAGACTACTATATACTTGTGGCAAGTCAATGCAAGAAGCCGATAAGCATACATTAAGGGTAAACATAAGCAGTCATATTTGAATCCTGACTGTTATGACTAAGAAGGCATCTTAAGATTAAAGGGTAACCAAATATGTAATTACATTTTGACAGACCCTCGGGAAGTGCCCACTATTTTAAATGTGCTAAATTGTATGTGCTGAAAGATTAGGTGTATATGCTAAAAGACAAGATATATGCGCCAATTTGAGAATAAAAAATGTTATTATGAGAAGAATAAATGTCGATCTATGGGGAAAAAGCACTAATCTATGAATAAAAAATGCTAAACTATATAAAAACTTGTGTTTGGGCCTAAAAAAATGAAAATACAGGGTTTTCTTAGTTCTACAATCAAGTAGGCTTGTTGATGCCAACATACAACATAAGATACAAGCTTTCTCCACATCGGGGAGTTCTTGATACACATGAATCAAGGCAATACCCACTCGATTACAATAAAGAATCACAAAAGTAAACTAAATAATAAACATAAACATTCACACATATAAAGAGATCAAGAACACGTACATAAATGAAACTACTCTAAGTACATAACTGAAAAGAGCATAAGTGCACATACAACCTAAAACTACGTGAGGTAAAGCATGGAGAACTTAATGCTTGAAGTATTTGAATTCGGAGGAAGCCCATCACATGTACACCAATCCCCAGTAGTGACAAAGTGCAACACCAGCCTACCATGTGGAACCCTCAGGTCCACCCCACCATGATCTCAGATATAGTAACCCAACCACAATCACAAGGTAACCACATGCACCAAAAAAGTCTACACCCATTCCAATCAAAATACATGAATAAAGGACAATGCTACAGTTTGAGTATAAACACAATGCAAGTAGGTCAAGGTCACTACTTAAAGATATCAAGGCTATAGTGCAGGGACTCAAGGTGAAGTGTCATTACTTGGTTCTCAGTATCTCAAGTAGCATCGAGTCTCAAGTCAATGCCCTTAGATATATAGACATCAAAAAGTATCGCAGGTCAATGCCCGCAAACAAACAGATACACATCTACCTTAGGTCAACACCCGCAGACAAACGAGTAGGTATAAAGCTTAATTTACTTTTATTAAGTATTTTACCAAAGTTATTGGCATTAAGTTATCACTTATTAATAAAACCTAATTCCACGTACAATATTGACCACTTATGTGCTAGGATCCACGTAAGGAGCCACTCCACTCCACTACCTAAATACCGGGCTCATCTTGTTCTACAATGAGGCACAAAGAAAACAATACAATAAGGAAAAAGCCATAAAACCCTAAATACACATGACACTCAATTGGTCTCAAACCAAAAGTGTGGGTCCCTTAGGTATCCCAATAGGGCACACTCAATGTGCTCATGATGCGGTCTAAAACACCTCCAACACATGCTCAAGATGCGATCTCAAATCAAGCATCAAGTCAAAATCCAAAGGAAGGAATAGACAATCACAAGTGTGCACGAAACACTCAACTGGGCAACTTTCTAGGAGTATGGATTTGTCCATGAATCTAAAAATCACAAAACAAAACCATAGAGTGGTTGCAAACATGGAGGACAATCCACTCCAATGCTTGGAATATACTGATTATGCCAAATAGAAAATTTGGGTGGCACACAAAATGATGAAAGCCCAAAAATGCCAAAAATTCCAACATCTCAAAAATCAATAAAATCAAAACCCATTTATCTTAGGGTCTAACTAACCCAAAAATCTAATAAAAAGTCAATTCTAACATCGTGGGTGAAAATGACCAGCCTCATAGTGGAAAACATCAAATTGAGGACCCTTAAATATGTACAAACACAAATAGGTGCTAAAAGCATAAAGAAATGTGGGGAAATCACTAACCATCATCACATGAAGAAAAAACTAACTAAAATCAACAAAAATGGATAATAATTGATCAAAAACACAAGAACCCTACCTCAGTCCAAGCAAGAAACCACATAAACTGACTGGAGAAAATAAACACCTTGTAGAATCAGGAATGGCTCCATGAGAATGGAAGCAATTGTGGCACAGTTCCAATGAGCTGCTACCCATGAAGATTCGATGCTTGAGTCAAACCCAACAAGCAAAAGTATGATTTCTCCAATGTAAATTTGGTGAAAATCCAAATTTTCACAAAGAGCAAAAGTGAAAAGTGTCTGAAAATGAACTCACTTTTAAAATATAAAGAACTTTTCCAAAAGTGACTTTCAAGCATATTATTTAAATAATTAAAAGAAAATAAACTATTTGACTTTTTTCCAAATCAAATAAAATAGATTCCAGATAACTAGAATCCAAGTACAACAAATTAGCTAGTAAATAAAATAACATTAAAATTTCTCAAATGCATAAAAATCAACATTTTAATCAAATCCTTCTGTGACAACTACAGAGCTCTAAATGCACAGACACACTCATGGGTCTAACACAAAATGCATAATGAATCTAGATTTACCAACACGTGCTAGAGGGAATAACATAATAATTACAGATACACCATCCATACAGGTATGGCATTGGCTTAGTATGAAATTCTAAAGCTACTATCTCTCATGTCACTATCGAGAATATAGACACACTCAAATATTATAGCACATGAATAATGTGTTTGGTACCTATCCACTGAAACAAGAAAACATCAAGTGTAGATTCTCATAATACAAATAGCCAAAGTGCATTACATGATAAAAAATAGCGGAGGAGAGTGATACATCATGTAGATCTCATGAATGAGTGACTACAAATTTGTCTCACTTTGTACAAGCACAAAGGTCATAATACATAACAATTGTGCAAATGTGGCAATGAACATTATATCATTTCAATTAACATTGCATTTAAATATAAAGCATTTATATAAATAATTTTACAACATATGAGCATCATTAGTGAAAGTAAATAACTAAAATATCCAACCACATATAAGCACAAAAATTATGGAGTCCAATAACATCATCATGATACATAATCAATAGTCTCAAATGAAAAATGCACCAGATATCATCATAAGGGATCATGTCACATCACTAGCATCATCATGTAGATATGATCAAATCATAAATAGTAAAATAATCTAACCATCTATCATAGCCAAGATACTAGCAACCAAAACATTGTACTGTCATTGATGTATCTCATCATGCAGATAATAAAAATAATAAATAAGAGTATATCTCATATCAAAATAATCATGGAACATAATGAAAACATAGGAGGAACTAAATCATCCCCTTCTAGGAAAGGCTTACACTTGGAAGCTTGCAAAAAGATAAGGGTACACAAATCTCAACTAAGAATCATCCTACCATGTAGCATAAGTCTCATCACTCTAGTCCCATTGGATCCTTACCTTCTCTATATATTTTACCCTAATGGTCAAACTTTGATGCTAAAGGATGTGTATGGGCTCCAAAGAAAGCTACCCATCCTCTACTTGTAAAGCACCCCAATCAAGAACATGGGTCACATCAAGAATATACTGTCTCAACACAAAAACATGAAAACATTATGGATGCATGATAGACTAGGTGGAAACACCAAGTGATAGGAAATGGGACCAATCCTGTCAAGGATCTCAAAAGGTCCAATAAAATGTGGCGCTAGCTTAGAGCCTTTCCCATAACTGATGGGGCTCTTCCATGACCAAACTTGCAAAAACACACAATCACCAAATGAGAAGTGATGGTCAAGCCTATGAGCATTAATAGACTTCTTCTACCAATCTTAAGTAGTAACCAAATTCTCTCTAATATTCACAACCTACTACTCATATCCTGAAGCATCTTAGGACCCAAAACTACTCAATTCTCTAACCAATCCCAACTTAAAGGTGTACAAAATGGTTGACCATACAAAGTCTAAAAAAGCTGACATGCCAAGAGAAATATGGTACCCACTATTATATGAAAACTCAACCAAGTAAAAATAGTCCTCCCACCTCATCTACTGATCTATCACATACATGCAAAGGATGTCCTTAAGAACCTAATTCACTTGCTTTGTCTGACCATCAGTCTTGGGGTGATATGATGAACTAAAATTAAGTTGCATGCCCAAAGCATACTGGAGAGATGTCCATAATGTACAATTTCACACTAAATATCTATCCAAAATGATCCTACAAGGTATCTCATACAACTAAAATATATCCTCCATGAACACACATGCTATTGAAGCAATAGTATAAGAATCTCTTATGGGTGAAAAGTGAGACACATTGGACAACTTGTCCACCATAACCATAATAGCATCATGATGATGTGATGACTTAGGAAACCCATTAATGAAGTCAATAGATTTAGTGTCCCACTTCCATTCAGGAATGGAATGTGGACACAAGAGACCTATGGGATGCTAATTCTCTTCCACCATTGTCTGATACTCAAGAAATCTAGCCACAAAATTGGCAACATCACACCTCATCCCTACCCATAAGTACAACTACTGAAGGTCAACATGCATATTATTGATGCCAGGGTGTATGAAATATGGTGCACAATGTTCCTTTAACATCAATAAATAATGAAGATAGCCTGACACCAATACATAAATGTGTCCATGGTTCTACAAAATTCCATCTGACACTAAAGAGTAGCCAAAAAAATACCCCGCAAGGGTATGTCCAGAATCAATCTCTGCTCTAACCTCCTGATACCACATATCACTAGGAAAAACCTCCAGGATATGACTACACAAATCTACTCCAAGAGATAAAATAGATATTTCATGCCTTTCCTACTCAAGGCATCTGTAACAACATTATCCTTCCCCTTGATGTGATGAAAATCAAATTCTACTCACACAAAAACTCCATCCAATGACGTTGTCATGTATTTAGGTTTGGTTGAGAAAAAATATATTATAAGCTATGATTTTTTCTATGCAACTCAAACCCGTGACCCAAAATAAAATGTCTCTAGCATACTAACACATGCATAATCAATGCTAAGTCCAAATTGTGGAAAGGGTAGTTCATCTCATGATCCTTGAGATTTCATGAATCATATGCAATCACTTGTCCCTCATGCATAAGAACTACCCCCATACCCTCCAACAATACATCAATGCACACCATGAACTCAATTGCATGATCTGGCACTACTAAAATAAGGTGCACTAGTCAAATGCTCCTTAAGAGCCTAAAATAATGACTCACACTATGCAAACCAAAAAAGATTCTTCCTTTTCCTCTAAACATAAGTGATATGATGAGCCAACTGAGATAAATCCTTCATAAAGAGGTAGTAGTAACCCACCAAACCCATGAAACAATGAACCTCAAGAACACTAGTCAATACTGGCCAATACATGATAGTCTGGATCTTTGAAGGATCCATATAAATACCATCTCTAGTGATGATATGCCCCAAACACTTTACCTTAGTCTGAAAAAACTCACATTTGGCCAAGTTTCCAAACAACTAATGGTCACATAGACACTGCAGCTCCTGATGCAAATGGACCTCATGCTCCTCCATAGTCCTAGGATACACCAAAATATCATCTAGAAATATAAGGAAAAATGGTCAAGATAGGTCCAGAACACACTGTTCATCAAACTTATGAAAATTGATGGTGCATTGGTCAACCCAAAGGGTACAACCATAAATTCATAGTGCCCATAAGGAGTGTGAAAATCTATACGATGAATATCATCCTCCTAGATGCAAACCTGATGATATCTTAACTTAAGATCTATCTTTGAGAATACTCTCGCTCCCTTCATGTGATCAAACAAATCATCAATCCTGAACAAGGGATATTGGTTATTGACCCTCGCCTTATTCAACTATTAGTAGTCAAAGAAAAAATGCAAAGATCCATCCTTCTTCTTCACAAAGATGACTGATGCACCCCATGGGATACACTAGGATGAATATAGCCCTTGGAAAATAACTCCTCTAACTACAAATGAATCTCATTCAACTCCTAAGTGGTCATATGGTAAGGTGCCCAAGAAATAGGCTCAAATCCTAGAATGAGATCAATACCTAAATCTAGGTCACATTGAGGAAACATACTTGGAACCTCATCCAAGAATACATCTGCAAACTCATGAAGAAGTGGGTGATCATAAAAAGACACCTCTCGAATCTCGATCCCATCAAGGTCACTAATAAAGTGTGAACAAATGATAAACCTATCGCATACTCCACTTTATCTTCTTAGCTATCATCATACATGGTGAAATAGGTATTTGGAGCCCTAAAAGCTCAACACACCCACCTGTGTCATCGACACATTGTATTGACTTACATCAGCAATTTATACTTGCCTAGTGGGAAGCTAACCAATCCATACCCAACACGATGTCATAAGATACCAAGGATAGTATACAAAGATCTATAGTAGTGGTGAAGGTTTCCAAGTCTAATACACAATTATGAGCAAGGGATTCCATGACTACTCTAGAACCTGTGGCTAACTTAACCTACCAACTATCAACTTGATGTACTACCAATAGCCCACATCTCTCTATAAGATAGGGTAAATGAAATAATTTGAAGCACTAGAATAAAATAGTAGAGAGGTATAAATACCATGTAACACACATGTAGTCTCAACCATGGTTTCCTAGTGCCCATCTTGATAGTTATCAACCACCACAAAAAATCTATAAGATCTACTTGCATCCCCAATGGTAGTCTTGGAAGTAGCTTGCCTCTAGCTATCCCTTGGAATAACTCTTTGTAGACACATCACATCCCTATGACCATGCTAACAAAGAAAAACATGCCCTTGGACTATAACCATGCCCTACTAAGGGAACACTAGACTATTGATAAATCCATCTACTCCCACTTGACTAAACACTTTGAGACAAATGACTAGACTAAGATTTCCTATTATGGTTCCAACTGTGGTATCTACCCATCAGGGTACCTAAACCCTGGCCACTCCACTGATCTTGTAGATGATGCTTCCAAAGTACTACTAACAACTTGCCCTCAAAGGTGCCATATGTACCTAGGAATATCTTTTAGGTTATACATATGTACCCTGTGTAGCTAACCTAGAGGCTATTCCCTATGAACCTGCTATGAATGCCTCTAAAAATATTACTCCTATCCAATCTTACCTTCACGGTGGCTAAATAAAGTATCCTAGGATGGTGCACACAGATGTTCCCAATGATGCAGTCATTAAGACCCCAAATGAAATGCTACACTAACAAAGGATCATCATGATTATAACAAGAATACTACCTCAAATAAAAGAACCTATGCTCATACAAATCCACTATCATAGTCCCCTATCAGAGCTCATGAAACTCATCAGCATGTGCCTTTCTATACTTCTTACAAAGGAAACACTCCCAAAATTTCTTCTCAAAGATCTCCCAAGAGATGTTCATTATATACAACTAGACCTTCTTCTTCTCTATGTGCCACCAAACATAAGAAACATATCTTAGGTGCATGATGACACACCAAGCTCTAATACTATTTGTATACAAGTGCATAACAAATAAATGCCCAAGATCCAATAACCAAGTCTCAACCTTATTTCCATTGCCTGTACCATCGAAAAAAGGAGGATGAGACCTCATAAGATCTCTAATAAATCCTACATAGATTCAATCCTCATCCACCACTGATCTATATCTCTTATTATCATCTCTCAGAACTAATGGAGATTGAGAACACTCATGTTCTCTCCTCTCCTCATTCTATCCACACTTAGATACTCACAAATCCCTATGGTGAGACTCCTCCTGACAAGGTCCCAACTGAGCTATAAGATCCTACAATAATTGAACCACCATTACCACCATGACCCTCTCTATGGTCCTCATAGTGATCCTCATGCTACTCTTCTTCTCTATTCTTTTTCTCACAATGATCTTCCTCATGGTGTTCCTCTTTGTGGCCATCCTAATGGGAATTCTGTTGACCATATCAATGTCTAGGAGGCATCCTTAAGAGAGAAACAAGGCATGGGTCAAAATCGCATATAATAAGTACACGAATCCATTCTAAGGAAACCAAAATAAATTATAAACATCAAGGCATATAACAACCCCCCATCACTCACACCAAACACAATGGGAGCATAACACAAAGATCCCAACATATGGCATTGAATATGGGATTGATACCAGATGTAATGCCCCACCAAGGAACCCTTGGAAACAAAAGGGTTAAACATGTATTGAACACTTTTTTTTAACATAAATATAACATATCAATGTGCATCTCATAACCAAAACAAAGCAATAAACAACACACTAAGAATGAATATAATGATCATCACATGATCGCACACAAGAAGAAAAATTAACAACACTTCCAAAGGTTCCCAAGAAACCTAAAGCTCAAGCATGAACATAATAGCCACGTTCAAGCCATCTCGTGAGAGTTTGGACTTCATCCACAAACCACATGGATCATGACCAGACCTCCGTCGATGATCACCTTTCAAGGAGACTACTATATCCTTGTGGAAAGTAAATGCAAGAAGTTGATAAGCATACATTGAGGGTAAACATAACCAATCATATCCAAATCTTGACTATTATGAATAAGAAGGCATCTTGAAGATAAAAGGTATCTAAATATGTAATTGCATTTTTTATAGACCCTTAGGAAGTACCCACTATTTTAAATGTGCTAAAGTGTATGCACTGAAAGATTAGGTGTATGTGCTAAAAGAAAGGACATATGCGCTAATATAAGAATAAAAAATGATATTTTGAAAAGAAGAAATGTCTATCTATGGGGGAAAAGTGATAATACATAAATAAAAAGTACTAAATTGCATAGAAATCTGTGCTTGGGCCTAAAAACATGAAAACATAGGGTTTTCCCAATTGTACAATTAGGTAGGCTTGTTGTACAACATAAGATACAAGATTTCTCCACATTGAGGAATACCAAAAAAACACAAATAAAGGAAATACCCACTCGATTACAATAAAGAATCACAAAAGTAAACTACAAAACGAGTATAAATGTTCACATGTATAAAGAGATCAAGATCATGTACATAAAGGAAACTACTCTAAGTACATAATTTAAAAGAGCATAAGTGTACATACAAATTGGAACTAGGTGAGGCAAAGCATGCAGAGCTCAATGCTCAAAATATTTGACTCTAGAGGTTGCTCATCACCTATACACCGGTCCCTAGCAATGGTGAAGTGCACCACTACCCTACCATGTGGAACCCTCAGGCCCACCCCATCATGCTCCCAGAGATAGTAACTTGACAAAATCAAAAGGTAACCACACACACCATAAACGAGTATACTCATGCCAATTCTAATTCATGACTCAAGGACAATGCTACAGTCTAAGTATAAACACAATGAAAGTAGGTCAAGGTCACAACTTAGAGCTATCAAGGCTATAGTGTAGGGAGTCAAGGTGGAGTTTCATTACTTGGATCTCAATAGCTCAAGTAGCATTGAGTATCAAGTCAACACCCTGAGATGGACATACATAAAAATTTATATCATTGCAATGCCCACAGATGAACAGAGACACATGTACCTCAGGTCAAAGTTCATAGATGGACAGGTAGGCATAAATATCAATTTACCTTTGTTAAGTTTTTTACCCTGAGTTATTGGCATTAATTTATAATTTATTAAGAAAACCCCTTCCCATGTATAGTGTTTTCCACTTGTGGGTTTGGGTCCATGTAAGGAGCCACTCCACTCCACTACCAAAAAACTAGCCTCATCTTGTTCTACAACGAGGCACAAAGAAAACAATGCAATAAGGCAAGATCCATAAAATCCAAAATACACGGGACTCAATTGGTTTGAAACCAAGAGTGTGGGTCCCCCAAGGATCCCAATAGGAAATACTCAATGTTCTTGTGATGCAGTCTCAAACACCTCCATCACATACCCAAGATGCGATCTCAAATCAAGCATCGAGTCAAAATCCAAAGGAAGGAAAAGCAATCACAAGTGCACATGACACACACAACTTGACACATTGCTAGGAGTATGAATTTGTCTATGAATCTAAAAATCACAAAACAAAACCATAGAGTGGTTTCAAACATGGAGGAAAACCCACTTCAATGATTAGAATATGTCAATCATGCCAAAATAAGGAAAATCCAAAAACGCTGAAAAATTCAACATCTCAGAAATAAATAAAATTAAAACCCATTTTCCCTTAGGGTCTAACTAACCCAAAAATCCAATAAAAATTCAATTATAATGTCAGATATGAAAATGGCCAGCCTCATGGTGGAAAAATTGAAAATGAAAAACTTGAAATATGTACAAACCCAAACGGGTGATAAAAGCATAAAGAAACATGGGGAAATCACTAACTATCACCCCATAAAGAAAAATCAAACTGAAATCAATAGAAAAAGATAAGAATTGATAAAAAAAAAATTACAAGAGCCCTACCTCGCTCCAAGAAAGAAACCACTTAAATTGATCGAAAAAAATAAACACCTCATGGAATCTATAATGGCTCTATATGAAAGGAAGCAACTGTGACAAGGTTCTAAAGAGCCACTATCCATGAAGATTCAACGCCTAGGTCTAACCCAACAAGAAAAAGTATGATTTATCCTATGTAAATTTGGAGCAAAGCCAAATTTTCACAAAGAGAAAGTGAAAAGTGTGTGAAAATGAACTATTTGACCCAAATTAAATGAAATTGATTCCAGACAGCTGGATCCATCTTTGACAAATTAGCTGGTAAATAAAATAACAATAAAATGCCCCAAATGTATAAAAATCAGCATTTTAATCATATCCCTTTGCAACAACTATAGAGCTCTAAATGCACACACACACACATTCATAGGTCTAACACAAAATGCATAATGAATTTGGGTTTACCAACATGTACTAGAGGGAATCACATAATAATTATAGATACACCATCCATACATGAACAACATTGGCTTAGTATGAAAGGACAAAGATACTATCTCCCGTGCCACTGCCTAGGATATAGATACACTCAAATCTTGTAGCTTAGGCAAAATGTGTTTGGAACCTATTCACTGAAATAATAAAACATCAATTGTAGATTCTCATGATACAAATAGCTGAAGTGCATAATAGACACGATAACAAACAAAAAAGGAGAGAAATACATTGTTTAGATATCGTGAATGAGTGACCACGACCTTGCCTCACTTTGTACAAGCACAAAGGGAATAATGCATAGCATTTGTGTGAATGTAGAAGTGAACATTATATCATTTGAATTAACATTGTATTTAAATATAAAGCATTTAAATAAATCATTTTATGGCATATGAGCATAAGAAATGAAAGTAAATAACTAAAATATCCAGCCACACATAAGGCACAATAATCATGGAGTCCAATAACACCATCTTGATACATAATCAATAGTCTTAGATACAAAATACACTAGATATCATCATAAGGCATCATGTCACACCACTAGCATCATCATGTAGATATGATCAAACTGTAAATAGTCAAACAATCTAACCATCTATCATAACCAAGATACTAGCAACCAAAATAATGTACTATCATCGATGCATCTCATTATGCAGATAATCACAATAATAAATAAGAGTATATCTTGAACAAAATCATCATGGAACAAAATGAAAACATGAGGGGCACTACATCATGTCAGCCTTTGATTGTGTGATACCATTGACACAATTGACATTATTTTCTTAAAGTTAAAAGTAAATCAGCCATTTTTCCTTATTGTCTTTAGAGTATCTTCTTATTAAACTAAAAAAGTAAAATAATTTTCCAAAATGAAGAACTACCTTAAACACACAATTTACAAAATTGGCCAAAACACCGCACATGAGTAAAGATTTATACATCTAAGTTTGTAAAACCTAGGAATATACAAAACACACATTTGTTCATTCTATATTGCATCTTGTAAAAAAATTGGGTGTTCCTTGGGAAAGGAACAAAATTAATAAGTAATGTAGAATGAATAAGGAAGAGAAAATAATTGAAATAGAGAAGTACATTTAGAGGGAAAAGGGAGAGAAGGAATAAGGTGATTAGAATAAAACATTAGAGATAATATTTAGAAATATTGATGAGGTCATAGTATGGGGACATATAGAAACAAATGAGTATGAGAGTGAATATAGAATATCCAAGAGATAAGGATGACTGGGTAAAGACAGAGGTAGCCAACATTGAATTTTTTTATTATGAAGACAAATAGATGGTAAGGAAAGTTAAGGTTCCTAAAATTGTTAGATTAGGAGGAAACCATGAAGAAACAATAAGAGAGGCAACATCTTATGTATTGAATAAATGACTATGATATTGGTAGTGGAAGAGAAGGATACCTTTTAATGAGTAATATCTTATAAACACAATTGTAATATAGGATATAAAGATCATATATAGAAAGGTAGTTATAACATGATGTGTAATAAAATAAAATGATAAATATAGAAGATATATTAATCAATGAATTAAATGAAATTGAGTAGATGTGAGTCTATGCCAATAGGAAAAAAAGATTTGACATAAATAAAATTTTCAGTGGAATTACTTTATTACATGTTACGTAGATGATGATATTGTATGAACATGAAGTGCCCCTCTATGATCACAAGTAATTTATAAATGTTCTAGTTGTGTTGTGTTATTTAAAAGAACCGAGTTAAATGTTATAAGTTGGCTTCTATGTACTTGTTCCTATTCTCTAGGTTTTGCAAAATTGTCATTATGGTGGCTAATTCGTGTGAAAATTTGTGTGGTATATAAGAAATAAATGAGTTTGGAATGGTATAATTATTTCCCTAGAGCCTTGTGTGTATACATGTTATGTGTATTAAAAAATAAAAAATAAAAAGTAATATTATTCTATAAATAAGAAATTCAACTATCATGTATTTAAAAATATTAAATCAGAACTATTTTTATATCAATTTAGTGATATTATTATAAGATAAAATTTTGTTTGAAATTTTATACGATATAATTCTCTTATATTACTAACATAACACTTTTGGGATGCACAAATTCGATGAAAATAAGTGGATATTTTAGTATTTTTATGAATAGATGGATGAATTTATGTTAATAGTAAATATAGTATATTATTAAAAAAAAACAAGGGGACCAAGGCCACCCCTCAAAATTCATACAAATAGTGTTAAAGATTAAAATACACAAAAGGAAAGTCTAGAATAAAAAATATGAGTAGAGTCGAGAGAGGTAACAAATATTCAATAACTACTTACGTGGCAATAACAACACTAACAAGTGGTGGTAGATTATCTATGTCATTCTACTTACCCAATACAATATTGAGGTTGGGGGTGACGTTAGAGATAGATCACCCCTCATCAGCATTGGCTTCCTCTTTATCTTTATCTTATCACCTAGGTGAAATCATCATTGCCAACATGGGGAGTCATTTGGAAGAGGTGGGACATCCACCGTCTCTAGAAAAAGTTAACCACCTCTCCTTTAAAACTAACCCACCATTAGATTGGTGATAATGAGCCACGAACCATAGGGTATAAGAACATTGAGTAAAGGATATTTTGCCACACCAATGGCTATGAGGTAGAGATTGACTACGAGAAGCAGAGTTGTCCAAGGAACACTCACAATCCTACATGGGCATTCCTCAAATGCTCTAAAGTTTCCCAGAGGTGGGCCACATATAGTGTCACTTTAGATGTAATAAATTACAAAAAAATAAGATATATTTAAATAGACTTAAAATAAATATCATTAAGAAATGCAACTCGCACATTAATTATATAGTTTAGTGATTTCTATAAAAATATGTTTTCATCTATTAACTAATGGGAAAGTATAATAAGTATTTTTTTCATGATTTTAAGTATTAAGAATTCTTATACAACAAAAAAATTATAATAAGAAAAATACTACAATTTGAGGGAGAAACATTGTTCCTTTCATATTGAGTGATTAAAAAATCTAGTATTAAAATTATTGATCATTTATTTATAAAAATATATTATAAATTATATTTAAAATTATTTTAGCATAAGAAATGTCAAATTTTATATTTAAATACATTATTATATAAAATATATAATACATTTATTTATGTTATATGAATGTATGTATATAAGCATGCATGCATACATGGGCGTGTGTATGTGTACATATTACATGATTATAATATTGAATTTTCTTTCTTAGGTTTTTTATTTGAATGTAACAGGCCATTCTACTTTCAATATAGAGGACACTCAAGTACTATAGTAGGTATACAACAATGTCAATACCAAGAGAATTTGCATCAAGAAATCGTCTTTCTTCTTTTGGATCCATCACAGGTAAAAACTTACAATCACTATTTTTTTTATCTATTTATTTTTCTCAAAGCAATATGTTTTTGAAATAATGTTTTGTATAAATCAAATAAAATAGTTTGATACTTATTTTATTTCAATTGTGATATACTTTAAATTATTCTATAAAATATATCTTTCTACAAATATAAAAAGTAAATTAATAAAAAATATTAATTAGAACTCTACTAAAATATATTAGTGATGCTTCCAACATTGATATACTTTGTAACTAAAGTAAAGCATGGAAATAAAATGATACAATTTTTCAGGCTTGAAGGAACCTTAAAGCAAGAGGTTGGATCCCATAATTTAATGCTACTTATCAAAAAATTGGTGATAAGAGTGATGGAATTATATCATAAAATAAAAGAAAAATATATAAAAGAATATGTAGTTAGTCTTAATAGAATAATATATTTAACAAGATTACCCTATTCATATAAAAAATAGAATATTATTATAGAATTACAATATCCACATAATATTTGTAAAGAAAATTATCTACTTAGCGTTAGTTAGGATAATACATATAGTTCATACACATAATAATAAATAAATACAAAGTGGATAAAAAAAACTTAGCTTGATAAATTAAGATGTATAAGTAGTGCTAGATTTTTTAAGTTGGAAGACATTGGGGAACAATATGTAACTTCGGGAGGCATGTCTAGCAAATATCCCATAGTGGCCATAGCATCAACTGCTTTGTTCAAGGATTGAGGGACTTGCTCAAAAGGTATATGATCAAAGTATTACTTGAAGTCTTTTGTCATGGCCTTCTATGGGATTAGATTCTCATCCTTGGCATCATATCTACCATTTACTTAATTGATGATGAGTTAGGAATCAATAGACACTTGTAGATATTTTATTTTCTACTAGAATTGTGGTCTTCAAACCTGTAGTGAGTACTACATTTCAAAAATATTGTTTGTACAGTCAAAGTTTAGTTTGTAGGACTTGGGGACTAAATCTACTTAAGGTGTGATAAAGATAACACTGACACTTGAACCATTTTGTGTGAAGGATCCATCAAAATATTGTTGAATATGCCGAATAAATGAGAGGGGGGGTGAATCAGTTATTCCCACACACTTTATAAAACTTTTTCTCTATTGATAAACTATTAAGAAATAGTAATAAAAAAAATTGATCGACTATCGGTTAAGCACATAAAACATCCACAAAAAATGTAAACATGTAAACATAGGAACACTGACTCAGAAAACACCAAGATTTACGTAGAAAACCCAAATTGGCAAAAACCATGGAGAAGCTAATTCTCATGAAATGAAGACACCTATTAAGGTGTCACTGATTAAGGTGGTTTGTACAAAGACTCATTGTTAGTTATGCTCACTACAGGTGAGGCTCACTACCAATTGAGCTAACTACCCTTAAATATGAATAAGTTGACCGCCTATAGAAAGAGAGATATAATGAAACATGAACTAATAAAATTACATTTGAATATGCATGAATGGTTCAATAATTAATACCTTTTACCACAATCACCATTAGATCACCAACTTCTCGATCCATTTATATCATTATGTAATCTCTGACTAAATCTTCAATCTTCCACCTCAGGTATTACTACTCACATACATCATTGCCACAGGTTCACACTATTATTTTCACCACATTCACCACACATGGATACTAAAAGGTTCTCCAATATTTATATCAGTATTTGATCATACATATGTCAACTTCACACCAAATGTGTGACAACCCCAATGCTAATTTACATTTAAATTTAATACATTGTATTGATCCTAAATCTAGGACATACATAAGAGATCTTATCAAAATGCTTCAATACAAACCACCAATAGGTCACCCTTAAGATATTACAGTGCATATTACATTTTCCAAGAACTACCACAACCAATACCAAAAGATGGAATCATCGATAGAAGAATCAACATCATACGTTCTAGCCAATATACCAAAAACATCTAATAAACTACATTATTTCTTAGATACCTGTAGGAACATTGTAACCAACACAATCAACAAAAGCCAATATAATTGAATACTAAAAATATACAAGTTCTCCAATCCATAAGAGTCATGAACAAAAAATCGTACACTTTCTAGGGAACACCAGGAACACCAAAAATATTCATACTAAACATTTCTCATGCATAACCAAAACTCCTATTGTATAAAAAATAATCAATAGGCACATAACCAAACTTCCAAAAACCAACCAATAGCGCTAGAGTGTTAGTATGGAGGTTTTGACATCAATTACAATCAATTCTAGCAACAATTCAATAAGTCTAATAATCTCCCCCTTTGACATTGATGGAAAAACATTAAAACGTAAAAAAAAATCCAAAGCTCCCCTTGAGTAAATGCAAAATATGTTCTCCTTTTCTATCCCCCCTTTTTCCACGATGGAAAAGGGAAAAACAAACAATAAAGAAAACTCAAATTAATAAAACAATCTTAATTGAAAATACCTTCTTATACCTCTCCTTTAGAGTAGGAAGCTCCTTCTTCCACTCAACAATTGTTGCCTTCATTCAAGCACACAAACTATCACATTCCACTAGCCTGTCAAATGATTTCATCCAATCTAAAGACTAAAACCACTATGTGTAATCCTCTACACTAGTTAGGATGCTAGAAGAAAACCCCAACCAAACCTCAATCATGTCTTTCACTAGCCATAATATTTTTTTAGATATTCTCTTTGTCTTTGTAGCAGTAAGCACTCTATCTGAAGTTCATTGACTCTAATTCTTTGTTCTCCATCTTGATCCTTGAAAACATCATTTGGCTTACCAACATCATTCAACTATTTCTCAATTACTTCTCTTCGACCTTTGAAATTGTCTATTGTAGCAGGTCACCAAAGATAATACTTGTAAATATCAGTAATCTCCTTCACACATTTATTCATCTCATCAATAACTCCAAAGACTCTTTGTTTTGCATTTTTACACTTCTTCACTATATATTTCTCCACCATTAGGTAATCTTCTCCAAACTATAACAACTCAATCTTAACATTCATGATTAACTTAGCTACTATTATACTAGACACACTAGAAACTATAACCCTTCTATTGATCAAGTGATCAATCAACAATTTTGTCACCAATTTCTTATCCTCCAAAGAACAATCGGTCCATAAACCATCAAATTTTTTATTCTCATCCTTTTCTAACAAAGTTCTCATTGTACTATAACCCACACACACAAATGTATTTAGAGAGGGCATAGATCTCTTCATATCTTCTTCCCGATCTTCTAAAATTGTAACTATTTCTTTTCCTTTATCACATGTCTTTAACATCTTTAGTTTAGGAGATGAACCATTGATAGCTTCTTCTATATACATTTGACTGGAGGAGGAATCCTGCTCACTAAGACTCACATGCATAACACCCGAAATAACCAATCTAGAACAAATATTCATTTGTAATGTATAAAAGTATGTCTTACATGCACTCACACTATACTCCAAGAAACTCAGATATCTACAAATCTATTTACCGATAGGAATGTCAGTCCTCCACTCAAGGTTCTCATTACACAGTAGTGATTTCATAAAGTAGAAATACAAAACACATCAATAATAAACCAAATTTAAATGCATATCCATCTTCAGCTGTCATTTCTATATTGTCAAGAAGATTATCAAATAATATTTTACACAAATCCATTTGCACATTCTCCTTCACTATGTTGCATGAAATATACATAGCTAAAGTAGAATTCTAACCCTCACGATTTTGAAACTGAATTTTGTAGGAAATACCATAAGCAACATACCATATAATCAAATCTTCAATAGTATTTGTAAGGAATGCATGCTGATTTGGACCAATTTTTTAAAGATCTTCTACCTCCTGATAACTAATACGCTTCTTCCCGGACAATTCACCAATACTGTACAATCTAATAATTGTCTCAATTATATCTTTCAATACTACATATGCTTTTTCAAGCACTAAGGTTTTATCATGAAACTAACTCAACATAAGTAGAAAGAACTCACTATCATCACACCATGGAAATTCACCCAGATATCGATTCTGAGATTTATGATTCTCTGCATATCCTCCATAGATAGTCCAAATCCCAATTGTTTGATACGACTGTGATCAAAATACTTTAACTCAACCTTCTTCATTTTCTTATCTACAGATGCACAAACAATAGAATTGGGTGCCATGATCTCTTCAAAAAAATCTTTGCAAATTCTCAATTTTCCTTCGTGATACAATACTAAATGTTTTTAAAAAAATTCTTTTTGAAACATCATAATTAATTTTTCCACTAAAATTTAAATATCACTGATGCAACTCACTTGCTCTTGTGCACATCACATTAATCAATTAATAACTACATTTATTAATTGTCCAATCATCATATCAGGGAATGCTAGTGTTAAACAATATCACCTCGGGGAAAGGGAGTGTATGATTTAGCATGTTGAGTACTCCCCTTGAGCCCAAGCATTTGGAATAGTTGTTGATAGAGAAAGTACCAAGATCCGGTACAACCAAACTTTCCACACCATCTAACTTCTTACTCCATTCTATATTTTACTTATGAGCTCCACTAGATTCTACAACATGATTATCATTTCCAATATTTACTAGAACACTGCCAAATCTACATGATTTTGCATAATGACCAGTCTGTCCACATTTGAAACAATTCACACTTCTTTTTCTAGATCTCAACGAATGAACTTTAGATCTTCTCTAACTAGCCTTGTGACCAAAATTGTGACACACATACCAAATTTCCATGAAAGATATTAATCATTGGATTCTTATGTTCTTAATATGAAAGTTGACTCTTACACTAACTTTATTTATGACCAATTCTATGACAATTAAAGTATTTATCTTCTATTCCTTTCTTATCTTATAATATACTACCTTATGACCAAAAATTTTACAAATATAATAGCGACCATTAATAGATAAATACCTTTGAGAATTTGGTTGTCTTACTAGAGGCCTTTTTCTAGATGTGTTTTGGTTTTTGACCTCACTTGTCACTTAAACCTTTTCATTGTATTCAATTACCTTCTCCTTTCCTTTATCCTTTTTTTTAACATTCACAAATAAACCCTAATCCTTCTTTGTCCTTGTGTCCTTTCTTAGAGGATAATAATTGATCCAAGATAGTATGTCTTTTCTTCTTACCTTAGCTTCTTCAATTCTAATTCTAGCCTTTTGTTTTGATTTGAACTCTTTCTGATCATCTCCTTGAAGTTTTCTTCATTCTCTTTCCATTCTTCCATTTCCATTTCTAATTCAATTCTTTCTAACCAAGCATTCTTTGACTTGTATTTCAATCTAGCCTTGATACCTTCTTCCCTTTGAGTCTTTTCATCCAGATTCCTCTAAATATCAACTATGTTCTCTTTTAGTTCTTGATCTAGATCCATTTCATTATCTTTTGATTCTTTTAATTCCTTCAGTTCCTTTTATAGAGAAGAAACTCTATCTTTTAATTCATTCAACTCTTGACTAACCTCCTTGTGCCTTGCTTTGAACCTCTTAATCTGATCTTTTAATTTTGTAATGCAGGAATTTTCTTCCTTCAAATTTTATTTCATCTCCTCATTCTCTAATTTAGTACCTTCAAAACCACTCATCGTGATTATCCAATCTTCTTCAGTGTAGAATTCTCCTTCCATATTTTCAAGCAACCAAGATCTTCCTCAAGTGGTTAATCTCTATCTACAACAGACTAAGATTTGATATCAATTGTTGAA
The DNA here is from genome assembly GCA_027943335.1 of Chamaecyparis obtusa. Lineage (NCBI taxonomy): Eukaryota > Viridiplantae > Streptophyta > Pinopsida > Cupressales > Cupressaceae > Chamaecyparis > Chamaecyparis obtusa. The sequence continues at coordinate 1,952,228 of BSBK01000284.1, read as the reverse complement.
CATGCTAAATAAATGAGAAGAGGAATGAATCATTTATTCTCACACACTTTATAAAACTTTACTTCTATCTATAAACTATTAAGAAATAGTAATAACAACTTTTGATCTATTGGTTAAGCACATAAAACATCAACAAAAATGTAAACATGTAAACATAGGAACACCAACAAAAAGAACACTAAGATTTACGTGGAAACCCAAATAGGGAAAAGCCACAGAGAAGTTAATTCTAATGAAATGAAAATATTATGATCACACTAGTTAAGGTGATTTGTAAAAAGGATCACCACCAGTTGTGCTCATTGTAGGTAAGGCTCACTACTAGTTGGGATAATTACCCTTAAATATGAATAGGCTAACTTCCAATACAAGGATGGATAATGAAACATGAACTAATAAAATTGCATTTGAATATGCATGAATAGTTCATCAATTAATATTTATTACCACAATCACTAATAGATCACCAACTACCTAATCCATAGCTATTAGTATGCAAGCTCTGACTAAATATTCAATCTGTCACCTCAGATATTACTACTCACAAACATCACTGCCAGAGGTTCGTACTATATTTTTTACCACATTCAATATGCATAGATACAAAAAGGTTCTCCTTTATTTATATCAGTACCCAATCATACATATGTCAGATTCACATGAAACATGTGACAATCCCAATGCTAAGTTACAATTACATTCAATACTTAGCATCAACCTAAATCTAGGACATACATAAGAGATTTTATAAACACACTTCAATACAACCCATAGATAGGTCACACTTAACACATTACAATGCATATTACATTTCCCAAGAACTACCACAATCAAGAAAAAAAGATGGAATCACCAATAGAAGAATCCACATTATACACTCTACCTGATATACCAAAAACATTCGATGAACTACAGTATTGCCCAGATACCTGTAGAAACACTATAACCAATGCAATCACTAAAAATAGATATAATTAAACAATAAAAACATACAAGTGCATAGATCCATAAGAGTCATGAATATAACACTATACACTTGCTAGTGAGCATCAAGAACACCAAAAATGTTCATACTAAAACTATCATGTGCATAACCAAAATTCTTGTTGCAAAGCTGATAATCAATAGACACGTAACCAACTAAAAATAACCAACTGATATCACCAAAGTGTTGGTATGAAGGTTTTGAAATCAATGAAAATCAATGCCACCAACAACTTACTAAGTCTGAAAAATATAACTTACATTACTTCTTCTCCTTGAAAGTGAATACGCCTTCATCTAGGAACACTATTAACATTGGATGATCTGATAGTATCGGTGCCTCTACTAGCTAATCAATAATAGCTTGACCTTTAATAGCTTTCCTATCTATATAGTCAATGTTGAACTCACTGAGGATCATAACCCACTTGGATAATCACTTTGTCGGTGTTACTTTACTCAAAAGATATTTCAATGGATTAATTTTGGTGATTAGAAGTATCTTGTGACTTAGCATGTATTGTATATATTTATATGATGTAAAGACTATAGCTAGGCATGTCCCCTCTATGGCAGTATATTTGAGCTTGTAAGATACAATTGATTGATTGATATAATAGATAGCTCATTTCTTTCCCTCTGAATCAGTCTGAGCCAATAATTCACCCAATGAGTGTTCCATTACTGATATTTATAATAATAGAGGTTGACTTGGAATAGGGGACATTAAGACTAGTGCTAAGAGAAGATAGTCTTTTAGTGTCTGAAATGCAGATTGATAATATTCATTCCATTCAAATTTGATACCCTTTTAGAGTAGATATTGAAATGGATGGCACTTATCTGCCAGTTGTGAAATAAACCTTTTGAAAAAATGGAATCTTCCTTGTAGATTCCTAAGTTGGCAAAGAATCATCAATGGTGGAATATAAATGATCACTTGGAATTTCTCTAGTTCTATCTCAATTCATCTATGTGACATGATGAATCCTAACAATTTTCCTAATGTGACCCAAAAGGCACACTTCTTTGGGTTTAGTCTTACTTTATAACTAAGATGTTTAGGTGCAAATTTATCTCTAATGATTTTTCTTCAATATTATCTGTGTAGTTTTCCATAGTTATATGCATCACATCGTGGAATATAATAATCATTTCACATTAATAGGTGGCACCAATATTCTTTAAACCAAGGGGCATAACACACCAGTAGTAAGTGCCCCATGCACATGTGAAAGGTGTCTTATGTTGGTCCTCTGGTGCTATTTTTATTTGATTATAACTAGAGAATTCATCTATTAGTGATAAAGTTTGGTAGCTAACAATCAATTCTATAATAAATTATTGGATATCTAGTCATCATAATCAATGGTTCTTATGAATCCCACATCCAATATTTTCTTGAGCTCAACTTTGACTAATAGTGTTATCTTTTGGTGTATCTTCTGAAGCTTTTGTTTGAAAGGTTTTTCCCCTCATTTCAATGATAGATGATGTAGGACTAATTATGGATCTGATATATGCATTTTTGAGTATGAATAATCAAATTTTATTTGCCTATCTATAAATAATTATATGAACTATTCCCTTTCCTTAGTTGTTAAAGACTTCCAAATGGATTAGTCCTTTTGTCTCTTTGGTCCCTAGGTTGATTGTTTGTGTCTTTTCTGCTATTAGTGGTGAATTTTCCTCATTGATAATGAGTATGTCAATCTCTCCATCCTCAGGTTCCTAAAGGAGGTTTTCACCCTAATATACATCCTTTGTTTTTACTATTTTTTGGTTAAAAGGCACCTTTTGGTTTTCACCTAAAAACCTTACATTTTATTTTTGTTCAATTTTATGACTAGAGGATTGAAATAAGCCATTGAAATATGCTACTTTGTCTAGGTCAATAATGAATTGATCCTTATGATCTCATATGAGTATGACTTATCAAAGTCTCAATAACTTGGCTATAGCTTCATCATTCTCTAATATGTCTATAATTGGTGGATCTTGTTGCTCACAATCAATCAGTTAGAGTAGACAAGGGAAATGCTATCTTTGGTTTGGAACAAGGATATATGAAAATATTTAAAGGTATTGATATATGAATCAAACAAGGATAAATGGGTATCTTATGACAAAGTGGATGAGGGTTCAGATCAATTCTAGAATTCTTCAATCCAAGCACATTGATCTATTTGTCCATTGTGGATGGACAATTGGGCAATGGTAGTATTGAAGTGGAGGGTATCAAAATTTATTGGGGAATGCCACTCATATTCATCTGATTTCATTTTAGTTTGGTGCTCCCCAAATGTCTCAACCTCATCAAAAGTTCATGTAGCATTATTAGCAAGCAATGAGGTATTCAAAGTATCCCACTAACGTTCAATGAAATATTGGACTATGTTCTTTAGTTGAAAATAGTTTTTCATTTTATGTCCTTTTGTTCAGTGATAATCATAGAAATTAGTTTTTTACCACCATGTTAGTTCGAAGGGACATGATTCATAGGATTATATTTATAGTAGATTAATGGAATGTGATTGTATAAATTTCTTCAAAGTAATATCAAGAGGTTTAGCAAGAGGAACATAGTTTCTTCATGGATTTTACCTTCTTGCGGATATTTGTTGGTTGTTTGTTGTTTTGGATGAGGGATTCTCCCTAGGAGTGATTGCGTTAGTGTTTAGGACATTCATTGATGATTGGATATGTAGGACTAGTTGTGTAGCTTTAGCATCAACTATGCTATCATTTGTAACATTTTCATTTTTTGACCAATACTTGGATTTGTCATATGGTGTTGTGGTGAATAGAAGTGATTTGGAATAACCTCTATTTGTGTAAGTGTGTGGGGAAAATGTAAGATTCACTCCTAAATCCAAATTCCCAAAAGAGAGATCCAATTTGATCAACCAAGAGGTTAATACACAATCGAATCAATCTATGAAGAATATGAAAGAAAGAATAAATCCTATACTTCCCTATAGTTGGATTAAGCTTGAAATCTGAAATAATTGAAGTGCAAATACTAACCTTAAATTAGGGAAGATCTGGAAAATGCTGAATTATAGCTTCTGTATGAACTTTTTGAAGATTCCATCACTAGTTCTGGAATGAAAATGTCGAGGTGGACAAAACCCAGAAATCTTTTCTCCAAATTCACATAGGTCGACTTTGACCTTTTAAAAGGTCAAAGACCACATTATTTATTTGAAGTCTGATTCTGATTCTGTTCGCAGATCCTGAAAGATTGCCGAAAAGGGTATCTAAATTCACTCTTAGATCTGATATTTTGCACCTGTACCTACAAGAAAATAGGGGTTTTTGGTTGTATGGGGGGTTTGCCTTGGTCAAACCCCAATTTAGGAATTAACCTTGAAATTGAATTGAAATATATTGTGCATAAACAATGTAATTGAAACAAATCACCTTACTTATATTGAAGTCCTTGTAGCAGATTCGAATCCTCAAATCCACAAGTAAGAATGCTTCAATGAATGTAGGATGTCTCCAATCAATGGTATTTTGATCTTCAACACCAATCTTGATTTGATCTTTGCATATGAGAAGGTTTGAATGAATGGAGAAGGATGGATCTTCAAGGGGGCTCCAAGGAGATTGAATCCTTCAATAGCTAACAATGGAACTCCTTGATGGATGAATGCTTGAACACTTGAATGCTTGAAGACTTGCTTGCACTTGAGAGCTTGCTCATGAAATTGCTTGAGTGTGGATATGAAAACTTGATGTGAAAATGAGAGAGGAAGGCCTCCTTTTATAGTGAACTAGGGCACACTCCTCTAGATGGGCCACCTTGAAGAATTAAATCCCAATTAGGTCCTCACCTTTAGAAAATATACCTTGATTAAATACCATTAAAGGATTTACCATTTCGGAGCCCGAAACAGTCGACCCGGAGGCGGAGAAATAACTTTCCTGAAAGCCAAATTAGCGGGAATTGACAATTTGAAATCCTAGCGGGAAGAGGTCAGGGTCAAGGTTGACCCTAACCTGGTCAAATTCAAGGTTGACTTTGACCTCAGACCCTAACTTTGTCAGGTTCTGCAACAGGAGTTCCAGGGGTGCCAGAAACTTGGAAATTAATGTCAGATCAGGACCCAGTGTTTGGAATAGATAGAAAATCCTTTGTTTGATGTGATGAAGGACTAGGAGGTCTCATTTATGAACCCTACCTAGAAAATGGAGCCATAGAAGAAGGAAAATTAGGAAAGTCCTTAAGACCTTAACCCTAATTTCACCTAGAATGAAGAAATCAAGTGCAGAGAAGAAGTGGAAAGCAAGGAGAAAGCCAAATACATGCAAAGACCCAATCAAGGTCCTTAACATGACCCTAAACCACTTACTCAAAGGGCTAAATTCTCTTATCATGGAAGTGCTTCCATTTTAAGATGATACATTAAGCCCCCACTTTAGCAAGAGTATGGACTTGATGCAAACTCTTGGTAAAGGAGATAAAAATAACAAGATAATCTTATCATAATCTAAGGGACAAAGAGAAATCCCAAGCCCCTAGGGACTCAAGTCTTCATCGACTCTTAAATCATAGATAAGAGAGACATCTCTAAAGAAATAAAAAGTGTGATTACCTCGCCCAATGAGAACTTATGTCCCATTGTGAACCACACAGAAAAAAGGTGCAACCGGAAAGATGGAATTGAACCGCCTAGTGAATGTGGCTACTCACTAGTCAACCCATCAAGGATTTATCCTTAGGAATATCCTATTCCATAATAATAAATAAAAAACAAAAGAGATCCAGTCTTAAGGACACTTCCAACCTTAAGGGATCACAATATATGTGTATTTGAAACTGGAGGGATCAAGAGATCCTAATATAAATCCATACTTTAAGGATTAGTTCTTAATCCAAAAAGAAAGATTGAAAAGTAAATTTAAAGTGTGTGTCTTCCTCAGGATTTAGCAACTTATGTGCATTACCTTTAGAAGATTTAGCATGTTTTGAATCTTTTCATAAGTGTGTGTGTGTAATAAGTGAGCAGAGCATATGCCCCCACATTAAAGTCATTGCTGACACTTTAACAGGAGCAATGGATTTAACGGAAACATAAACAACTCCACTGATTACGTTTCCACATCGAGATGCCCCCAGATGAAGACAAATCAAGGGAAATAATACAGAAACATACAGAGAACACAGAAGGGATCTACCTACCATGGGGTCAGTATGATCATAAGATAATATATATATGATATTATTGCAAATGAATTGACATCATTCCCCAAAGAAAGTAGAACTACAATCACAAAGGAGGAAAGATCACATAAGATATACGAAGGAGAATCTTTTCGGACCATGACATGGAGACCAAAAAGAATTAGTGCTACCATATCTCGAATCCAAGCAGATTACACAAGGAAACATTTACGAACAATAGCACAATTACAACATAACATTGAACAACGCATAGAAGAATAGAGATACATATAGAGGAATTTGAACAATAGTTTCGATTCCTTCATCACCTTGTACCAACTGAGTAACAAGGATCGTATAAAAGAATCTAACAACATTTAGCAAATACATTACGGGAGAAGCACAATACAGCAGGCAAACACACAACAAAGCTACCATGAAGGACAAGCCACTCAAGTGTGCCACCTACTTTCCCCATCTCATTGTATATCATTTAGGGTAGGTGGGTAACTCGCAAGAGGGACTGTATCCAATATAGTAGGAATGATAGCTAGTTCCAAACAAGGATCCTCTTGAGAATCACTATGTTCGATACTAGCTATAAGAGTTAATTGAGATGAAAGCATATTCGGTAAATCAATGTCAATGTCAATAGTCTCATATTCATCAGTAACATTATCAGTATCATCAAGAGTATCTTCATCATCCAAATTAATCAAAATAGGATCTAAGATACAAATAGAATCATCATAATCATGCATGTGAACATCATTATTGGTAACAACATTATGCATAGGTGTATCTTCAGAAAGTAGAGATCTTTTAGCTTTAGCATGAGCATGACACTTTTTACGATGTTCATTAGCAGACCAATTACATTTTGATTTATTTGAAATAGGTTGAGAACTAGGAGGAATAATCGTAGGATCCTTCACAGGTTCTATAGGAAGATCAATAGGATTATCAACCATAGGAGAAACAATCATAGGATCTTTGATAGGTTTGGTAGGAGGAACTTGATTAACAGAACTAGAAGCCATAGTTGAAGGAGGTATTGAAGGTGTAGGTAAAAGACCATGATTAAGATCCATAGGAGGTATGCTTAATTGAAGAATCTTATAATGCTTGTAAGCTTGATACGATTGAAAAAGATTATCAGGACGAGGAGGACATGAATTAGGTAAGGAAGGCCAAAAGAAATCTAGAGCAGCACAATCTCTAGGCCTAGAAGGTCGATATAGATTATGATTGATCATCTTCACTTTGCCATCATGGATGAACTTAAGACACTTATGTATAGGGGAAGCAACAACATGCATGGCAGTTAACCAAGGCAAACCTAGCTTAACTTGAAATTGATCAGAAGTAGGAACCACAACAAAGGTAGTGTTCACAAGTTTTCCTAAAAGTTCAATCAGTAAAGTAATAGAACCAAATGAGGGATAAAGAAAACCATTACAAGTTTGAATCCACACATCTGATGTATCATAGAAGTCGCATTGTAAACTTTTAATAAAAAGATTTTCTTCAGTGATAACATTAACTAAGGAGGTAGGATCAACAAGACAACCATGAGTAGGTATCTGAGCAACCCTAGTAGCAATGTAAAGGGGACCATCAGGAGCCTTAATAATCTCATAATCATCAAAGGTAATCAAAAGTTCCCGAGGTCTTTTATCCTTAAATCATTGTTGAGGTTTAGGTTGAGGTTTCACTTTAGGTTTAGGTTTAACTTGAGGTTGAGATTGAACTTGAGGTGAAGGTTGATGATGAGATTGAGGTGGAGATATAGACAGATTGACATGCTCCACTTGATTAACAACATGAGTAAGATCATCCATCTTGGAATTATACACAAGTTCCTAAGTAGATGGTTGAGCAATAGTATTAGTATCATGCGTAGGTAAGGGATTCATATAGATTTGAAGGTTCTGATTAGGAGGAGAGATAGATTGATTCCCACTACTATCTAGATTATCAATAGATAAAGCTTTAGCATCAATGAGATCTTAGACCTTATGTTTTAAAGAATAACATCTCTCAGTATCATGACCATTGTGATGATGATATTGACAAAAAGCATTTTGATCAAAAGATTTAGATGCAATCGTAGTAGGTAAAAGAGGTCGAATAGGAGGTAAAGTAATCATATTAGTAGCTAACAACCTATTCATAATAGCATGTAAAGTTTTAGAAAGAGGAGTAAATGTACGATTTAATCGAAAAGCAGTGGATGCAGAAGTGGCATTATGAGATGCAACAACAACCTGATCAGCAACTGCATTCGCTTGTTTGTTTATCTTGACATAATTATTGAATTTTTGAAACTTATTTGGATTAGGAGCAGCATCACTCTTATCAACTGGAACAGGAGCCATTGGAGTGTTGCTCTCAAACTGACTCACTTGTAATTGATAATGATGAAGCACTACACAAAGTTGTTGAAAAGAGGTAAATTCAGTAAGTAGAATCTTATCTCTAATATCCTTTTGCAAATTTGAAATAAACATACGTTGAATATCAATATCAGGAACAGGATAAGAAATCTGAGCATGCAAATGCTTAAATCTACCAATAAATTCAGTTAACTTTTCTTTAGCACCTTGTTTACAATGCATTAAATTAGTCAAAGACACTTGCGGGCCAATATTGTTTTGAAATTGTTGAATAAAGGCATTAGCAAGTTGTGGGAAGCAATCAATGGAATAAGGAGGCAAGGAACAATACCATTGTAAGGCCTTGTCATGAAAGGTTCGAGCAAACAGTTTGGATAAAATCCTATGGTCATGAGCATAATCACAACAAAGGATTTGGAATGTTTTAACATGATGAACATGATCTCCCTTTCCATTATAATTCTCAAGATGAGGCATATCGACTTGCTAAGGAATAGGAGTTCGGATAATATCCCTAGACAAAGGACTTCCCATGTCACATGTAGGAATACTAAACTTGTTTTGAGTTAAGGAAGAAAGTTATTGTTGTAAGGATGATACGGTTTGAGCCAAACTGATGATGGTGGAATCATGAGAGGAAATAGGAGTAGCAACATTAGACACACTAGGTAAAGTGTAAGAAGCTGCAGGAATAGAAGACACAATTGGAGGAACATTAGGAACTACAGTTGGAAACGGAGTGGAATAAGTGAAAGGAACACTATGATATGAAGGCTGTGATGTAGGAAGGGACATGGGAGGAACACTCATAGGAATAGAGGGAACCATCACAGTCACCAAAGGAGGAGTATAGATAGGAATACTAGGTAAAGGATTAGAAGGAGGTTCAACACTAGTGATAGGAGCAGTGAAACCTAAATCTTGAGCCTCTTGAGTTAAAGGTTTAACATTGGAAGGCACAAGATGAGTAATACCATGCAAGAGGTTAACACCTTGATCACTATCATGGAGAACTTTCTTAAGAGCCTCTATAGCTTGAATAGAATCTTGACCATGGTTTTCTTGAAGAAGCCAATTACCCATTTTATCAAGTTTAGTGGAAAGTTTTTGGACTTGTTCAGGAGGAACCCTTAAAGCATCATCCTCATCATGAGATGAGTGAGAAGAGTTTTGATCCATAGTAGGATTAGAATCATGAAGAATCAAGTTATCATCGGGAATCCTAAGGAAAGGAGAAGATTCAAGCTCAAAGGCACCCATGAGTCTACAACTTCTTCTAACCGGAATGTTATAAGTAGGACTAGTGGTAGTAAAGCTCATAAACCAATATAATGCAAATGAACTAAACTAAGAACACATAATGCATGAATATGAAATCTAATTAGCATACAAGATCAATCACAAAGGACAAATCTAATACTAACAAGATAAAAGGGAATCTAACACCAAAAAGAAAGAGAGTAAGCTAGTTGGGTTCACCAAAATGAATAGAAGTGATTTGGAATCACCTCTATTTGTGTAAGTGTGTGGGGAAAATGTAAGATTCACTCCTAAATCCAAATTCCCAAAAGAGAGATCCAATTTGATCAACCAAGAGGTTAATACACAATCGAATCAATCTATGAACAATATGAAAGAAAGAATAAATCCTATACTTCCCTACAGTTGGATTAAGCTTGATATCTGAAATAATTGAAGTGCAAATACTAACCTTGAATTAGGGTAGATCTGGAAAATGCTGAATTCTAGCTTCTGTATGAACTTTCTGAAGATTCTGTCACCTATTTTGGACTGAAAATGTCGAGGCAAACAAAACCCAGAAATCTTTTCTCCAAATTCACACAGGTTGACTTTGACCTTTTAAAAGGTCAAAGACCACATTATTTATTTGAAGTCCAATTTTGATTTTGTTCATAGATCTTGAAAGATTGCTGAAAAGGGTATCCGAATTCACTCTCAGATCTGAGATTTCACACTTGTACCTACAAGAAAATGGGGGTTTTTGGTTGTATGGGGGGTTTGCCTTGGTCAAACCCCAATTTAGGAATTAACCTTGAAATTGAATTGAAATATATTGTGCATAAACAATGTAATTGAAACAAATCACCTTGCTTATATTGAAGTCCTTGTAGAGGATTTGAATCCTCAAATCCACAAGTAAGAATGCTTCAATGGATGTAGGATGTCTCCAATCAATGGTATTTTGATCTTCAACACCAATCTTGATTTGATCTTTGCATATGAGAAGGTTTGAATGAATGGAGAAGGATGGATCTTCAAGGGGGCTCCAAGGAGATTGAATCCTTCAATAGCTAACAATGGAACTCCTTGATGGATGAATGCTTGAACACTTGAATGCTTGAAGACTTTCTTTCACTTGAGAGCTTGCTCATGAAATTGCTTGAGTGTGGATGTGAAAACTTGATGTGAAAATGAGAGAGGAAGGCCTCCTTTTATAGTGAACTAGGGCACACTCCTCTAGATGGGCCACCTTGAAGAATTAAATCCCAATTAGGTCCTCACCTTTAGAAAATATACCTTGATTAAATACCATTAAAGGATTTACCATTTCGGAGCCCGAAACAGCCGACCCGAAGGCGGAGAAATAACTTTCCTGAAAGCCAAATTAGCGGGAATTGACAATTTGAAATCCTAATGGGAAGAGGTCAAGGTTGAGGTCAACCCTGACCTGGTCAGGGTTGAGGTTGACCCTGACCTAGTCATGGTCAAGGTCGACTTTGACCTTAGACCCTAACTTTGTCAAGTTCTGCAACAGGAGTTCCAGGGGTGCCAGAAGAAATTGATGTCAGATCAGGACCCAGTGTCTGGAATAGACAAAAAATCATTTGTTTGATGTGATGAAGGACTAGGAGGTCTCATTTCTGAACCCTACCTAGAAAATGGAGCCATAGAAGAAGGAAAATTAGGAAAGTCCTTAAGACCTTAACCCCAATTTCACCTAGAATGAAGAAATCAAGTGTGGAGAAGAAGTGGAAAGAAAGGAGAAAGCCAAATACATGCAAAGACCCAATCAAGGTGCTTAACATGACCCCAAACCACTTACTCAAAGGGCTAAATGCTCTTATCATGGAAGTGCTTCCATTTTAAGATGATACATGTGGTATTGGTTTCCTTTTTTATCATGCCTTTCAAGGTAAGGGATCTTTCAGCCTTTAGTCCTTGCTCAGCTAATTCCTCAAATATTTCAAGGTGTTGTAAGTTCAATTCACACATCATATCTAATTGGAAACTATTGATAAACATGTGGATATTCACTTTATTGGGTATGTCAAAAGATTCCTTAGAGGTGACATTCCTCCAATGTTGTATGAAGGAGACAAATATCTCACTATTTTTCTATTTGGTATTACAAAGATTAATTAAAGTTATTTTAATGAGAATGTTATGTGAGTAATGGGATATGAAATTTTCACCAAGCTCATTCCAAGATCTTATCCTTGAAGGGAGTCAAGAGAACCACTCCATGGATGATCCACTAAGTCTACATGGAAATAATATCAATATATAAGTTTCGTCATGGTTCACTTCTATACATTCCATGAAGAATTCCCTAATGTGGTCACAAGGATTACCTTTTTCCTTGTTTTTATCAAATTTAGGTGTTTTAAAGTATGTTGGAAAGGGTGGCATTCATAGTGTCCTATCGAATGGATAATGACAAAGATCTAACAATGAGTACGTTCTCTTGGGTGTTCCTATTTGAAGGTTCATAATTTTCTATTGAAGGGTCTAAACTTTTTGAGTGAGAAGTTTAGTGGGTGCTAATGGTATTGACATTGCATTAAGATCAATGAATGGTTTCCCACTATGATATGATGGTGCCTGGTTATATGGGGGCCTCTATCCCATATTTGTATGTGAAATAGGTGTTAGGCCTAAAAGGAGACAAGCACAATTGAGAGGGGGGGGGGGGGGGTGAATCAATTGTACACCAACAATTAAAAATTTAAACCACTTAAAGAAAATAATGATCTAAAAGATAAACAATAATATAAGATCCACAACACATAACACAAAACATCATTTTTTTTTCTCAAAAACCCAATTAAGGGAAAACCCTCGTGGGATTCAAACCCACTAGATAGATGTACTATGTTAAAAGTACTACCTAGTTAAGAAAAAATGAAAATAAAAGAGGAATGTACATGCATTCATAGGTCCACTTCCTAGAGCTCACTTCTCACAACATTGATCTAGCCCTTAGTCAAGTTCACTGATCAATTTCTGATTACAATTCACAAGGGTGGAAAAATTGTCCAATATGAATGAACTCACTTACAACATCAACAATTCCAATATAGTTCCAATGAATTACAATTTATGCCTCAATCATAGAATACAAACATATTCCTCCTCTTCTTCTACACACACACACACACACACACACACACACTTCGCAATCACAAATGATTGCCCATTTATACATATTACAATGAATAGTCTACAACAAGGTCGACTAAGACCTATAAGAATAAATGATATAAAACTTATACTCAAACTACAATGTGATCTAAATAAAATTAGCGAAGACTTATATAGGACACAAAACATTATCCTCAAACATGCAATAGCTTCACCAAATCTGCACCAAGAGTTGTAACACATTACTTGAGCAAATGAAGAAATTCCAACATGCTAGAAAATCACCAAATACGATCACTAAAATCAATGCAAACCATCAACCTGGTCATAAAAAAATCCAATAATACCAGAAAGGAGAAATAATAGCTCCCTGAACCTTCACATCAACTCAATCTCAAAATCAAAACTCATCTTTGTACTGATCATCAATAATATTGAACGCCAAACTCTATCACACTAAAAAGATAACTTGTCGAACTCTAAATCATGAACAACACTAGTTGAGGAAACAAAAGTGAGTATCAACTTTACCACCAACTTCACATCAACTCAATCAACCATGTCAATCCTGACTGAAGAAAAAATTCAACCTCAGAACACAGGAATACTGAAATATAGTCAACTGATAAATCAATCCTATCTCACTTAATATTTCATGTGATCCTTTATAAGTTGACCAAAATCAACTACAAACATATTTGAAACACCAACCAGAATAGCAACAAAAGATCTTCAACAAATCACCTAAACAACTAAAATCATCTTCTTTGAACATACTAAACACACTGTCTGCAACAATGATAGTATGTTGACATCAATTACAAAACACTAATGTCAATACACATAAACAAGGTCTAATCAACAATCTCTTACATGCTCAACAATCTCCCAAAAATCTCCCCCTTTCACATTGATAGCAACCTATGAAGTGAAAAACTTATTAATGTACAAAGACATCAATATATCCTCCTGATCACCCTGAAAATATATCCACCTGATCACTCTGAAAATATATCCACCTGATCACTCTATATATCTAGCTCCAAACCTCTCGACATATTCTAACATAATCTTTCCCAATTTTCCTATTTTTTACTTAATCTATCCCCCTTTGACATCAATGGAAAAGGACCAAAGATATCAAAAGAGCTGAACTCACCTCAAAAGGTATAATAGGTAACTATTTCACATCAGCCTATTCATAAGACTGCTCCCCCTAAGGAGAAGTCCCCAAACTTATCAATTCAGAGAATGACATTTTGATATATTTATGGACTGATACCATCCTTAGCATCATTGGCTCTAATCAAGATGGGCTAAAACCCCAATCAAGTCTCTGAGATACTCAAAAGTATCCTTCAATAAAGGATTTGTAAAGATATCAACAATTTGTTCCTTATTAGACACATACTCCAATTTTACTTCCTTTTCAATGACTTTATCCCTCAATAAATGATACTTAATACACATATACTTTGTCTTTGAATGTTGCACATAGTTCTTTGAAATATTTATAGCACTTGAGTTATCACAATAAAGAACAATAGGTTCATTAATGTTTATCCTTAAACCCTTCAACATTTGCTTCATCCAAACAACTTGATTACAATTTATAGCAACAACACCATACTCAGCTTTAGTAGTAGATTGAGAGATACAATCTTATTTCTTACTAGTCCAAGAGATTAGTCTCTTACCCAAAAATAATACACCAACACTTATACTTTTTCTATCATCCACATTACCTACCCAATCAACATTAGTATATGCACTCAAAGTAAAATTATTTTTTTTCCATACCATAATCTGTAGTCAATTGTACCCTTCAAGTATCTAAAAATTCTCTTGATAGCAATCATATGTGATTCATCTGGTTCTGCTTAAAATATCACAACATTTCCAACTACATTTGATATGTCTGGTCTAGTATGAGTTAGATATTGCAATTCTCCAAACATTAATTTTTATCTTGTCAAATTTGCACAAGGGGATTCATCATCCTTAGTCAATTTGCATCTAGTAACCATAGGAGTCCCTACTAGTTTTGAATCTTCCATATCAAATTTATTCAACAATTCTCTGACATACTTGGACTGTGTAATAAAAAATCCCTTATTCAACTATGTAATTTGTAGTCCGAGAAAGAATTTAATCTCACTTATCATAGACATCTCAAACTATTTTTGCATTTCATTAGCAAAACCTATACTTAATTCATCATTACCACCAAATATGATATCATCATCAAAGACTTCAACAATCAAGATATTATCATTAATTATTTTGAATTATAAGTTATTGTCAACATTATCTTTAAGCTAAATCTAATCTTTGCCAAGTATCTGTCCAATCTGGCATACACATTAGCATGAAAAGGAGATAAATAGAATTAGAAAATAGAGTATAATTTAATAATTAATTTTTTTAAATTCTCTCATAATTTAAAAATTAGATAATTAAATAAATAAATTTATTTAATTGTGGAAAAAGGAGAAAGGGGGTAAATAAATAATATATTTATTTACCAAAGGAATGACATTAGGATAAGAGGGTGAAATAAATAAATATTTGTCCCTAGGACTTGATGAAATTAGAGGACATAAATTAGTAATTAATCAAATAATTATCATCATTTAATTAATAGAAAAATGACACACTATTGACAAATGATAAAGATCAAACATGTAATATACAAGACATGTTTAAAAAGGGGGCCATAGACATTGACCATTTTTAGTGTCTATACTACCATTTGAAAATAGATTATTCTAGCTATATTTTCTTGGGTACCCAATTTCTATAGTTCACATTTATTGATTGGCAAGTTTTTGGCATTATCTAATGAGATAATAAACAAGGGACCTCATTACTCAAGCATTAATAGATTTCATGTCTATAATATTGATAATCTGGAAAGTGATTAAAATAAAGAGTGTAGCAACACCATATATATTTGAACATAGGCGGGTAATATAATGATACTACAACTTGACCATCACAACATTTATTTTACAATACTTTCCATCTTATAGTTAATTATAGATTAATAACCAAAATATTTAATAATTCACTACACAAAACCTATTTCAATCACACTTAATCATTATATTTTGTATCTTGCACCAACCATATTCTCTTATTGAAATTTTATTTATTTTTATATGTTTTTCCAACTCCCCATTATTTGATATACCATTGATAATTGAAAACATTCAATGGGAAATATGTATGCACATGTAGTAAAATTAATTATATTTTTTCTTGTCAAGACTCATGAATTTTTTAGGAATGATTAATAAGCATATGTAGCCCTCAATTTCCCCCTTTTATTCCTCATCATTTATATATAAAAAAATTGTAATTCCTTTTGTACCCCATACTTTTCATTTCTCCCTTTTTATTTCCTCATATCAACCCAACTTATGATGGTCTATGCATTTACTATTAAATATATATGACAATCCATGACACTAATATTTTTATCCTTCTGAAATAGATGACATTGTGGAATGTTCTAGTGATTATCTTTATTTACCATTAATTTTTAAAAACCCTATTTATTGGTTTCCTTTTTCTTTTATGAACAAGAAATCATTGAAATTATCCACTTTCACTTATATTTTCTCTTACAAGAATAAATAATGAATCGCTCCACTAAAGGAGAAAAAGTACTAAAATATATAATGTTTAAATTTTTAAGAGTATATGATTGTGATGTGATTATTCTTATTCTCTAATGTATGTATATTATTTCCATTTATCTTATGTTCATAAACTCTATTACTAATCATCCATTCTCAACTTTATAATCAAGAAAGAAAATTTATACATACATAATAATTTAATCTTGAGAAAATACATAGAACTTGATCTCTTTTATTTAATAAATTATATTTCTCATTTCTATTTATGTTAAAAAAATAAGAAAATATTTATTTTATTACCATATATTTCTCCATTTAGATTCTAAAATAGCCATGACTTAACTTATTTTATTTAACTTATATATCATCCTAACCATCCTAAAATCCTACAACTCTCATTGTTTTGGTTTCATTAAATGTGTCATGTCACCTTTTAACTTATTTAAAAATTAATATTATTAATTATCATTGTCTTATTACATGTATTCATTATAAGTATTTGAGCAAGAAAACTAACAATAGATATTGATATGATCATCTTATTATCCATATTAAAAATTTTATTATTTATTTATAAGAATTTTATGAATAATAATTTATTAGATTAAAATTAATAATTTTAGAACAAGTTTAGCTTTAAATGATAATGTATATTAAGGATAATTATTATTTTTTATTTAGTATATTATTTTTATAATTATATTATTATTTTTTAGGAAACAAAGGCACTCGAAGAATCTTTGAGAAAAGGAATAGGGTGGAAAAAGTATATCAAATTTAATATACTTTGTCTAAATATGATGGACTACCAGGTAATTTCTAACATTATGATTTTTTATCGAGTTTCATAACATTTTTCAAGATATTGATATTTAACACTTTCTTTCTTGGTATTTAAATCTATTTGAGAATGATATCTATCCAATTTATTAACTTTAGTAGGAAAGAGAAATCATTTGATGACTAATATTATAGTGCTTTGATTTTGTAAATACTGATGTCAATTATGGGATTACAGATTTGTTATATTGATCAAGGAATTGCTCATGGTGAAGAGTTAGAAAGGATGAAAAAAATTCAAGCTAAGTTATTTTACTATTGATAAGAAATGATACTCGAACTACTTAAATATCCAAATGATTTACATTGTCACATATTTGAACATGAATATTTTTATTTTAAATTTATAAACAATTATATAATTAATCTTTTATTAGACTTAAATATTTATATTTGTATTAAAAAAATTGAACATACATATAAAATTCAGCTTCATCTCACTATTCTTCTATATTTGAAACACCCTTCCTTACTTTTTGTAATTTAAATTAACTTCACATTGAATATGGTTTGTATTTTTCTTATTAAAGATAATGAATGATATTTTATTAATATCATTAATTAAAAGAATAATTAGTAAGTGAATTTTTTTTTTCAATATTTTTAAAAATCAATGAAATTGTAATAAAGGATAAATGTTTTTTTTATTTATATAAATAATAATAAATTTTAATAGTCTATTTTATATAAGGCAAATACTTTAAGTTTGAAGATAGATTTTACTAAATATGCATGTGTACAAAATTACTATTACAATAAATGTATGGGTTATATATTTAATCTGGTTTAAATATTTTATTTTAAAATAAATCAATTCATAGAAATATATTTTGAATAGAATAATAAAAAAAGTAAACGTGACAATTATTTTTATGTCAAATAAAGAGTAATTTTTTTATTATTTTGATTATATAGTAACATTTTTAAAAACTTAAAAAATAAAATAATGTAAGTTTGGAATAAAAATAAATTGTACACATAATTTATACTTATTTTTTAATCTTATGATTTGTGGTATTATAGATAAGGAAAATTGAAACACTGTGAAGGGTGGTGTTGAGGGGACTTTGTGATAGCCTCGTCAATAGGAGTGAGAGTTTTCACCAAGTACTAGGGTACCAGCCAACTTCGCCTAAAGAGATTTATCGAAGAACACACTATCTTAGCCTTCAAGCACTTGGTAGTTTGGTCACGACAGTGCGGGGATGGTTCAACTGGACAAGTGACTATTTTGTGATAAGGGGCCTATTGGTTTTAAACACATTGTGTACAAGGACTTGGATTGGGAGATAAGGTTTCCTACAAGTAATCATCAACTTCAACAAAGAAATGGAAAAAGATAGACCATAGTTAGAGTAAACATCTACCTATAGTCATATTATAAACCTTCAAACATCAACAATGCTCAAAATGAAGAACTGGTAACCATACTAAACATATGCATGATCATCAACCAAAACATACATTAGTAGTGAAAGAAAAGCATGTTGTTAACTACCAAAGAACTTGATCAAAGGACATGAGAAAGAATACAACATGAAAGATAATTGCTAAATCTGGAATCATAGATAACAAAAAGTGTAGCACCAAGAGTAATATTTTATTCCTTTATTAACTTCAAAAAGCCAGCGTCATTGATTGGTGCATCCATGGCTCCAAGGGAGCATTAAGTTACTGGAACTAAAACAACTAAACTAAGAGAAAAGAGTGCAATGATCGCTATGGACAACAAAATCATCAATTTTGTCAACCCATGGAATGATGTCAGACTTCTTATTTATAGATAATGTCTTCTATCTACATCGAGATCTATGACTTATACAACTTACCTATTTACATTAAGTATAATATTTATAGTCGGTACTATTTGTGTTGTCAAAATCACTCCATTATATTACAATGATCGAAAGGGATAGAAGAGAGAAAGGGAGAAAAGAAAGAAAGGAAATCAGGGGTTCAATCTTTGAGGAGACACTGTCATGCATATGGATGTGACTTTGTTTACTCTAGGTATTTCAAGCTATGCACTCCATAATTTCAATAATGATTCCATGTCTCCAAGTACCCCACTGTACATCAGGTATTTAATGCTAGATCAGTTCCTTGGGAGTTGAGATGACAAAATCATCAATAGAGGCCACCGTAAAGAAAAATAAAGAATAAGGTTCAGATCTCCAGACTCTATGAGCTTACACTTAAAAAATAATGAATGAAATAATATGGGTCCATGGGGAGAGAAATCCCCGAATCTGGAGAATTTATTATTCTTGAAATTTCTTGAAGGCCTACACCTCCTTATCCACCTCTTTCAAACAATTCATATAGCCCTTGGCCTCATCGAGGTAGTCTTCCACCTCTTTTATCTTTATCTTTATCTCCAAGGAGGTCTTAACGGTGTCATGAGCCTTTAACACAAGGTGGGATAGCCTTCCCATATTTGAACTATCAAAATCTCTTGGTAGCCAAAATTGTACATTATCCAACTCATAAAATCTAATTAATAAAGAATCAATAGGAGTGTATGTGTCTGTGTTCATCAAATTTGTAGGTGTAACCTCTTGAACAAATGCAATATATTCATCCATTGCATTTTAGACCATGGTGGTGTGACTATCTAAGACCTTTACCAGTTTCTTACTTGTATTGATTCAAAAAGAAAGTTTGGTGTATCGGGTCTTCAGGAAATCAAAAGGCTCATTTCCCAAAAAAAATGTCTCAGTTGAATTTTCCTCCCCTAGGTCTAAAACTTCTTCGAGGTGATATTCTCATTCCTCGTATTTCTCCATCTCGTCCTGCCAAGCATGGATAGTCTTATCTAGTTGGCTCATAATTTTGTGAGCCCTAAATAAATCTAAGACAAATTCTGATAGAAATATCCTCATTGTATCCAATTATTTAGCAATCCAGCCATCAACCGCCAACGCCTTCTTCTTCATGGTCCATAGTCTATATATGTTGCCCTGTGGGAGTAGCATTCCGGAGGTGGAGGCCTCTTACATTAAAGAAGATAGAGGGAATGTTGATTCCATTAAGATCCTTTAGATATTTGACTTTGAAGCTTGAAGCTCTTTATTTTTCTGGTACTCCTTTTTGTACCTTTCTTGTATTGCTTGACTTGTGTCATTGAGGAGGTCCAACTCTCCTCTCTGGTCCCATCGAGCCAGGAGAATCTTTGTTATGGTATATTCTTCAACTACTACTTCATAATATTCCCTATTTTCTAGTGGGTTAACTACTATCACCACTACATCTCCATCTGGACCCCTCTAGATGGTGTGGAGGGTGCAAGCCTTCTTTGGCCTTTTCACCACTTCTTCTTCTGCTAACAATTCAGCTAGGGAGAGAGGAGCTAATATTTATGTGGTCCTTTTTCTCCTCCAGGTATCCACTAATCATTGTGGTGGGCCTTGTGCATCACTCACTATTATCTCTAGACTTGTGGGGTTCTTCATGAAGTGCAACCCAATTTCCTACGTTCTTTCTCTAACGTTATCATTAGGAGTATTTTCTATATCTTCTTGTTCTCCTTCCCCTATATTATCCTCTATAATATCTTTTGCAAGTGGGTGGCTGGTGGTAGATGAGGAACCTATTTAGTGTGTACCTCCTCCTAATGAAGCCTCGAAGAGAATTCTACTTCATGTGTGTTGGGGGGAGGCAATGAGTCTTGAGCACCTATTTGGGATTGGGGCATGACTATTGGGGGTATAGTTATTCCTGAAGGTCTGATTTCCCCAGAAGCTGATGATTTCTCCTCAAGACTTTTATTTTCTTTTTCTCTTTTATTTTCTTATTTGATGCTTATTTCTTCCTCCTTCTTCTAATCTTCTTCTTTCCTTCTCTTTTTGATGGCTTCCATTGTGCGGAGGTGAGTATCTTTGAAAACCTTATCCTCTTCTTCTTTTCATCGACACTCCTCTTCCTATTCTTCAAAGTTGAAAAAATTATATACATTTGTTTGTGAAATTTTTGGTGGGTCTTCTGAAATGTTTCTTGTTTCTGGAGGGGGAGTGGAAGAAACCTCATAGACTTCAACCATATTTTTAGGTTCTAGTCCTAAATCTCTATCTTGGGAAGGCTTGTTTTCATTCTACTTCTTTCTCCAATGTAATGGTATCTCTACCACTTCTAACTCTACTTTTGCCTCCACTTCTTCCTCATCAACATCTTCCATGCCAATAGGAGTAGTTGTGAGGGAACAGTGGTATTCAGAGGTTGGAATAGCATCAGGGTGGCTCCAAGGCCATATTCTATACTAGCCTATGTTGCTTCTTCTAATCTCTAAGACCTTGCTAATTGTTCACTCAACTGCCTCATGAGTGGCTCTCGGATCGGGTATTCCAATTGGGATGACTCTTTGATCTTTATTTTTCCCTATTCTTTGGATTATTCCATCGCCTAAGGTCCAAAGATGGCTTCCCCTTTGGAGTATGTGTCCAAATAGACACTCTTTGGGCATACTCTTACAAAATGAGCATGACTCCACTTGACAATTTTCCTAGACATGACCTCAATAGTCAATTTTTTTGTGGTATCCCAATCCACCGAAAGGAGGCCCAACTTTTCAATCCCTAATTCTTTATACTCAGGGTCTTTGAGAGAACTACTATTAGAGAACTTCTGTGGCAATGACCAGAGGTCAAGTCTCTCCATCATACCCTTTGACATTCTTAAATAATGCCAGTACTGAACATCAAAATTATCCTGTCAATCTTCCCAAAAATCCTCCATATGTGGATCATGGGGTTGAGATCCCCGGGGCATTTCCTTCTCCAATAAACTACGTGGATCATAGTTGCAGTGCCTTAGCGAAAATTTGGTCAAGTTCAAAATTTTCAACTTATTTTCTGCCTCCCGAGTCACTGTGAGAGTGCATGTATACTTTTTGCAAGTGATGGAGAAGGAGATAGAGGAAATATTCTTTGTGGCCAATAAGGCACAAAATTCAAGGATTTTCTTGCAAAATTCTAATAATATGATCCTATTCCTACAATGTCTTGGTAGAAAATATGGGTTTCCTATAAATTTGATTACCCATATATAGGCAAGTTGTGAAAATTTGATGAAGTGACATCCCCATGGGTTGATCATGGCCATTACCTTTGGGGATAACCTGGAGCCTACATCCTTAGTGAGTGCCTTAATCCTATGAACAATGAAGGTGTCACTTACTCTAAAAAAATGCCATAAACATTCATCTCGTTGGATCTGGGGAAAATGATTTCATGGGGTAGAATGTCTCATTTCCATGCTAAGGACACCAAATTTATCCCATCCCTAAATTCTTTCATGCTACCATGCCAAAGACCAAGAAATAAAATAAGTAATATAAAAATGAGTATCTTCCTCTACCTTCCTGATTTTGGCTTCAATATGATTAGAAATTATGGCCTTCCAATCAAAACACTTCTTATTGTTGGTCATATAGTAGAGAAAGTAATACATCCAAGGGAGAACTCCTCAGTGTGAGGCTCACCAAAAAACATGCATAAGAAAATTATCCTAGCTTGTATTGACTCCTTGAAGTCAGAGCAAGGGATATCCATCTTCATTTTCTTATGATCTTGGTATGGGCTCTTCAACCACTTTGTATTTAGGATATGTGAGGCTACATCTCCTGCACCTATAAATTGGGCAATGAAGATCGCCCTTGTCATGGTGATGACACCTTTGAAGAACATGATCCTACATGTTGGTGCAATGACATCATGATCCAGAGAGATAATGGGAACTCTAGAGGATGTGATAACAACATGAGTGACTACATTGTAATTCTTGTCCATGAGCAATATTAAATCCAGAGTCTGCATAGAGTGTGGGAAGCATGTTGCCATAATAATCTCAAAAGTGGTGGGATTGGCTGATAGAGGATCATTGACCCACTTCAGTTGGTATATTTTCTATTGGAGGCTTCTCAGTTCATCCCAGGTGCTGAAATTAGTATCAGTAACCTCCCAAAGTCTAGTCTTAATCTGGGACCCCTTAATTGTCCCATCCTTTCAGTACTTCATGACTAGTGGGAGATTTTCCAAGGCCTTCTCTAATTTTGATTTCTTAATGAGAACTACAAATAACCTGGGAAGCTCAAGAATTTCAGGTGGTGATTCTACCACTTCCATTTTACTTGATTATAACCTACAAGATAGGATGATCATCAGAATGATATAAATAATAATGAAAAAGTCCGATAAACACTTTGAGCCTTGGGACTTTAGGTGAACGAATTGACAATATTTTGTAGGCCCGTGATGATGAAATAGAATGACAAGTGGAAAAACCTTGTGATCCTACAATCCTGGTTGACGTAGAGAAAAAATCATTTCTAGATCAAAACGTTGTGATATGCGGCAAGTGTAAGTCAAGTTGGTCGAGTGGGCTCAGGGCAACACCTAGTAGAATATCATGATCCTGTAATCATAGTTGACATGAGGATGATGTCAGTGCGACCTCACAGGAGGCCATCACGTAGCAAATGTAATTAAGATACATGGTGGGCCTGACAATAATAGATGACATGGAAACTCTGGGGATAAAAGAGATTTTTAGGCTTAACATTTTTTACGTCGTGAGTCTTGTTACTCAAATGAGTAAAACACATTACTTCACAAAAAGGAAATGAATACCAGGGGATGTCTTCTCCCATGAGTAAGTGTTAAGATATATGGTACTTGATTAAGGAGGTTGAAGTTTGAATATCGTGACTTGGTGTATTGTCAAAATTTAAAATCATGCATGCTGGAATGACTGAGACACCCAGAGACAAAAATATCAAAATGATAAAAAAGGTACAAATAGATAGTTGATGTGACACTCACTTAATGACCTATCATTTCCTAGGTTGGGCATGCGTATGCCAACACACAAAAAGTTATGGCATTTATGCCTACAAATGACACAACAAAAGAGGAGTTAATGGCTAAAATGGGAGTTAATGGCCAACTTGGACAAATTTGAATGCTCACTCATGGGAACCAGTACCACCATTAAAGAAAGAATGATGAAGATGAAAGAAAATAGAAAATGAATTATTTTGGACACTCGGATTTGTCCCCATGACCAATGTGGAATCTACAACTTGGAAGAACTCACCTCTTAGAGATGAAGTCTATTATTCATAAAGAATGGTTTTACGGACCTTAAAAAGAATTCAAACCTTGAACTATTTTAAAAAGCCTATATACACACCTTGTACAACCACCAAACTCATAAGGTGTTATTTATAAGATCATATTACTAAGAGGGGAAGGGTGAATTAGTAATCTATCAATTTTTAAGTCCTTAAAAGCTGCTTAAACTTTATAACAACATTCACAAGATTCACTTTGATAGCAGAAAATGAAAATCATAACCATAAGCACATCCTAAAATAATTAAAATACATGACATAGATGTTTATCTCATGGAAACCCAAATTCAGAAAAAACCATGGTGGGGATTAATACCCATTAAATGTTGTACTTTTATAAATTAGTACGCCCTGTGAGGATCTTAATCCTTTTAGAAGGTTATAAAAGCACTATTAGGTGCTACCCAGTTAAGGGGTTTATCTTTAGGCCTATTATAACCTTTACCGTATTAGGATTAGCCTTGTTAGAGGAATTCAAACACAAACTAATGTGCCACCTTGTTAGAGGATTTATAATAGGGACCTGCTAGGATCCACTAACTACCTCTGCTTGATCAAATCTACTAAAACATACAAACACTTCTTAACACACTTATCTATGCTCTGGCTTTATTACAATTCACACTTCACACCACACTTTCACAACACATGATCAACACTAAAAAAACTCTCAAATTCATTTAATATATATTGTTCATCAAGCCTTTAAGTTTTTCACCACCTTAAGATTTCCCTAAATGGATTACATTTTTAACTTTTAATCTTCACACTCAAATCCAACTCATCAAACAACAAAATTTAATGTGCACCATAAATTTCCAACACCACATCGGTCATCACAATGATTTACATAGAATGTTGTGTCCAAGGGTCTAACACATTTCCACCACACATAACCTTCATCTAGAATCTTCTCCACATTCTAGCATTGAACAATGTGATGACATATCATCACCTCCAATCTTTAAGACATGTCACTAGATCATAACTAAAATCACCACAACATCTTCACCGATCAAAGATTTAACAACTATTGCTCAAGAACATAAACACTTCAACCTGTTAATAGTTCTAACTCTGCTCACCGAACATCTAAACTTCACTTTGGTCATCCAAATTTGTTGTGATTTCAACCATAGCATCCAAAAACTATTAGATACCATATCCTATAACCACATTACAATACACAATAAAGATTTGAAAAACCAATCAAATCACCTATCGCCTGTTACTAAGTATTCTTAGCAAATGCACTTTTATACTTCATCTAATCATAACTTTCTTACTGGTCCATCTCAATAGTAGAAGTCATACATTTGACATTCTAAGACATTTGTGAGTCTCCCATATGAATTTCTACAACTAAAATTTACTGCACCACTTTGATCATTAACCTTATACTCAACAACACTAGCAACACTAGGTCAATAATTGATATCAATGACAACTCAATAATTGATCATCATGCAATCAAATATATACCATGATAACTTCATAAATCAGTTACCATTACATCATTAGTTAGCATAAGTTATGCCAACAATCTCCCCCTTTGGCATTCATGGAAACACTCTCTACTCTTTATGGTAATACTCTTACCAATACCAACAATACTAGGAATAGAAACATGTTCCAACTTTTGTCTTTCACTTGAACTAGAAATTACTCCCCCTTTTACTAAACTTCTCTTATCTACAACTTTCCTTCCGCAACTCTAAACAATCTCCTTGCATCTCTTCCTTACCCTCCCCCTTTGACAACAATGCCAAAGGCATCAAACACAACGTATGTCTTATTTGTTGTACATGTATCATCTCAACACATCACTTCATAGGTTGCTCCCCCTAAGGAGTAGCTTCCCAACATCAATCCAAACATAAAATTATTTACTAGAATACACTTGGATTTATGCAACTGCATCTCATTTTAATTCAGGTTAGATAGGGGAATAACCCCTAACTTGCCTCTTAGATACTCAAAAGCATCCTTAGATAATGGTTTTGTTAAAATATCAACAACCTTCTCCTTAGTTGGCACATATTTTAATTTTACTTCCTTCTTTGGTACCTAATCTATAAGAAAATAATATTTGATATCTATATGCTTAGTCTTAAAGTGCATCACTAGGTTTTTAGATATGTTAATGGAACTTTTATTGTCACAATAAATAACTATTGGTTCAATTACCTTTTCCTGAATTCTTTCCAAAATATACTTAATCCACACAACTTGTGTACAATTAATAGAAACAAAAACATATTCCTCTTCAACTCTTGACTCTGATATATAATTATGCTTCTTGCTTGTCCAGGATACAAGCCTATCTCCAAGAAAAAATGCACCTCCACTTGTGCTTTTTTTATCATCAATATTTCCTACCCAATCATCATTAATAAATACACTTAATAAAAAATCACCTTTATGTCCATACCAAAGACCATAATCTACAGTTCCCTTAAGATATCTGAAGATTCTCTTCGTTACAATCAAATGTGATTCCTTAGGACTAGAATAAAATATAGCTACTAATCCAACTTCCTGTACAATGTATGATCTATTATGCACTACATACTATATCTTACCGATTATGGACCTATGTAGAGTCTCATCCACCTCTTTAGAATCATCCTCTTTTGACAATTTGCAACTTATTACCATAGGGGTACCAATTAGTTTTGAGTCTTCTAACCCAAATTTTTTTAATATCTCTTTCACATATTTAGACTGGTTGATGTAGATACCTTCTTTCATCTATTGAACATGTAATCTATTAAAGAATTAAATCTCTCCGATCATACACATCTCTAATTCTTTCCTCATTTCTTCTATAAATGTTCTACTCGTTTCTTCATTACCACCAAAAATGATATCATCAACAAATATTTCTACAATCAGTAACCTATTATCTTTCTCAATCTTCAAATATACATTACTATTGTCACTTGTCCTTGAAAAACCAATATGAATTGGATATGAGTGCAATCTCTAATACCATGTTGTACGTGCTTGCTTCAATCCATATAAAGATTTTTGTAAATTTCACACCATGTTTGTACCTTCTTCTTTAGCAAATCCTTCTGGTTGTTCAATGTATACTTATTCCAATACACCATTAAGAAAAGATGATTTAACATCCATTTGATATACCTTTAATCCTTTGTAAGAAACATATGAAATCATTATCCTTACACCTTTAAGTCTGGCCACAGGTGCAAATATTTCACCCTAGTCTAGACCTTCCTCTTCTGCATATTATTTGCACACCAATATTTCTTTGTTCCTTACCACTTCACCTTTCTCATTCATCCTATTTCCAAAAATCCACTTAGTACCAATTACATCCTTATCCACTGGTCTAGGTACTAATATCTAGGTTTTGTTTTTATCAATTTTCTCTAACTCTTCTTCCATAGCCTTTAACCAGTCATCATCTTTCAATGCATCTTTTATAGTTTTAGGTTCAAGTTCATATATTAAACATGTACTTTCTCTTGCCTTACTTCTTGTCAAGAGACCAACATTTATATCACCAATAATTTGATCAGGTGAATTATTCAGTTTCACATACCTTGGAAACACCAGTTCAGATCTTGGAGTATATTCAACCACTTGAATCAGTTATTATTCATTAACATGTTTATGCATTGGTTCTGCTATAGTTTCTTGCTCCATCGGTTGTACATATACAAACCCATGATAGTCATCAGGTTTCTTCTTGCTAGATTCATCATTTTATTTAAAAAATTAATCTACTCTCACATTAGCACTTTCCACCATCTTGTCAGTTCTCTTGTTTAAGCACTTGTAGGATTTTCTCTTAGTGGGGTATCCTTAGAATATTCCTTCATCACTTCTTGGATCAAAATTTCATGGATGTTTATCTCTTTTTATATAACATCTACTTCCAAATAAATTGAAATAACTTACATTAAGGGATCAACCATACCACAAATCATAAGGAGTTTTATTTGTGCCTTTCTTCAATTGAACTCTATTTAATGTATAAACAACAATGCTCACCACTTCTCTCCCAAATGTTTGTTTGCAACACCTTTCTGAATCATTAATGTTATGGCACAATCAATGGTAGATTTGTTTCTTCTTTCAGAAATTCCATTCTGTAGAGGTGTTGTAGCAACTAACATCTACTTTTTAATATTATGTTCCTCATAGTATGAAATAAACTCATGTGAAGTAAACTTGCCTCCTCTATCAGATCTGAGACATTTTAGGGTCTTTCCGATCTCCTTCTCCACTCTATCTTTGTAGATCTTAAACATGTAAAAATATTTCAATTTGTCCTTAAGAAAAATAACCCACATCATTTTGGAATAATCATCAACAAGAAACATGAAATATCTATCACCATAGTAACTCCAAGTTCTCATTGGACCTAACATATCGGTATGAACCAGATCTAAGAGTACAAGTGGTGGAGCATTTTTTCTTGGAGGAAGATTAGTTTCTTGGCTAAGCAAGAAACAAAATTGTATCTCACAAAGAACAGCAGAAGGAGAATATGTAGAAGTAGCAAACAATTGTAATCAGATAATATGGATGAAACAAATGTTGAAGGATATGGGAACCAAATTTAATGAGCCTATTATCATATACTGTAATAACACCAGTACAGTAAGTATGTCCAAGAACTTTGCGTTGCATTCTAAAACAAAATATATAGAAATCAAATATCATGTTGTCAGAAAAAAAGTTGCAGAAAAAGAAGTCAGACTTGAGTATATCAGTACAAAAGAGAAGATTGCAGATATATTTACAAAGCCCTTACCTAAAGATATATTTGATTATTTGAGAGGTATGCTTGGGGTTTCTCCCTAGCCTACTTTTGAGTAGTGATGCATAAAGTTGCATCAATCCAGTGGTATAAGAACACTATCCATTCTAGACTATATGATGATGCTTCCTCTATGGGGGAGTATGTGTGTTTCTAAGCTGAGTCATGAAGGACTCTTGTGAAAGCATTTTTTGAATAGTGTTTTTTAACATTCGAGCTAGTATTGGATTGACATATTGATGTTTGCTTTGTCATTTATGTCAATAGGGAGAAGGATACATGAAAAACATTTGATGATTGATAAATAGGACTTTTAAAAAAAAAATCATTGAGGAGAAGGATACATCCAATGATTGATTTGATGATTGATGAAGAGGATTTGAAAAGATAATGCAGAACAACAGTATTGCAGTTTGGTATTCATGGAACTTGGATGTTTTTTCATCTATGTTGCCATCAATGCCAATGGGGGAGATTGTTAGTAATGAATGCTTAATATTTCCTATGGGGAGTATTCAAGTAGTTATGTAGTAGTCGTATGTTGCATTCATGATTGTGTTTGTCATTGATGTCAATACATTGATCTACTAGAGATTAGGAGAGAAGCATACAATGTTTGTATTAGCACACATGGATAATTGCAAATCAAGCTATGCAGTGTTGAGGACTTGTTCTTTATTGTGTCCTAAGATTATAGTTAAGAGTGCATACAAAAATTCAATTATTCGTAACAGTTATGTGTAATCTAGTGGAAACTATATTCTGACAGTGTTCATGAGAATCAGCTTATGATAAGCGGATTATATCTCCTAACCAAAATAGAATCTGGACATGTGAAGTTGTACAGAGGTTGAAGACACTTTGGAGGTGACCTAGATGAGATAGCATAGTCAGAGGTGGCACGTGTGAAGATTTATTAAGTTTGGAAGCCGACAGTTTTATGTGGTTATGAAATGTTACGTAACGTGTAATGATTTATATTTTGTAATTGGTTAAGCCTAGTTGGCTAACTCAATTGTAAGTTATTTGAGTATGGTATAAAGGAAGGATTGTTTTCCTTGATTTGATATAAGATTTGAATGAGAAATGATATGACATTGTAAGAGGATATGAAAATTGAGCAAATCTGGTATTGAGATCTGGTAAAGTAGTTGATGCGGTTTTGGCACAGATAGAGGAATGAAGACCAGATTGATGAGATCAAAAATTGTTAGTATTATTATGTTTAGATAATACAAAGATCAATTGGATAGTGAGTTCATAAATCTTTCCCCTCAAGCTATTTGGATAGTGGGTCCTTCTGCCTTCCTTAACTCTTAACAGGGTTAGAATCTTTTAACAGGGATTCAAAGTCTCCTAACATGGACTGATATGTACTGAATGTATTTCATAGACTCCTAATAGAGTCCATCCTCTCACAAGGAATTTTTATATTAGTACATATTTTTTGGGTACCATCCCCATCAGGGTTTACTCTCTGATCAAGAGGTTCCCTAGTTAACATATCTTGTGTCATTGTGTATGTTTACCTTTCTATCATTGTTATTTATATTGCTTACATGTTTGCGATCTAATACGTTTATTAAAATTTTATTTTATCTGATAACTGGTTCACCCCCCCCCCCCCCCCCCTCTTAGTTACCTTGGTGGACTTTACTTTCTAACAATTGGTATTAGGGCGAAAGGTCCTTGAAAGACAAGTTTAACAACTTAAGGAGATCTATGGTGAATCATTTCAGGAAAGAAAATCCTAAGTTTGATGGAGTGAACTATGACAGCTGGAAAGAAAAGATGAAGACACATCTACTATGTTTAGGACCAGGATATTGGTTGATTACAAATAATGACAAAACTATCATTGAAGAAGACAAAATTTAGGAATGCACTGATAAGGAGAGAGATCTATTTATGTGTAACATACTTGCTAGAGAAGCACTTTTGTCAGCTCTTCTTGAGAATGAATACAGTCAGGTAAAAACTCTAAGGACATCTCATGAAATTTGGTTAGCTTTACATCTACTTTTGAAGGTGATGTACATGCTAAGAGAGTCAAATTATAGAATTGCATATGTTTATATGAAGATGCAAAAATGATGAAAGATGAATCTGTTAGAAGTTATATTGGTAGGATATCAGAGATTGTTGTAGGTATGAAAGCTTGTGAAGGAAACAAAATTGAATATGAAATCATATGGAAGATCTTAAAGACACTGACCCTTGTATTTAAGCAGACATTGCAGATGATTGAATAAGTTATGCCTTGTACTGAAAAGTTTACCAGAGAAACTCTTCTTGGAAGATTAGAAGCATCAGAGATAGGCCTGAGACAATCTGGAGATTTTTCTAGAATTGAAACAACATTCAACACACTTAGTGTTTTCCCTACTTTCTCAAGAAGTACTAGTGTCAGTAGAGATTATGCTAGTAGCAGCAAATCTAAGACTGAAGAAGATATAAAGATTGAAGAAGGAATTGCCTTACTTGTGAAAAGATAACCAAAAGGTAAGAATTTTTTTTAATGTTGGACATGTCAAGAATATGGTCATTTTGTATCTAAATGCCCTAAGAGAGTGAAGAAATATAAGAATAAATTTAAACATAGAAGGTCTAAGGAATGTTATTATGCTAATGATGAAGAATTTGAGGCTAGCATTGAGAAAATCTTAAGTGAAAGTGATAATGAAAGTAATGACATAGGATTTGTGGTGATAAAAGAAGAAAACTCTGAAACTGAAGTTAGAGAAGAAAAAGCTTTAGTTTCTTAAGTTGAAAAGAAAACTGATTGGATTATAGACAATGGTTGTTCACATCATATGACTGGAGATATGAATTTTTTTATAAATTTTAACAAATATGATGGAAGAATTATTAGAGTTGGAAACAATGCACCTTGCCTGATAAAAGGAATAGGATCTATTTCTCTTGATGGAAAGACTAACACTGATGATGTTTACTTTGTGGATAGATTGAAACATAATCTTCTAAATGTTGGATAGTTAGTTGACAAGGGATATCAAGTTTGGTTTACTGAGAAGACTTGTGTGATCAAGGATAAGAATGGTAAGATGATTATAACTGGATCAAGAACCAGAGGTAGTGTATTTCAGTTGAATCCTACTAAGAAGACATGTTTGGTTACTAAAATTGATGACAGTTGGCTATGGCACAAAAGGTTCTGTCACATAAACTTTGATAACATTGTGAAAGAAAGCACTACATTTGCAAAAAGAGATTTTCCTAAGATTGTGAAACCTACTAACATGATATGCAAAGAATGTGTTATGGCTAAGCAGAAAAGAAGTTCTTTTCCCAGTAAGAAATTCACCACAACAACAAAATTAGAAATTGTTCATACAAATTTGAGTGGTCTCACAAGGACTAGAGGATTCTATGGTGAAAGTTATTTTATGATTTTCATTAATGACTTTACTAGAATGACGTGGATAGTGTTTCTTAAAGAAAAATTAGAAGCATTTGACAAGTTTAGATTGATTAAGAACAAAGTTGAGAATGAATCAGGAATGAAGATTAAATGTTTAAGGTTTGATAGAAGTGGAGAATTTACTTTAAAGGAATTTAATACTTTTTGTGAAATGAATGGCATTAAGAGACAACTTTTAGCCCCTAGAACACCTGAACAAAATGGTATTGCAAAAAGAAGGAATATATCAGTAACTAAGGCAACAAGAGCTATGTTATTTGAGAATGATATGGTGAAAACATTCTGGAGAGAAGCAGTGAATACAATAGTATATACAATGAATAGAGTACAAATCAGAGTAGACACAGACAAGATACCTTATGAATTATGGTTTGGACATGCACCATCAGTTAAGTATTTCATAATTTTTGGAAGTAAATGTTATATTAAGAGAGATGATGACATTGGTAAGTTTGATCTGAGAAGTGATGAAGGTATATTTCTTGGTTATTCATTGAAAAGAAAAGCTTATATATGTTTCAATAAAATAACTAAGACTATTGTTGAGAGTGCAAATGTTAAAGTAGATGAGAAATTTAGAATTCAGGAAAGAATACTTGATTATGATTCGAATGAAGAAGTTCGCCCTAGAATTGATCAAGAAAATGTTGAATTATTATATGAAACTGATAGTGATTTGCAGAATGAGAATTGAATTGAGGAAATAAGAGAAGATCCAAGACCAAAATAGAGAATTGAAGCAAGAATTGAGACACTAACACCTAATAAGAGTCTAATGAGGAATCATCCTACTGATTAGATTATTGGGAGCAAAGAAAAAGGAGTTATGACAAGAAGTAAGGTACAAGAAGAAATATGCTTGATTTCTCAAATTGAACCTAAATATATTGATGAAGCTTTTGAAGATAATAATTGGATTCAAGAAATGAAGGAAGAACTAGATCTAATTGAAAAGAACAAAACTTGAGAATTGGTCCCTAGACCTAAAGATAAAAATGTTATAGGAACTAAATGGGCTTTCATAAATAAGATGAATGAACAAGGTGAAGTTGTAAGAAACAAAGCAAGATTGGTATGTAAAGGTTACTCACATCAAGAAGGAATTGATTATAAAGAAAAATTTGCACATGTTGCAAGAATTAAAGTGGTAAGAATGTTTTTGGCTTATGTAGCTTATAAGACATTCAAAGTATATCATATGGATGTGAAGTCAACATTTCTGAATGGAGAATTGGAAGAAGAAATCTACATTGAGCAGCCTCAAGGGTTTCCTTTGACTAAAGAAGGAGACATGGTATGTAAACTGAACAAAGCTCTATATGGAATAAAACAAGTACCTATAACATGGTATGTAAGATTGGACAAATATTTGGTAAAATTGGGATTTGCTAAAGGCACTGCAGACAATAATTTCTATCTAAAAGAAATTGAGAATGATTTATTGATCGTGGTTTTTTTTTTTTATGATATTATCTTTGGAGGAGAAGATGAAGCTAGTGATAAATTTGTTGATGAAATGAAGACAAAATTGAAATGAGCATGATTAGTGAAATGAATTTTTTTGTAGGATTACAGATAGTGAAAAATAATGATGGTATTTTCTTATCTCAAACAAAATATCTGAAAGACTTACTTTAGATATTTGGTATGGAAAATTGTAAGCCTATTGGTACACCTATGGTAACTTGCCATAAGTTATCTAGCATAGATGAAACTCCTATAGATGAACAAAATAAATATAGATCCATGATTGGAGGTTTACAGTATCTAACTCATACAAGACCAGATATATCACATGCAATTGGCATTGTTGCAATATTTTAAGCTGATCCTAAAGAATCACATTATGCAGCCGTAAAAATAATATTTCAGTATATTTGAAAGGTGCAACAGACTATGGGTTGTGGTATGACAAATCAGATGACTTTACCCTATGTGCATATACAAATGTAGGTTGGGGAGGTACTGTTGATGACAAAAAGAGTACAAGTGGTGGATCATTTTTACTTGGAGGAAGATTAGTTTCTTGGCTAAGCAAGAAATGGAATTGTATCTCACAAAGCACAATAGAAGCATAATATGTAGCAGCAGTGAATAATTGTAATCAAATCATATGGATGAAAAAAATGTTGAAGGATATTAGAATCAAGTTAAATGAGCCTGTTATCATACACTATGATAACCCCAGTATAGTAAGTATGTCCAAGAACCCTGTGTTGCATTCTACAATAAAACATATAGAAATCAAATATCATGTTGTCAGAGAAAAAGTTGCAGAAAAAGAAGTCAGACTTGAGTATATCAGTACAAAACAGCAGATTGAAAATGTATTTACAAATCCCTTACCTAAAGATACATTTGAGTATTTGAGAGGTATGCCTGGGGTTATGCCCCAGCCTACTTTTGAGTAGTGATGCAGAAAGTTGCATCAGTCCAGTGGTATAAGAACACTATCCATTATGGACTGTATGTTGATGCTTCCTCTATGGGGGAGTGCATGTGTTTCTGAGCTAAGTCATGAAGGACTCTTGTGAAAACATTTTCTGAATAGTGTCTTTTGACATTCGAGCTAGTATTGGATTAACATATTGATGTTTACTTTGTCATTGATGTCAATGGGGGAGAAGGATACATGAAAAACATATGATGATTGATTAAGAGGACTTTAAAAAAAAAAAGCATTGAGGAGAATGATACATCTGATGATTGATGAAGAGGATTTGAAAAGATAATGTAGAACAACAATATTACAGTTTGGTATTCATGGAACTTGGATGTTTTTTCATCTATGTTTCCATCAATGCCAATGGGAGAGATTTTTAGGAATGAATGCTTAATATGTCCTATGGGGAGTATTCAAGTAGTTCTTTAGCAGTTGTTTATTGCATTCATGATTGTGTTTGTCATTCATATCAACACATTGATCTATTGGAGATTAGCAGAGAAGAAGACAATGTTTGTATTAGCGCACGTGGATAATTACAGATCAAGCTATGCGGCGTTGAGGACTTGTTCTTTATTATTTATTGAGATTATGGTTAAGAGCACGTACATAAATTCAATTATTCATAATAGTTATGTGTAATCTAGTGGAAATTGTATTCTAACAGTGATCATGACAAGCAGCTTGTGATAACCGAGTTATATCTCCTAACTGGAATAGAATCTGGACATGCGAAGTTGTATAGAGCTTGAAGACACTTCGAAGGTGACCTAGATGAGACAACATAGTCAGAGGTTTCACATGTGAAGATTTATTAAGTTTGGAAGCCGACAATTTTATGTGGTTATGAAATGTTATGTAGCGTGTAATGTTTTATATTTTGTAATTAGTTAAGCCTAGTTGGCCGACTCAATTGTAAGTTATTTGAAGTGTGATATAAAGGAAGGATTATTTTCCTTGATTTGATATATGAGTGGAATGAGAAATGTTATGATATTTTAAGAGGATATGTAAATTGAGTAGATCTGGTATTGAGATTAGGTAAAGTAGTTGATGTGGTTTTGGCACAGACAGAGGAGTGAAGACCATATTGTTGAGATTAGAAATTATTGGTATTTTTTTTTTTGGATAATATGGAGATTAGTTGGATAGTGAGTTCAGTAATCTTGCCCCTGAAGCTATGTGGATAGTGGGTCCTTCTGCCTTCCTTAACTCTTAACAGGGTTAGAATATTTTAACAGGGACTAATATGTACTGAATGCATTTCATAGACTCCTAACAAAGTACATCCTCTCACAAGGAATTTTCATATTAGTACATCTTTTGTGGGTACCATCACCACCAGGGTTTACTCTCTGATCAAGAGGTTCCCTGGTTAACATAGCTTGTGTCATTATGTATGTTTACCTTTCTATGGTTGTTGTTTATATTGCTTACATTTTTTAGATCTAATAAGTTTATCAAAAGTTTCTTTTATCTGATAACTGATTGACCCCCCCCCCCCCCCCACCCTTAGTTGTCTTGGTGGACTTTAATTTCTAACATAAGAGTTGTTAGATATATCCTTTCCTTTTCTAGATGGTTCAAGAGTCAATGATGACTTGAAAGCATCTTCCATTTTAGGCATACTATTGTCATAATTACTTGATTCAAATACAATAAACTTTCCTATTAAAGAATCAAGAGTAACAACAATAGCTCCTAGAGATCTGATCTCTTGAATAGATGAAACTCTAATAGCACACTAAGGTAAAATATTTCTTAACACTTTTCTTATCACATCCTCCTCAAGAAGATTACCACCATCACCTTGGATAACAACAATAACTTATTTGATTCTCTAGTTGTATTGCTCTATGTTCTCATTTTATTGCATTCTCATTTCATCATACTTGTGTCTCAAGATATAAATTTTTTCCTTCTGCACATGTGGATCTCCACCATAGACATTTTTCAACTTCTCCCACATCTCATGAGTAGTATCCAAATCTTTGACATCTATAAATTCTGCATCTGAAAGAGTACTTGCAATTACTTCCATATTAGCAGTATGTTCTTGTCTAATATTTAAATGATCTATAATTAGAACTCCTAAAGGGATAATATATTTTGTGACCGCATGATCCAAATAATGATCACCCATACCTTTAAGATATAGCTTCATCTGACCACACCATACTGAATAGTTCTCTCTTGTGAATTTGGGACCTTCCTTTCTCATCATCTTCGGATCTTTGCCTCGAGCTGTTAAGATTCACCACAATAGAGGAACCAGGCTCTGATATCAATTGTTAATTCTAAGATTATATTACTAAGAGGGGAGGGGTGAATCATTAATCTATCAATTGGTCTTTATCAACCACTTAAACTTTATGAAAACATTCACAAAATTCACTTTAATAGAAGCAAATGAAAATCATAACCATAAGCACATCCAAAAAATAATTAAAACAAATGAAATGGATGTTTATCTCATGGAAACCCAAATTGGTAAAAAACCATGGTGGGGATTAGTGCCCATTAAATGTTGTACTTTTCTAAAGTACACCTTGTGAGGAGCTTAACCTTGTTAGGAGTTTACAAAAGACCTATTAGGTGCTACCCAGTTAAGGGATTTACCTTTAGAACTATTATAACCTTTACCCTGTTAGGAGTAGCCTTGTTAGAGGACTTCAAACACAAACTAATGTGCCACCTTGTTAGAGGATTTATAATAGGGACCTTCTAGGATCCACCCGATTAAGGGATTTTGACTGTTGTAATTTTCAGGAGAAAAACTTTGCTTGATCAGATCCACTAAATCAAACAAATACTTATTAACACACTCATCTCTACTCTGGATTTATCACAATTCACACTTCACACTGCACTTTCCCAACACATGATCAACACTAAAAAAACTCTCAACTTCATTCAATAATTTGTTCATCAAGCCTTTAAGTTTTTCACCACCTTAAGATTTCCCTAAATGGCTTACAGTTTTAAGTTTTAATCTTTGCGCTTGAATCCAACTCATCAAAAAAAAAAAATTAATGTGCACCATAAATTTACAGCACCATGTGGGTCATCACAATGATTTACATAGAACTTTGTGTCCAAGGGTCAAATACATTTCCGCCACACACAACATCTAGAATCTTCTCCACACACTAGCATCAAACAATGTGATGCCAAATCATCACTTCCAATCTTTAAGACATGTCACCAGATCATGACTAGCTTAACCAAAATTATTGCAACATCTTCACTTATCACCGATCAAAGATTTAACAACTGTCGCTCAAGAACATAAACACTTCAACCTGTTAACAGTTTTGACTATGCTCACCAAACATCTAACCTTCACTTTGGTCATCCAATTTTTTTGTAATTTTAACCATAACATCCAAACACTGTTAGCTACCATATCTTGTAACCACATTACAAGACACAACAAATATTTGGCAAACTAATCAAATCACCTATCGCTTATTACTAAGTATTCTTAGCAGTTGCACTTTTATACTTCATTTGATCATAACTTTCTTACCGATCAATATCAACAGTAGTGGTCATGCATTTGATATTATGAGACATATGTGAGTCTCCCATGTGAATATCTATAACTGATAATTACCGCACCACTTTGATCATCAACCTTATACTCAACAACACTAGGTCAATACTTGACATCAATGACAACTCAATAAATTATCGTCATGCAATTAAATCTATACCAAAAGCCCCACGCCAAAACTGTTTATAGGTAAAGGATTTTTGGGTGACATAGACAAAGACAAAGGAAATGAAAGGCAAACAAACAAAAATAACAAATCCAAAAAAAAAAAATGAATGAAAAAAAACCAAGAGACTGAGAGGAACCTACCTGAAATAAATACCAAAACTGACAAAGGATGATTTACTCACTTTCCCCCCTATGCTCAAACAACCCAACTCAAACAAAGAAGCACAAACACTATAGATTTTCATAATTCACTTTCAAATAATTGGGTTCTATGAAAAATTCACACTTTGCACTTCACAATAATTGTTTGGATTCAGAAGGTAATTTTTTCTTAGGGTAAATGTAAAAGTGAGGGGTAAAATTCCTTTTATAATGCCTGCAAAAGCGCATTAATTTGTAGGTAAAATTTCAAAGGTAGGTAAATCTCAAAGTCCAGACTCCAAGGCACCTGACATTCACTTCCTCAAGTGGAGAAAGAAATGACAATGCCAGAACCCTGAAGTTTGAAGTTCTTGGAAATGAACAAGAGGAAACATCAAGATCCTGAATCCAAAAAAAACACAAAACTAAAGACAAACAATGAGCAAAAAAAGACAAAAAAATGGGGGACCCAACAACTTTCCACACAAAATGTAGGGACAGGTATGCAGGGCTTAACATGTGGTTAGACCCCTTAAGGATTCAACATCCTACTCTCCACTCAGAGGAACCTTTGAGGAACTGTGACCTTCATTTTTTCTCTCAGGAAGGATGATGTCTATGTAGTTAGTTTATCTAACAAAGGTATTTAGACAACATAAGACAAATACATAGGTTCTAAGGACTATCTGGTGGACCCCATAAACTCTTTGTCCAAGGAACACATATGGTTCATGAAAAACAATGTAACACACAAACATCTTGTACAAATGAAGCAAAAAAATACATAGAAAAAAATGCCAAATAAACCATGTACAACTCTATTTTCTAAATATTGTAAACTAAGATCAAACCAAAATGTAAAGAAAGCAAGAAAAAACTAAAAAGAAAAAGAAAAGGTAAGATATACTCACAAATATCTAACAAAGGAATCCTCTAGCATGTCTAAGATCCCCTTGGTTACACCTACACACATATGACTAAGGAAAAAATATTAGGGTTGGTGTGATAAGAAGTTTTCTGTGATCAAACCTCTATTTTAGTATTTACACCTCTAAAGATAGATGTATTGGTAGATAAAAATCTAAATAGATAAAAATGATTTAATAAGATAGCCACAATAATAAGAGATATGCTAGAAAATGTAAAAAACATAATCTAGGAAGAGGATACTTCCTTTAAACACCAAAAATGAAGATCTTGCTAGAGAAAAGAAGACCATAGAGCTCCCAAGTTGACATAGATCCACTATGAGTAATAATGGAGATGAGAAAATGTGAGAGTAAGAGTGTGAGAGCTTGAGAAAATGAATCATAGTTTGTTCATGTCTTATGGTAAAAATGAGTTTGAAATGGAGATATATGGAGGCTTGGGAATCACCCCAACATCAGTGGAATCCCATAGGGGTATTACAATACCAAGAATCAAATAGTGTATCAATCCAATTGCTAACTCAGTCATAAATATTTGTGAGATGAATGTGAAAAACATGAACATCTTTGTAGCACACACAAGTCCATAAATTATCTGACCAAATGATCAGGAAAATAAGGTGGCAGGTGCTAAGATAGATTGATAGAAGGTGAAGAGTTTGTATTATCATAGTGTTAGCTAAAGTGGAGTCCCATGTGATGTGAAATTTCACAAGGTGCAATTTACAATGTTACATGTGTAAAGGTTTAAAATTAACTCTATCACAAAGGATATTCAAGTTTAACTTTTATAGATAATAACTGTTGGAAACTGCAATTGAAGCAATTGTTGTATTGTCATTGATGTCAAACCTTAACTAGTAAGACTATTGCTATCTAAGAAAGTACTATATCTATTTGATTGTTGAGAATTATTAGGGCAAGGGTGATAATAATAGAACCTAGAGAAAGGTTGAGTTATTTGTTACTTCAATGAGTACTTGATTATGTGGCACAATGATAAGATAATGTATTGTTTATCTAAGTATGAAGCAAGACTGAACAAGTAGGCTTAACCGAGAAAAAGTGAAGAAATCTAGTTTAAGCCGAGTGATGTTAGTGTCGACCAAGCCAATTTATGCTGAGTAAATTCAGTGTTGACTGAGCATCAATATATTGCTGAGGGAAACAGTTTCAAGTGATGACCGAGCTACACAATGATGACCGAGGAGTTGAACACAGTATTGAGCGAGCATCAGTAATTTACATTTGAGGAAGAATTCAGATTCCTAGATGATATGTTTGAATTCTTGGATTATGTAAATCGTGTTGACTATATTTATTGACTGTATGGAGCATTTAATGCATAGTAAACTATTTTATTGTGATTCCAATAAAGAGATTAAAGATGTTTCTAGAAGGATGGATGAAGAACATAATGTTGGAAGGATTCGATGAATCTGACCTAAACCTAAGATCTACGGAGAAGATTAAGTGGCAAAAGATGGATTTACCTATCAAAGAGGTATTTAAGGAAACCTAACTGTGAGGTTGAAGAAGAGATGTTGGAGTTGTTGTTGTTATTGACTGAATAAGCAGAAAGGCTGAAGGAGAAGGAGTTGATTAGAGTTATGATTGCTTGGAGGGATTTCTGAGCATATCAGTGATGGAGATGGAAATGGAACTCGGTCAGTAAGCCAACATATATGTAAGAATTGGATCTATTATTTGCAAAGTGAGTTGTATGTTTTCAGATCAAACATTACTGTTACTTTCTAATCATTGTATCAGTTAAAATCCTTTAATCGAGGTTGACCTAACAGTCATTGCATAAATCCTTTAATCAAGGTTGCATTCTAATGGAATGTACTTAAGTCCTCTAACAAGGTGCACTCTTAATAGGGTGGTTGAAATCCTTTAACAGGGGCACACATAGCAGTGTGTTTGTAAACCTTTGACAGGGTTGGCTTTTCATAGAGCTCACTTCAGAAGAGTGAATATATCAGTAGCATGTTACAAAGTGGTTTTTCCCAAATTGGGTTTCCACTATAAATCCTGGTGTTAATACTTGTGTGAATGTTTTGGTTTAAACATTTCTATGTTTTACAAGTCAAATACTATTGGATAGTGGACTGCACTGTTTTATGTTTCTGGTATACATTTAGTAATGACTGAGTAGCTGTTGGTTATTAGATCTGAGTTGTTGAAGTGTTTAAAAGTTTAATTGATACATCTGGACCTAAGAACAACTGATTCACCCCCCTCTCTGTTGTTCTAAATCATATTAACAATTGGTATCAGAGCTGTTGGTGCTTACAGAGAACAAGTTTAAAGGTACTTGAAGTAAATGATCAAGATGTATAAGGAGGTACCAAAGTTGAATAAGGAGAAATTCCCTGCATGGTAGAGTTTGATGAAACTACATCTAGCTGGTATTGGTGACTCAATGAAATATTATGTTGAACATGACTATGTTACACCTGATACACCTTTGACTGTCGAGGAGATGAGAGCTAAACAAGAACACAATCAAGCAATGTTGGAGATTGCATCTGCCTTAAGCTATCCTAAATTTAAAGACATTAAAGATTGCACAAATGCAAATAAAATGTGGGACACTCTTGCAAACATCTATGGTGGTGACATAAATGTACTAAGGGAAAAAGCTAAAAACCTCAAAGGTAAGTTTGATGAAATGAAAATGCAAGAAGGTGAGAACATTTCTCAATATTGTGGTAGGATAAAGGAGGTTGTAAATGCTATTAGAGGAGCTAATGGAACTATTGATGATGAGACTGTTATTGGAAAGGTATTGAGAACTTTGCATCCTATATATGCCATCAAAATTTTAGCAATTCAAGAATCTAGATGTAACCCTAGTAATGCTCTAACACTGGCTTGTTGGTAAGCTTACTACTTTTGAGCTTTCTAATTATGATAACTTCACTATTGCTAATGTTGAATCTGCATTCAAGTCACAAAAGGTTTTGCATAAGTCTAAAAAGGAAAAAGAAAGATGCATTAATGAGAGTGAAAGTGAAAGTGACACTTCTGATGAAGAACTAGAGGATCTTGAAGCTCTTATGGCTAGAAGATTGAAAAGAGGAAAAGGAAAGTATAAAGGTAAACTTCCTATCATATGTTTCTCATGTAATAGAGTTGGCCATATAGCTGCAACATGTCCTGACAGAGATGACAAGGATGAAGAAAGAGAAAGCAAGTACAAAGACAAGAGAGAAAACAAAGGTTACCAAAGGTACAAGGACTATAAGGATAAAGGTAAGAAATCCTATTACATTGTTGAAGAAGAAAATGACACTGATAATGATGATTTTGAA
Organism: Chamaecyparis obtusa; assembly: GCA_027943335.1. Classification (NCBI taxonomy): domain Eukaryota; kingdom Viridiplantae; phylum Streptophyta; class Pinopsida; order Cupressales; family Cupressaceae; genus Chamaecyparis; species Chamaecyparis obtusa. Next base: position 1,908,897 of record BSBK01000284.1, on the reverse strand, counting down.
ATTGAAGTAGTCTATGTTGCTATGAAAGATGAGTCTTATGAAGATGAGAAATCTGTACTTGTTTCTTATGTGAGAAAAGGTGATAAATGGATTATTGATAGTGGTTGCTCACACCACATGACTGGTGATAAAAGTAAATTTGATACCCTAGATCATTACAAAGGTAGAAGTGTTAAGTTTGGTAATGATGCACTGTGTCCTGTAAAAGGTAAAGGAATAATTAAGCTGACTGATAAAATCACTTCTGAAAATGCTTATTGGGTGGAAGGTCTTAACTATAATTTTCTAAGTGTTGCAAAACTTAATAGAACTGGTTACCGAGTGGAATTTCATCACAGAAAGGCTAAAATATTTGATGCCCCTAGTGAATTGATTAGAAGGGGAGAACAGACAATAGGTAATTTGTTCTATCTAGACATATCTGAAGAGACATGTTTGGTTGCACAACTTGATGATATATGGCTATGGCATAAAAGGCTATGTCATGTTAACTTTGACAATCTGGTAAATATTAGTAAAAAGAAGAAAGTTAGAGGTTTGCCTAGATTGAAGAAACCTGATAATGTGATGTGCAAACAATGTTAGTTGGGTAAAATGATAAAGTCTAGTTCTAAGAGCAAGACTTTTACTTCTGAAAATGTCTTAGATCTGGTTCATACTGACCTTTGTGGACCTATAGGTGTACAAAGCTATTGTGGTGCTAAATACTTTATTATGTTTGTTGATGATTACACTAGGATGATGACTGTAATGTTTTTAAAAGAAAAATTTGATGCATTTCAATTTTTTAAGTGGTATTTGGCTAAAGTTGAAAAGGAGATAGGTAGAAACTTGAAATGTCTAAGATCGAACCAAGGTGGAGAGTTTATATCAAATGAGTTCAATATGTTCTGCAATGATAGAGGAATCAAAAGACAGATGTCTGCACCTAGAACACCTCCACAGAATGGTATAGCAGAGAGGAGGAATAGATCTATCATGGATTGTGCAAGGACACTAATGATTGAGAAGAATATTGCACAAAAGTACTGGAAAGAAGCTATAAGTACAGCTATTTATATCTTAAACCGAGTACAAATCAAAAAAGGTACAAATGTTACACCTTATGAACTATGGCATGGTTATGCACCTAATTTAAAATACTTTAGAATTTTTGGAAGCAAATGCTATATACTAAAAGACAATAGGAATGGAAAGTTTGATGCTAAAAGTGATCAGGGCATATTCCTAGGCTATTCCACAAAGAGTAAATCTTACAAGTGTTTGAACTCTAACACTAACAAAATTATGGAAAGTGTAAATGTGAAGGTTGATGAATATGCAGAGAAAAATGAATAGGAAAGCAAAAGAGAACCTGAAGATTATAGATCTTTTATCTATATAGAGGAAGAAGAGGCAAGTAACACACTTGCACCTGATGCAAAGTCTCAGGTAAGAAATGTTGAGCATCAGGGAGATAATGTTGAGCATCAGGGAGATGTTGTCGAATGAGAAAAGGATGCTACTGAGCATCAAGAAGTGGTTGTTGAGCAATCAAAGGCTAAATCTGATAATCTTATTAATGAACCTGAAGATCAAGGAGAAAAGAAAGAAAAACCTATTTTGGCATAGTATGTAAGGAGACATCACAAGCCTGAGCAAATCATTGGAGACAAAGAAACTAGAGTTCTGACCAGAAGCAAGTTAAGAGATCCTACATGCTTATTGTGCAAATTTGAGCCTAAGACAACAAGGGAGGCATTAGAAAATGAAGACTAGATTTTAGTTATGAATGAGGAGATAGACCAGATAGAAAAGAATGATACTTGGACTCTGGTGCTGAGACAAGAAAACAAAAATGTCATTGGAACAAAATGGGTATTCAAAAATAAGCTTAATGAACATGGACAAATCACAAGGAAAAAAGCAAGGCTGGTATGCAAGGGCTATGCGCAAGAAGAAGGAATAGACTATGGGGAGACATTTACCCCTATAGCAATATTAGGAGTAAGAACTCTACTTGCATATGCTGCATACAGAGATTTCAAGGTATACCAAATGGATGTGAAGTCTACATTTTTAAATGGTATATTAGAAGAAGAAGTGTACATTGAGCAACCTGAAGGATTTGTTGATCCAAACAAGAGACACATGGTTTGCAAATTGAACAAGGCACTCTATGGATTAAAAAAAGCTCCCAGAGCATGGTATGAGAGGCTGCATAATTACCTATTACAGATTGGATTCTCAAGGAAAAATGACACCAGCAATCTGTACATGAAAGATGAAGTAGGTAAAGGGATCTTGTTAGCTAAGATTTTTGTAGATGATATCATATTTGGTGGAAAAGATGCCCTGTGTAAGAAATTTTCAAATGAGACGCAAATTGAGTTTGAAATGTCTATGTTTGGTGAGATAAAATTATTTGTTGGTTTGCAAGTATATCATATGGAGAAAGGTATTTTCATCACACATTCTAAATATGTCAAAGAGATATTGAAAACCTTTGGTATGGAGGACTCAAGGCCAGTAAGTACTCCCATGGCTACTGGATAGAAACTGTCTAACACTGATGATACTGATGAGGTAAACCAAACTCTATATAGATCCATGATTGGAAAGCTGCAATATGTTGTTCACAAAAGACTAGATATTTATCTAGCAGTTGGGATTGTGGCAAGATTCTCTACCAATCCTAAGGAAAGTCATATGATGGTTGTGAAAAGAATAATGAGATATTTGAAAGGAACATAAGACTATGGATTGTACTACAAGAAGCATGAGAGATTTGAACTGAGAGTCTATACTAATGTAGATGGGCAAGAAATGTGGATGACAGAAAAAGTACTAGTGGTGGAGCTTTCTTTGTTGGACAGAGACTAGTTTCCTGGACAAGAAAGAAACAAATTGCATTTCCCAATTTAAAGTTGAAGTCGAGTATGTAGTTGTTGTAGTAAACTATTCAAACCTGGTATGGATAAAGCATTCATTGAAAGGCATGAAAGAGGAGATCACTGAACCAATTGTCATATACTATGACAACACAAGTGCTATCAACATATCAAAGAACCCAGCGATGCACACTAAGACCAAACATATTGCCATCAAGTATCATTACTTGAGGGAATTGGTACAAGATAAAGAGCTCAGAATGGAATATGTGAATACAAAGGAACAACTAGCAGACATGTTCACCAAAGCTTTACCTAAAGAAGCTCATGAGTATCTAAGAGGAAAATTAGGGGTTCTTCCCCTAACTAATGATGCCTAGTCAAGCTAGGAGCACTGCATCAAATGTACTGCAAAGAGTATCTGACAAATTGATGTAGAAAAGGTCACACTTTAGGAGTAGCCTAGAGTTGTGAAAAGTACAGCAAAGCTGATAATCATTCATAATCAAAGATGACAGAGGGAGAAAATATTGTTACTGAGATGACAAGATGACATCTACATCTGAAAGACGCAAGTTCTAGTTACTACTTTGGCATTATTGTCAAAGAGAGAGATGAGTCAGATGAAAACACATGATGAGAATTCATGAAAGATCAAGAAAGAGGGAGAGATTCAGAGGAAAGGGACACATAAAAGATTCGGCGGGAGTTACTATGTGGATGATTAGGCAAGTGAGGCTAAAGAGATTCAGAATCAAAATGAAGCTAAGGATATTACAAATATTTTTGATGCACAGACAAGTTTTGGATTGGTTGGTGAATCATGTGTTATTCATATGGTGTTGCCATCAATGCCAAAGAGGAAGATTGTTGGAAATTTCAATTGAAGCAATTGTTGTATTGTCATTGATGTCAAACCTTAACTAGTAAGACTGTTGCTATCTAAGAAAGTACTATATCTATTTGATTGTTGAGAAGGATTAGGGCAAGGGTGATAACAATAGAACCTAGAGTAAGGTTGAGTTTTTGATACTTCAATGAGTACTTGATTATGTGGCATAATGATAAGATAATGTATTGTTTATCTAAGTAAGAAGCAAGATTGAACAAGTAGGCTTAACCGAGCAAAAGTGAAGAAATCTAGTTTAAGCCGAGTGATGTTAGTGTTGATTGAGCCAGTTATGCCAAGTAAATTCAGTGTTGACCGAACATCAGTATATTGCCAAGGGAGACAACATTAGCCGAGGGAAATAGTTTCAAGTGGTGACTAAACTACGCAGTGATGACCGAAGAGTTGAACACAGTATTGACCGAGCGTCAATAATTTACATTTGAGGAAGAATTCAGATTCCTAGCTGACATGTTTGAATTCTTGGATTATGTAAATCATGTTGACTTTATTTATTGACTGTATGGAGCATTTAATGCATAGTAAACCATTTTATTGTGATTCCAATAAAGAGATTAAAGATGTTTCTAGAAGGATGGATGAAGAACATAATATTGGAAGGATTCAATGAATCTGACCTAAACCTAAGATCTACGGAGAAGATTAATTGGCAAAAGATGGATCTACCTATTGAAGAGGTATTTAAGGAAACCTAAGTGTGAGGTTGAAGAAGAGATGTTGGAGTTGTTGTTGTTATTAACTGAATAAGCAAAAAGTTTGAAGGAGGAGTTGATCAGAGTTGTGATTGCTTGAAGGTATTTTTGAGAAGATCAATGAACAGTCTCACAATAGGTAGAGATAATCATGCCATTATCTCTCTCTCAAGGGTAATATATCTATGCTACAAATTACTTATTCCCATTATGAAATGCATTTAGATTGTCAACCTAGGGACGTAGACTTGAAATGGGATAGCACAGTTTGTGCACTAAGTACCTTTAGGAGTCAAAACACTTATGTTGCAGGAAGATAAAATGCATGAAAGGAATCTATACTATTGCTGTAGGAAAGTAAACACACTTGACTATTGAATGGAATTACTACATAAAACTTATGAAATGAATCTAAGCCTGCCTAACAACTCAAAACATTCACTATACCCATTTCTACAAATGTTGCAGGAACAAACACAATGACAATGTTGCAAGAATAAAATGGTAACTCTATTTGAAAATACGAAAAGTACAGGAAACAAATATATTCTACCTTAATCTAATCCACCTTCGAAGTGGCCCTCCTTGGTTGGCTTATGCTAACTACTCAACACAAGAGATAATCCAAAATCACTCTTCCAATAAAATCTTCTTAACTGGTTCATAATGGAATAACTCATGAAGAGCAAAAATAGAGTAACTTATATTATATTGAATACATAATTCTATCTTTCTTCATTACCTACTAAATTAATAAAAATCCCTTTATATCAAGGATCGACATTTATTGAAAACATAACTAAAAAGTCTCATTAAACCTCGCCACATGAGGAGATAAAACAACCTTAACATGATACAATTACTACTATCAACAAAATAACATTTCTAAGGAAATTTAGCAAGACTTAATTCCCTATATTCTCTGGAACAGCAGCTCCTTCAAAGCTTCGGCATATCCATTAGAATCGTGCTAGTTTCTCCTAACGTGGTTGGTCTTCTAATGCTCCTTCTTCAATGTAGATGTGCCACTCTTCATACCGCTCTATATTTACCTGAAAGGTTAGTAACATTCGGTACATATATGTAAGTCAACATTTTTGACTCCTACTTAAATGTTAGAACATAGCTTGAAATAATTATATGAAGTAATGCATTATATTTATAATAGTCAACAAAACATATCATTCAAGCTACCCATAGATTCGTGGCTTTAGCTGTACTTGGTATAGGTTCACATAAGTATAAGCAATAAAATGTCTTGGAAATGTTTGTCAAAGTATCAACAAAACATAAAGATCATAACAAAATTGAGGCAATAATTGGACTCATCATCTACCCCCTACTATTAGAATGCTTGTCCTCAAGCATTGTATTTCCTTGCTATGGTCCTGAAATCACCAATGGTCATCTTTTCTCTGTTTCCACTTTTGAAAGTGTAGTAGAACCCCCTTGTGCATTCCAAGTAGTCTTCTTGATGCTCCTCAACAAACTGATCTAGTCTAGTGGCACTGATGTCATATAGGGGCCAAAATAGTGTAGGTTGCTGGAAAGATAGAGGCATCCATAATTCTCTTCTAGGCTTCCTTCCCAGTGTGTGTGTGAAAATTGTACCTGATCTGTAGACACAACACTCAGTAAAACATTAGAGGTTAGCTATAATCAAAATCGTGCAAAATTGAAAGCTATCTAACCAAGCGATTTACTGCCTTCTAGTAGGTGCGAGATTAATGTTCTCAGATTATTATCGAGATCAATGACCTAGACGACACCTAAATGAAGGATTTGAATGCAAAAGATGGATATGAAATAAATGCAATTAAGCTATTTTTTTGGATTTTTCTATGCAATAAGAATGAATGAAAAACTGATATGAAATTAATCTATATGAAAACTGATATGCTATGCTAATCTAACAATGATATGCAATATGAATGCAAAAATAAGATTGATCTCACAAAGATGTCGATTCGCAAGAGCTTTGATTCTTCAATTCCAATTCTCCAGCATGATTGTGCAAAAATATGAGATGATTTGTGAAGAGCTAAAGCCTTAATTTATAGAAATCCAGGGCTTTGGAGGTGCATGGGAAAAGCCATAAATCACTCAAATTAACTCATCTTGATTTTTGAGTTATCTGATCATGAAAGATAGTTAATTCTGAAAATCATGCAAAAACAGCTTTTTAACTCAAATTAGAGTTTAGATCAGCTTTTTGAACTCCAAAAGGATGTTGAGTTCCAAAAAGTCAATAACTTGCATTGATTTTCTGATTTGGAGTTTAACTGTTTCTTTTGAATATGCATAATAATTAAGAATTAAATAAATAAATAAAGTGATTTATCCTCAACTCAACTGATTTTTGAAATAAAACAATTAATTTATGGGTTAATTAACTATTTTACCAAACTTTTATTAAAAATTATATTATTAAATAATGACAACATGTTTTAATTAATTAAATAAGAATTTAATCAATTAAAGATAGGAATTTTGATCTATTGTCAAAATTAAATAATACAATTAATAATAGATAGAATTAAATTTAATTACACAATTAAGTGGCAAATATTAAATCTAATTAATTAAATATGAAAATATTCAATTAATCAAACTTAGGATAAATGTGATTTATCGCCAAATAATCATTAAATTAAAGATAATTAAGATAATTAGGAATATTACTAGGAATATTCCCCGATGCAGAATTTAAGATAATCAATTATGATTCAATGATGTTTAGATGTGTCTTAGATTTGGACTTTGATGTCGATTTCGTTCGAATTGTCGATTTAGGAGATTAATGAACTTATAGCCCATTTTTGGGGTATTACATTTTGCCCCTCTTTGAATTACTGTGCGAAGCGCAGTGGTTCAAAGATAGTCTGTGTTTGATAAAGATATGAAATTGATTCAAAAGATAAACTGATCTCGAGATAGAAACTGATTGAGAGATATTGAGATAGGAGGTCCTGAATGACCAGAGATAATGTTCACTGTAGCAGAAAATAAACCTATGATTGTGAAAAAGTGTCAAAACACCTAATTTTGAACCTTAGGATTGATAAGAAGTGAGTGACCCGTTCTAGACTCGATTGTCTTAGCAGAACTAGCAGGTATCACATCCGAATCCTTCAGTTGCCAAAGAACCAAGGAAAGAACACTATGATCTGATGGTTGCAAAACTAATACAGTTTACAAGATTAGGAGAATACCAGATTGATATGGATTGATGAATCTGATATGCCCCAAGTGATGATAGATTTGCCCCGAGCGATGAGGACTTTTGATGAATCAGCGACTAGACATGATTGTTGTCTTGATCACTGATGAAAGATATTGATTTCCATAAAGATATGATTTCAAATTTGATTACAGACTTTGAATGATATGCCATACCATGCCCCCTTCGGGATTAAAATTGAAATCTGACAAGAAAAGTCAGCGTTGATAGTTTAGAAGCATGTTAATTGATTTGAGAAGTGGTTAAACACGTCTGAGAATGCATTCTGCATCATTTGGAGGTCTTGGAGACCAAGTTTGACTAGGTTAAACCATGAGTTGACCATAGTTGACCAAGTTGAAATTTTGATAGTTTGATGAAAGCTAATCAGTTAAGTTGAATTATGGATTTTTGTGATGATTGAAGGTCGATTATGCAAGTAGTTAATAAGATAAATGATCTCAGATTTGAATTTTGATCCCGAAAAAGGATTCTACTTGCTATTTCATTGGAGGAACCTTCATGTGAGAGTCAGCTCTTGTTAGACTTGAAGATGCGAGTGGAGAATTGTTTAAGCATTGAAGTTTGTTTATCCATTGTGAGATCATGCAAAGATGAAAAATGCAAAGAAGCATGCAATATGAAATGCAACCTAAGACCTAGGACGTAGTCACTGATCATATGTCGATTTGTTATCATCATTGAACTTTTAGGTAACCAGATAAATCAATACAATGCCCACTAGCCATGAAACCATAGACATATGAATATCGATTTGTATGTGCAAGAATCAATACAACACCCACTGGTTATACAACCATGGACATATGAATATTGATTTTATTTTCAGAATGTCAGAGTAGATATAAGCACCAAGGCACAAACGCCAGGATGACCTGAATATCATGTCCATTTTGATATAGCAATTTGTATAAGCATCAAAACATAAACGTCGTGATGACTTGAATACGCCTTGCATTGCAAACACATCAAACAGTCAAGAGATCATTCTAAATCCAATGTGAATTACCCGTAGTGACCCTTTATCATTCACATCCTTAGGCAAGATCGTGTTCCACAGTAGGAGAAAGAACTTACTCAAAAAGACAATAGTTAGATCAAACTTCTTTGAATTGTCTGGGTATTAATGGTCGAGGTACGCATGGCCATCCAATTCGAGATAGAGGCTCTTACAGTCGGACACCATTTCAATCTGAAATTTTCAAAGTTGTTAGATTTTCACATACAAGCAGAAGACAAAGAAAAGATTATGCCCCCAGTCATCACCCTCTAAATCCTATAAAGGACATCATCGAAGAGCTCGAAGGGACACAATATGCAAAAATCTCAATGCGAATCAGTAAGCATACAAGGAGATAAAAGCATGTAAAAGCATAGATTATTTTCAGTTGAGTTTTGATGTTTGATTGCGTTGTAGAAGCAAAATCCTTTCTGGAGACGAGACTGACTGACTGACTCAACTTGAAGCTTCAAAGGACTCTGACTAGATAGGATACGTCGAAGATACATTGGAGGCCATAGGATATGACATTGATTGCCCCCAAGTGTTAAACATTAATAGGATACAGACGCTTGAGCTGGTTGGTGTACAGACTGACTTATTGAAAACTGGAAATGTAGAAACAAACCGGGAGATATGTACAAACTAAAGCAAGACTGAAAGCTAGGAAAGACCAAGATTGCACTAATAGATGGAGCATTTGGAACAAGTGGCGCCCATTTGCCGAGTTTTCACCATCTTGGCAGAGATTCTATTTTTGCTACCAAGGCGCCTGTTTTCAGGTTTTCACCAAGGCACTTTTTCTTTTCTTTTTTCATTTTTTTTGTATTTTTCATTTTTTAATTTTTTTTGTACTTTTGATATTTTCTGATTTTTTTTGTGAATCATCAAGGCGCCTATTGCTAGGTTTTCACCAAGATGTTCATTTTCTCAGGACTTTTTCTGATTTTTATGATTTTTTCAAGACATTTTAGCATAGACGAAATGCCTTAGGCATAGAATTTCTTCAGATGGAGAACGTTGATTGGTTCTCAGAGCGGTTCTCCTTCAGTCGTTGAGAGTTGATAGGCACCAGAGCCAAAAGTAGCAGTGATAACAAAGGGACCCAGCCAATTGGGTTTGAACTTCCCCTTGCATTCTCGATGGGATTGATTTTTAGGATTTTCTCTCAAGACTAGATCACCAACCTGAAATTCTCTATGTCTGACTTTCTTGTTGTAGCCTCTAGACATTCTCTTCTGATATACTCTGAGATGATCATACGCTGCTTGTCTATGCTCATCTAGTAGTTCTAGTTCTTGTAACCTAGACACTCTGTAGTCATCGTCGGTGACAAGTCCATGCATCCTAATTCTGAGTGATGGGATTTCAACCTCAATAGGTAGTACTACTTTAGACCCATAAACTAAAGTGAATGGTGTAGCCCCTGTACGCGTTCTGATACTAGTTCTATAGGCCCATTCTGATACTTGTTCTGATACTGGTTCTGATACTGATTCTGATACTAATTCTGATAATTGTTCTGATACTGGTTTTGATACTGATTCTGATACTGATTTTGATAATTATTCTGATACTGATTCTAATATTGATTCTGATACTGATTCTGATAATTATTCTGATACTGGTTCTGATGCTTGTTTTGATACTGGTTGTGATACTTGTTCTTCTTGATAGCATCTTTTTTTATTTTCAAACTCCCAAACAAGATCATATCGTGCAGTCCCAATGTCTAGCAAGGTGGAGAACAAGAGGGATTGGCAAGCTAGTGGAAGAGATAGAAGACAAGAGAATGAAAGCTAATGAAGGGAAGAAATCCTCAAGGGAAAACTCCTCAAGAATACTCAAGCTAGGGAAAAATTGTCATGTAAAGCACATTTGGACAAGCAATGAAAGGCCATCATAGGATAAGTCACAATAGTGTAATGCCAAAGAAGGAAAGGATGTAGTCCAAAAGAGTAGACATGTCAAGAGGCTTCGTAGCATCGTGTTTTACTCTTTCTCTTTTTTTTATTAGATCAAGACCAAAGGGGAAATGGATAGCGATAGGCAAAAATGAATGGAGGAAGATGGAGATGAAGGCTAAATAGGAAGGGAATGAAAGCAAGATCATCGTAAGACAGCTCACAAGATAGCCAAATATTCGTGTATAGATCAACATTGTCAAGATCAAAGAGAGAAGATGGAATGGATGAAATATGTAGAAGAACTACGCATAATGCTTGATTGTCAGGTTTTCATCATGGTACTTATCCAAGGCACCACAAGGGAGTGGTTTTCACCATAGGATGAATTTATTTCTCTTTACTTTTGCTACCAAGGTGCCTGTTTCCAGGTTTTCACCAGGGCACATTTTTCAATTTTTTCTTATTTTTCATTTCTTTTTAAATTTTTGGAAGAAGGCAAGCTTTTTAGATAATGCTCCTTGAAAGGATAAACTATGATATACCAAGGATTCAAAATGATATGCTCAAAGATGCTGATAGGGAGAGGGAGATGGAAGAGAAAATGGAGGATAAGGTTTTATGTAAAGCAAGTGAGGTTGGAAGATAGGAGGAATAGGAAAATGAGGAAAAATGAGAAGGTAGAAGGATAATGAATGGAAGGATTGTGATAGGGTAGATGGAAAGGAAGGCAAGATCAATGTAAACACACACCCTGAAGGGTGGCAAGAGGGTGGAGGAATCGTGAATGAAGGAATACGTGAAGGAATATGGCGAATGGATAGCAGAGGTTGAGGTTTAGGCGAATGGAATGGAGGAATGCTTTTGGAAGAAGATGAAGTGGAAGCCTTTGGAAGCTTGAATGTCAATTTCTTTTTTTGCTCAACACCAGACTCTTTCAAGAGAGACTTTGGAATCCATATAGCCATAGGCTTTTTATTTCCTTTTGATGATCTAGAGAGAATATCTTCAATGATGGATTTTGGAACCCATACTTGTCTTGTAGTTTTTTTTTTAGATATCTCTTGTGACTTTATGCCTCCATGTTGTTTAGAGGAGACATGGTGATCTTCTCTTTTTGATGGATTCTTGTATTGCTTCTTTTTCTTGTATTGAACATTCAAGTTACTTCCAAAAGACTTGGGATTTGTGGAAGAGGGAGGATACGACTGGTTTAGATGGGTGGGTGGATGAAAAGGATTCAAGGGTATGCATCTATGTTGATCTTGAGGAAAGATGGGAGATGGAGGTATGTAAGGACCCAAGATGGATGGCGAATCAGGAGAGTTAGGAGGGGAAAGTGAAGGGACATAAGGACCCAAGATGGAAGGAAGGCATGAAGCCCTTAGTAGTGGTGGAAGAGGTCCAAGGATGGAAGTGGAAGACGCAAAAGGATAATCAATGAGTTCATCGGCATCTATATGACAACCAAGGATATCAGCATATTTAGAGTGAGCATTAGGATCTTCAATAGAATCATGGACATCTTGAATATGAGCACCTTCTTTGATAGGATTGTTCAAAGCTTGCAAAGACTTAGGAAGAGTAGAAAGTGGAAGTGAACATGGAATGGTAGAATAAGAAGATGGAAGACTTTGATCTTGACAAGGATCTTTGGATAGCATAAGCGCATAATTTTTCTCTTGATTTTCGATAGGCTTAACATTGGAAGTAGTAGCTTGATCTTGCTTAGGAGAAGACTTAAGACATGGTGGAATGCATGAAAAAGGATGTGCAGGATCAAAAGAACCCTGAGGCAGATAAGAGACATCGGAAAAAGGAGTGAATGACATGGAGAGTTCTTGATCTTGATCTTTTTTTATGTTATTTTCTTTATCATTTTTGGAATCCTCTTGACATGGAGCCACTTCTAAGGACAAGGAAGCATGTTGGGATTGTATGGAAGACTTTGGAAGAGATGGTGGAGGACTAGCTGAAGTAGGGATTATAGCATATGAAGGCTTAGGCTCTTTAGGTTTATCATCATTGAAAGTATTTGCAGCCAAGTGAAGGATAGCTTGAGTTTCTTTAAGAGGTAGCCCTGGAGGATAACTATAGGGAACCACATGAAAAGTATCAAGGCTTGTGTCGGATGAAGGTTCTGTGAAAGATTTGAAAGACTCAGAAGCTTTAGGAAATGTACGGGTATTGGAGGAAGTAGGGGATGGAAGGGAACCATCACAAGACAAAGGTCCAACATTAACATGATCTTGCTTGAGAGTGTAATCTTTATTTTCAGCCTGAGAGTTCTTAGAGGAGAGATCCTTATAGTATGCATGTTTATAATCAGCGTGGTAAACTTTCTCTTCCTCAAGTGAAATAGATGGATCATCTAGGTATTGTGCATAGAAATCATCAAAGTCTCTTTCATAATCAGAATCATATGGATCACCCTCACGATCTATCCAATGTGACGGCCCATTTGTAGTAAGCAGGAATGGACGATGAGGAGGACTCTTAGGAACAGAGGTGTCATAGGTATCATTACATTGTCTGTCGTCATAGTCATCATAGTCTTCAAAGCTAGATGTGTCACTCTCCGTGGAAGAGGTATCATATTGCTCAAATTTTTTTCGGGGGCATGGTGACATGTACAAGTCTTTATCAAATGGAAAAGAGTATAGAGGTTCCTTTTCTTTCTCAAGTTTGTCAAGCTGGACTTGCATAGCTTGCAGCTGCTTCATCATAGCGGCGATCAGAATTTCTTCCTCATGTGTACTAATTCTTTGAGACATGTGTACTAATTCTCAATAGCTACTGATCTGTTCTTGACACAATGATATTTTTGACAGATTCTAGAACTAGGCTGGAAACATTGGATATCTTGCAATTTGGCAATTTCTGACAACTCTCTCAAATTTTTCCAAATGACACTCTACAGACTCGTACGACACTGGGTTCTCAATCATACGATAGATGGGCAATACTAAAACGACACTTGACAAAACTCGTACGACTTTTGACTTCTTGAAATGACTTTTGCCTCCAGAAAGAACTTTACGTCAATTTTTGCAAAATTTAAGGTTTTTCATTCTGGATTATTTGCAAATTGTACTATCCAGATTTTGAAGGTTATACCAGATTTGATCATTTTTAAGAGCCAAGTAGATAAACAAGCACGCAGAACAGCAAGCAAGCGATTCCAAGCACGTCTGAAAATAATGAACAAGGGAAAAAGCAACCTTGTGCATGAACAATCAAGTGACCAAATTGTGCTAATCCCTGAGAGTACTAATTGTGTATGTTCTGAAAAGTTTTGCAATAACACACATATACCTAAAAATGAAAAATTGGCCTCTCTAGTGTTTTTAGTAATGGTTTGACTCTGCAACTTTTATGATTCAAAGGGGTGAACTCCAATCCCGGCGCACCAGGGTTTTGACACAGTCCGAGAACTTAATCTTCAAGAGCTACTAGGGAGATCTGACAACCCAACAATGAACCATACCCGTGGAGATTTCTTCCACAAGGACATTTATATAGCGGCTATCACTACCATGACAAAAATGGCTATGACCGCTTGAGGTTCCGTCAACGTAGTTTTCCCTGTGAAGGGGTTATCTGCTATGGTTAACCCTCTCTAAAGATGACTCACAATAGTATACCACAAGGGGACTTGGCTCCAGATTCAAGGTTTTGACACCTCTTCACTTTTAACCCAAACAAAGCAAGCAGATTAATCCGACACGCTAAGACAAAGTTTTGTTCCACCAAGGTCTGTGATATCAACTCTACGTGATCTATCAACCTCTCCGGGGAGAGAATGTATCAATCAATAAGAGAAGACGCACTAACCAATTTTGATTCACCAAAGCTTGTGATATCAACCCCACGTGATCTATTAACCTCTCCGGAGAGAGAATGTGTCGATCAATAAGAGAAGATGCACTAACCAAGATGAATGTGAAACGCACTAAGTATCCTCCCTACCTACAAGGATTCCATCTTCAAGGAAGGATTTCGCTAGGAATCCAATCTTTCAAGAATCACGAATAGTGTTCATAGGGCCTAATTACTATGTGAGCACAGATATATTCCCGAAAGTAAATCTACCAAAAGTACCCAAAAAGTAGAAAGAGGAACACTTAACGCTTAAAGTGAATATGAGATGAGTCCACAAGGTGGAACACTTAACACCTCACACAAGCTGAAAATGAGTCCCCAACTTAGAAAATAAGTGAGTTCCTAAAAGCACAAAAGGGTTGCCAAGTGGAACACTTAACGCTTCTGTCCTGTTGACCCCTCCCCTTTATGGTGCTGAGATTGCAACCACGGGGCAGAAATGAGGGGCCGGTGGATTAGCGAGTCCAATAACCCAAGATAGCAATCAAGATCAATTACAAGTATTCTAAGACTACTTAATGAATCCTTAAGGGTTCACAACCTAGTATCAATTATGCAAGTGTGTAGAAATAGATCAAAAGCATGAAAAGATGCACACAAGCTTGACACATAAGAGATTTATTTTAAGTCCCAAATCAAAATATCATTAGATGAAGGAGAATACCTAGGATCCTCACAACGCGCTTAGTAGATTTTACTTGATTTTTAGCAATTTTTGTTGAGCTTTTCCATGCAAGCAAGTGACGAACTCTCCAACAAGCAAACAAGCAAACAAGATATGCAAAATATATTCAACTTATGAAAACCATAGGGTTAGCTCCAAAAATCAATTATTATCAGTAATAATAATCAGAAATTAACCCAAATGACAACTCATATCATTTATTGAACCATGTAAAAAAATAAGTGCATACCCATCACAAAACTTTATTTTTTTTGCTGCATTTGACCTAGTCAACAAGATCTAATTTTTTTGATATGATTTTGGTCACAAAAATAGAAATTCAGAATAGAGAACCCTGCTAAAAAATAGAGAGCTTTCCAAAAATATAAAAATTTTAGAAAAATCTCTTCATTTGTGCCCTAGAGACCCATTTTATCAAAACAAACTAGTTTTTGTAAATTGACTATTTGAGCTATGATATCATGTCTAAATTTAAAACACAAAGAATGGACCCCCTGTAAAATTTAAAGAGCTTTCTGAAAACATAAAAATTTCCAAAAAATATGCTGATTTGCGTTAGATATTAATTTTTTCTAGAATCTCAAGAAAAAATTATTAAAAATTTAAAACATCTTAGAAAATTCTAAATTTTTTACTGTAGCTTTCCTGACATGTCACCAACCTGCAAAAAAAATTTTAGACCAAAAATCGAAGCTGTTTGGGAGATAAAATTAAATCTTTGAAACTTTAGGGTTTTAGCTCTCAAAAAAATCAAAACCAGCATGCAAAAGTGGGTTGCCCCACGGTGGGCGCCAGAAATGTGTGTGTGAAAATTGTACCTGATCTGTAGACACAACACTCAGTAAAACATTAGAGGTTAGCTATAATCAAAATCGTGCAAAATTGAAAGCTATCTAACCAAGCGATTTACTGCCTTCTAGTAGGTGCGAGATTAATGTTCTCAGATTATTATCGAGATCAGTGACCTAGACGACACCTAAATGAAGGATTTGAATGCAAAAGATGGATATGAAATAAATGCAATTAAGTTATTTTTTTGGATTTTTTATGCAATAAGAATGAATGAAAAACTGATATGAAATTAATCTATATGAAAACTGATATGCTATGCTAATCTAACAATGATATGCAATATGAATGCAAAAATAAGATTGATCTCACAAAGATGTCGATTCGCAAGAGCTTTGATTCTTCAATTCCAATTCTCCAGCGTGATTGTGCAAAAATATGAGATGATTTGTGAAGAGCTAAAGCCTTAATTTATAGAAATCCAGGGCTTTGGAGGTGCATGGGAAAAAGCCATAAACCACTCAAATTAACTCATCTTGATTTTTGAGTTATCTGATCATGAAAGATAGTTAATTCTGAAAATCATGCAAAAACAGCTTTTTAACTCAAATTAGAGTTTAGATCAGCTTTTTGAACTCCAAAAGGATGTTGAGTTCCAAAAAGTCAATAACTTGCATTGATTTTCTGATTTGGAGTTTAACTGTTTCTTTTGAATATGCATAATAATTAAGAATTAAATAAATAAATAAAGTGATTTATCCTCAACTCAACTGATTTTTGAAATAAAACAATTAATTTATGGGTTAATTAACTATTTTACCAAACTTTTATTAAAAATTATATTATTAAATAATGACAACATGTTTTAATTAATTAAATAAGAATTTAATCAATTAAAGATAGGAATTTTGATCTATTGTCAAAATTAAATAATACAATTAATAATAGATAGAATTAAATTTAATTACACAATTAAGTGGCAAATATTAAATCTAATTAATTAAATATGAAAATATTCAATTAATCAAACTTAGGATAAATGTGATTTATCGCCAAATAATCATTAAATTAAAGATAATTAAGATAATTAGGAATATTACTAGGAATATTCCCCGATGCAGAATTTAAGATAATCAATTATGATTCGATGATGTTTAGATGTGCCTTAGATTAGGACTTTGATGTCGATTTCGTTCAAATTGTCGATGTAGGAGATTAATGAACTTATAGCCCATTTTTGGGGTATTACACCCAGCTTCATGTAATTAGCCACCCTATGAACAGTTGCTTCATAATTAATCGGGCTATGTGGTTCTGCTTTTCTGAAAGCTTCAGGAAACTTGTTCCACCTACTTCTGACTCCTGAAAGAGCTCTTTGGGCTGTAAAATTGGGCAATGTCTGATAATCTCTGTAAAATTTATCCCTTAATGCAAATACTTTTTCTCTGATTTCTGGCTTTGGTCTCCCATAAGTAGAATTGAGCTAATCCCTTAAAAGAACATCAGGCTTATGTGACTCAGCCCTTAATGGAAAAGGTTCGGATTTCTCCAGATCCCTGTAGGTGTTTAGTTGTCTATCATAGTTTGTCTCATTATGCATCCATGACATCAAGGCCCTTAAGTGAATGTCCCCTATATAGAGTAGAGGATTCCACTCTGTTTCATGTGGGATAATAAAATTGTGCAAATAAAGCTCACATAACAGATTTTGTTTCCATGATGGCAGATTCTGATACAAACCATAGAATTCTTGGGCTGTTTTGAGTTCACAATCAATGTCCTTCATTGTCATCATAAGTTGGAACAAAAGAAATTGCTCCTTTAAGCAAATAGCATATACCTTAAGTGGTGGTCTACAAGCTATCACCTAGTCAGCTAGTTTTAAGGCCTTGTTCATTTGCTCTTTATGTTTCCTTAGTTGTTCTTTGAGAGATTCAATCTCCTCATCCTTCTCAAATATCTCCCTTTGCATTTGATTTCTTTCATGCTTCCACCATGTTTTCTGAAAGATAAAATGGTTGTATAGATGAAAGAGGACAGACTGAATTGTTGATAAAGGGAACTCTTGTGTTTAAACCTTCTTTTTCTTCTCCTTAACAGTCTGTTGGAAGAAGTCAGTGAACCATGTTGACTGATAAGGTATAATGGATACATTAGAGTATACAGGATGCTGAGGAGGAGTAGATTGAACATTCACAGGAATGCTCTCTTGCATTGCTTCAAGGTTTAGTTTAGGCATTCCTTGCTCATTTTGTGGCATGCTACTGCTAGGTTCTTGCTCATTAGGAGGCTCCTCCATATGATAGGATTATGCCTGCATAGGAGAGTCATCAAGAATAAATTCAACAGAGGGCTCTTTATTAGGTCTTGGTGCTGGGACTTTAGGGTGTTGAGGAGAAGGTGGTGACACCTGTCCTCTCATGCGAGGGCTTCTATGCACAGTTGCCTCTTCAACCACTACAATTTTAGGTTGGTGAGACCTTTTAGGTTTATGTTTTGTAGGAGTAGATGATGCAAGAGTAGTTACTACAGGACTTGATTGTTTCCTTTTATTAACTTGAATTGCAGGGTTTGAAATTTCTCCTTCTAAGTTAGGGATATCTTTTCTGACTTTCTACTTTCCTTTTCTTGAGGAAGAAGTGGGTACATTACTCTCTAGAGTAGGTTCAGGAGGTTGGTTTTTTGGTGGTAATTTTGGTTCTTTCTCTTTCACAGCTGCTTCCTCAGTAGGGTTGAAAGATTCTACTGCATCTTCTAAAGGTTGGGCCACAGGATTTGCTTGGGGTTGCAAAGTTTTGGTTTGGACAAATTCAGCCCATGACATGGGGAAAACATCTCTAAGAGATTTCTCAACCAAAAGCTTGATCAAGGCATGGTGACTAATAGAGTTTATATTGCCTTTTTGAGTTTCCTCGACACTGATACTTAGCATATTGTAAAGAAAATTGGGAATATTAACTTGAATATTATGCTTGATATAACTAAGCAACTTAAAGTGATGAGCATACAGATTTGAAAACCTCCCCTCACAAGTTAAATACCTAATGATGTGTGTAACTAGTTCTGGAAATGGTTGTGGAAGGGACAATTTGTTGCACCCCTCAGTAATTTCAAGCGGAGGATCACCTGGCCTAGAGAACTGAGCCCGAGATGACCTAGCATCATGCTCATTTGGATAATGTTCTCCCACAACTGGTAACCCTGTAACTTCTGCAATTCTCTCTTTAGTAGCAACTACTATCAATCACCATATGGTTGCTTGTCCTTCTTCAAATGTATTCATGAATTCTGCAGCAACCTCCTCATTAAACTTTGTCAGCTGAAGAAAATAGCCAAGCCAGCTGCATGCATTGAACCTGTGGACTGCCTCAACATCTGCCAACAAAATACCATGAATGATGGGTTCATGTCTCTGTAATTGTCCGCCCATCTTAACAATGCCCACTCTCTAATTTTCAGCTCTTCAACCCACTGCTAAGCTTTCAGCTTCTCTGCAAATTCCCTCTTCTAAAATGCAATTATGATTCTTGAAAATATCAATATTTTTGCTTGCATTACCTTTGTTTTACTTGACATGAACTATAATAATGACACCGATTTCAGAGGTCATCAATACCTTAAGTGTGAGTTACCTCACAAATTAATTATGATCCTTTTGAAGTCATGTTAAGTTCAGGAAATCAAAATTTGAAAGTACGGGAAATGTGTGAAGGATTTAAAAATTAATGGAACACAACCTAAGTACAACACTAATGTGAATGGGGTATGACAAGGGTAGTTTAGGAATGACACTTGGAAGTTAGTACACATCCCTTGCCCCCTACTAAAGTTGAACAAGTGTTCGCACTTGTTAAATTGAGCATGAGGTTGAGAAATTGGCTTAAGGCTTATATTATACATTTAATGCAGTACTAAATATAATTAATTAAATTTGTGTGCTAAAAGTAAGTAAGAAGTTATAAAGTTGTACCTGGAAATTAGTTACTGTACACGAATCTGAGTTGAGGAGAGTGTTGATTTCGGTGACCGCATGAGATTGCTGACGTGGCATTTTATTGAAAGCATTTGAAATAGAAATTGTGGGTGACATGGAATTTGAGTGGGTGGTAGAAATAGGAATGAGATGAGTTGATGAGAAGAAAAGAGAAAAGTGAATGAAGAAGTAGACTTCATTAAATGAAGTTTTATTATGATTTCTATCAAACATATGTCATGGTGATGTTGCAGGAGGAAGGCGTTCACCTTCAGCTACAGGAACTATTTCCTGAGGGATTGTTGAATTGTGCATGTTGAACTATTGCAAGAAATCTTGTTTGGTTTGAGGCTTGTGATACAGGCGCAAGCGATGTCCATTGACTAGCAGCTTAAATTGTACTAGATCAAGTGTGGTGAGCTGAACTACTCCATTATCAAAGACATGTTGAATTTCATAGGGTCCGAGCCATCTGGTTTGCAATTTTCCTAGGTTCTCCTTGAATCTGGAATCATATAGTAAAGCCCAATCTCCTACTTGAAATTACTTGTTCTTGATGTGTGAATCATGCCATCTTTTCCATTGGTTTTGGATTAGTTCTATTCTTTCCAATGCTGACTTGCGCATTTCATCCAATGCATTGAGATGGAGAAGATTTTCTGCTTGTGCTGCAGGAAGATTGATGTTCAGCTCAAGTGTTGTGTGCAATCTTTTGTGTTCAAATTCTATGGGCAACATTACTACTTTTCCATAGACCAATTCAAATGGTGTGAACCCTGTTGTTGTCTTCCATGTGGTACAGTAAGCCTAGACTACCTCTGTCAATCGACTGCTCCAATCCTTCTGATGCAATTGTACTGTCTTGGTTAATAAGGCCTCTATTTCTTTGTTGGTCACCTCTGCCTGTCCGTTTGCTTGCAGATGATAAGGACTAGACTTTTGATGCCTTATGCTATACTCTTTCATCAACTCTGTAATCAGGTTGGATGTGAACTGTGTGCCCCGATCCGTGACTAGCTCTCTGGGGACTCCATACCTTGTAAAATTTTCTAAATACAAGAATTTTGCTACTTTTTCATTCCTTGCATTCTACATAGCTTTCACTTCAACCCATTTTGTTAGGTAGTCTGTACAAACCAAGATATAGGATTTTCCATTTGATGGTGGATCAATTGGTCCAATGATGTCCATACCCCAATTATCAAAGGGTGTGATTACTACTTGTGGATTAAGTGGCATCTCATCTGATCTTGTTGGTCGACCCATCCTCTAACATTTATCACATTTTTTTGTATAACTAGCTGCATCTTTGTGTAATTGAGGCCAATAATATCACGTTGTTAATCTTTTCAAGGCTATTCACTTTGCTTCAAAATAACCTCCACAATGCTCATCGTGACAAGCATGGAGTATATCATATACTTCATCTTCTCTCACACATCATCTCATAATCTGATCTGGACCAATGTAAAATAGATTATTATCTATCCATGAAAATTGAAAGCTATTTTCTACAAGCTTTTTCTTGTCTTTCTGAGAAAAATGTTGGGGCATCTTATTTGCTGCAAGATAATTGGCTATGTCTACATACCATGGGTTCTTGATTGCTATATGGAATAGGTGTTCATCTGGAAATGTATCTTCAACCTAAGTAGTGTCTTCATCAGTATTTTTTAGTCTAGATAAGTAGTCAGCAACTACATTGGCCTTTCTTGGCTTATCAACAATTGTGATATCAAACTCCTGCAGTAGTAAGAGCAATCTTGCCAACCTACCTATTATAGCAGGTTTGTTCATCAGATATTTTATTGCAGAGTGATCAGTGTGAATGAAGATGGGATAGCCTGTGACATAATGTCTGAATTTCTTCAATGCATAAACTATAACTAGGAGTTCATTTTCAGTAACTATATAATTCAATTCAAGGCCATGGAGGCTTTTACTGATATAGTAAATTGCATTCTCAAGGTTAGTAGGCTTTTTTCCTAGCACAAAAACTAGAGCATAATCTGATGCATCTGTATGGATGTGGAATGGAATAGACCAATTTGGTCCTTTTAGGACTGGTGTAATGGTTAGGAGTTTCTTTAGCTATAGGAAGGACTCATCACATGCTTGTGTCCATTTAAATTCAGCTTCTTTGGTAAGCAGTGTGTACAAAGGACTAGCAATTTGACTGAAATTTTGAATAAAGTGTCTATAGTATCTAGCATGTCCTAGAAAAGACCTTACATCTTTTTGTTTAGTAGGAGTAGGTAGTGTAAGTATTACCTCTACTTTACTTGGGTCCACTTGAATTCCTGTTGTTGAAATGAAATGCCCAAGTACTACTCCTTCCCGCATCATCATAAAGTATTTCTCACTATTAAGGGATAGATTATGTTCCTTACACTGGATTAGTACCTTTTCAAGATTTTTCAAAGCCTCATCAAATTTCACTCCAAATGGTGTAAAGTCATCCATATATATCTCCATACAATCATGTGAAATGTCAGCAAAAATACTGATCACAGCTCTTTGAAACGTTGCTTGAGCATTACACAATACAAAAGGTAGAACTGAATATGCATATGTCCCTCATGGACATGTGAATGTAGTCTTCTCCTGGTCCTTTGGAGCATTAGTTATTTCATTATATCTACTATATCCATCAAGAAAGGAAAAATACTTCTTACCTACCAAAGTATCAAGTACTTGGTCAATGAATGGTAGTGGGAAGTGATCTTTCTTGGTAGCTTTATTTAACTCCCTATAATCCACACAAATCCTCCATTTGCCTCCCTTTTTAGGTACTATAACCAAAGGTGATACCTACTTACTATCAGATATAGGATATATAAAGCCAGCATCTAGTAACTTTTGCAATTTTGTTTTAACCATCTCCCTTAATGCTGGATTAATCCTTCTTTGAGGTTGGCGAAGGGGTCACCTACCTTCATTGATATATATCTTGTGAGTACATAATGTTGGTCTTAATCCCTTCATGTCCCTGTAATCCCATGCAAAGGCTTTCTCATGTGTTTGCAACAATTTAGTAAGTTGTTCCATTTGTTGTGGAGGCAACTTGTTATTCACATGGAGATTATGACCTTTGGAAAGCTCAATAGTAGTTGTAAGGTCAAGCATGGATACTTCAGGTATAGGACTTGTGGTTACTTCACTAGGTAGCAACTGGTGGATAATATTAGGTTATGAAGGTAACACACAATCCTTGGGATTATCTTCATATGTACTTAACTCTGAGACAGAACTCTTAGACACATCTTTGATTACAACACAGTCATTGTTAAGAATGCTCCGAATGACTTCATCCTCCTCTTGCAACTTTAGAAAGGATTGCCTATGTAACATCATGAGCTGAACCATAGAATTCAATTCTTCTTACCCATCTCCTAAGTCTGGCCATATAGGTGTACTCAAATCTGGTTGCGGTTGAGTTGGAGGATACAATGCTAATTTCTTAGTGGCTTGCCCATTTGAAATTGTCATGTTCCCTAATCTACAACTTATGTTTGCATCAGCTATTGCTAGCCATGGATGTCCTAGAATAATGGGGTAACCAACAAGGTTGACTTTTGGTGAAAGGATCATGAAATCAGTAGGGTACTCCCAAGAATCTAAGGCAACTATTATATCTTCTATCATCCCATCAGGAGTAATAGTAGAACTATCTACTAATTGCAATATTGTTGGAGTAGCTCTCAACCCTTCAATACTCAGCTTATTCATAGTATCCTTAGTCATTACATTAATGGCAGCACCTAAGTCTATTAATGCATTTTTGACAGAATGGCCATTAATGATGATATTCACAACCAGACTACCTGGTTTTGAATATTTTGGTATCACCAGTTTTCCTAGCATGATATCAGCTAATTGTCCTATAACATGAACTGTTGTAGGATCCTTTTTCTTTCTCCCTAGATTTTTAAGACAAGCTTCTTTTATTGCCTTTCCATAAACTGGAACATCTTTTATTGCTTGAAATAGGGGAATCTGGACATGGATATTCTTAAGCTGGTCAATGATATCAAATGGTTGATCTTCTTTTGGTATGGGTTTCTCCATGCTGAGCCTCTGAGGAAAAGGTGGTTTAACTAATGTTTGAACATTAGCTGAGTTGGGAACATTTTCTGATGCAACAGTATTTGGCAAATCATTCTCTGGCATTAGTACTGCTACTATAGGAAGGTCTAGCACTTTAGTGATAAGGGGTGGTTCAAGTGCTGGCAAGGTAGTACCTGATCTTAGGTGTATATCAGCTATATCAAGTGCATAGGCAGGGTACTGTTGAGTATTAGTAGCATACATTTGTTGTTGTGGTTGTTGACCATTGGGATTCAGTTGAGGTTGAGCAAGTAATTATGTCTGCATTTGAGGATTTGTATTTGAAGGTGGTGGCATTATTGCAGGCATGTTTGTTGGAGGTGGTAGAGGTGGATATCCAAGATTTGGGTTAGGCCATTACTAAGGTCCTCTCCACTGGTTAGTGGGCTGCCAATTTCCTTGTGGTTGTTGCCATTAGTTTGGAAATTGTGACCATTACGGTTATTATGGAGGATACCATTGATTTTGTTGATTATTTGGCCAAGCATTATTCCAAGTGGGTTGATTATACTATGGAGGACTTTGGACATTTCGGTTTTGCCACTGACTATTATATGGACTTGAAGTTTGTAATGGGTCTGGAGGCATACCTTGTCTCATGGCCCATGGTCGGCATTGAGCAACGAAGAATACTTGCTCATCCTCTCCTTCTATCTTCAAGTACTCAATTGGAAGATGTTGGTTCTCCAATTTTGGGACCAATTTGCATTGACAATCCTTCTTTTGTTTGCGGCAATGAGGACAGTATTCTGCCAGTTGCGCCTCAGCGTCTACATTTTTCTTCTTGGCGATAATCGTGTCTAGGTGTGTAGCAACATCATTGATGATGTCTTGTTTGAAGTCTGATAACAAGTTTGAAATCTCCATCTTTGAAATACTAGAGCCACTCCCTTTCGTTAGCACTGAATGAAATCCTCTTCCTTTCTTGACCACTGCTATATAATAGTTCATACAAATCTTCTAAAGGTTATCCTAGGAGGATTTAGATATATCACCTCCGGCCATGAGGTCCAGAGCTTCAAGAAAATTTTCATTCGCTCCTCTTAGAAAAATTAGCTTCTGTGAATCCTCCTGCAATGCATGTTGCGGGTTCTTTTGTAGACTAAATAAGAAGTGTGATATGTAGTCTTCTAATGTCTCTTCTTCCCTTTGTGACATATGGAAGATATTGTCTCCTCTTGAATCACTTCCCTTGCAGTAGTCTTTATACTTCCTTAGAAATAAATCTCTCATTCCATCCCAATCAGCTATTACATTTGCTCCTAAGCCCATGAACCATTTGAGGGCTGACTCCTTCAGTGTTGCTGGGAATAGCTTAAGCTTATGACTATCAGTATTGTAGTCAAAACTTTGACACAGTATGTCAAACTTGAACAAAAAGGTGTCAAGATCTTCTGTAACAAGTCCATAGAACTTTGGAAGTGTTGTGGCAGGTATGTTCTTAAGGTTTGGATTTCTAATAAGACTTGGAATTGGAAATGGAAATGTAGGGGCTGCCATTACTAGAGGTGTTGGATATTGAAACTGTGGCAGGAAAGTATTGTTGACTGGAGGATTTTGAGCAACAGGTGGTCCTGGAGTAGTATTATTATTATGAAAACTGGCCAATATTTCTGCAAAAGGATGGAGGTCAAATGTTTCTTGGGTTTCTTCTTCTTTTGTTGAAGATGATACAACAAACTTAGGATTGGTGTCAAAAAATGGTAATTCAATCTCTTCAAATTCTTCTTTCAGCTTAACAGGCTCCTTTGGAAGAAATCTGCCATGAGCATCTCACCTTCTTTAATGCATGAAAGTAAGTTGATGACTTGTGAAGCAAGCTCACAACTTCTTGGTATTAAATAAAAATAGGAAACTAATCTGAAAAATAAATGACTCTTTTGAGGTTCCTAGTTTGACACCATCCCCAGCAACGACGCCAAAAATGAATAGTCTCATAATAGGTAGAGATAAGCATGCCATTGTCTCTCTCTCAAGGGCAATATATCTATGCTATGGATTACCTATTCCCATTATGAAATGCATTTAGATTGTCAACCCAGGGACGTAGACTTGAAATGGGATAGCACAGTTTGTGCACTAAGTTCCTTTAGGAGTCAAAACACTTATGTTGTAGGAAGATAAAATTCATGAAAGGAATCTATACTATTACTACAGGAAAGTAAACACACTTGACTATTGAATAGAATTACTACATAAAACTTATGAAATGAATCTAAGCCTTCCTAACAACTCAAAACATTCACTATACCCATTTTTGCAAATGTTGCAGGAACAAACACAGTGACAATGTTGTAGGAATAAAATGGTAACTCTATTTGAAAAAAAGAAAAGTACAGGAAACAAATCTATTCTACCTTAATCTAATCCACCTTCTAAGTGGGCCCCCTTGGGTGGCTTCTACTAACTACTCAACACAAGAGATAATCCAAAATCACTCTTCCATTAAAATCTTCTTAACTGGTTACATAACTGAATAACTCATGAAGAGCAAAAATAGAGTAACTTCTATTATACTGAATACATAATTCTATCTTTCTTCATTACCTACTAAATCAGTCAAAATCCCTTTATATCAAGGATTGACACTTATTGAAAACATAACTGAAAAGTCTCATTAAACCTCGCTACATAAGGAGGAGATAAAACAACCATAACATGATACAATTACTACTATCAACAAAATAACAGTTCTGAGGAAATTTAGCAAGACTTAATTCCCTATATTCTCTGGAACAATAGCTCCTTCAAAGACTTGGCATATCCATCAGAATCGTGCTAGTTTCTCCTTCCGTGGTTGGTCTTCTAACACTCCTTCTTTAATGCAAATGCGCCACTCTTCATACCGCTCTATATTTACTTGAAAGGTTAGTCACATTCGGTACACATATGCAAGTCGACATTTTCAACTCCTACTTAAATGTTAGAACACAACTTGAAATAATTATATGAAGTACTGCATTATATTAATAATAGTTAGCAAAACATATCATTCAAGCTACTTATACATTTGTGGCTTTAGCTGTACTTGGCATAGGTTCACATAAGTATAAGCAATAAAATGTCTTGGAAATGTTTGTCAAAGTATCAACAAAACATAAAGATCATAACAAAATTGAGGCAATAATTGGACTCATCAATCAGTGAAGGAGATGGAAATGGAACTCAGTCAGTAAGTCAGCATATATGTAAGAATTGGATCTGTTATTTGAAAAATGAGTTGTATGTTTTCAGATCAAACATTATTGTTACTTTCTAATCATTGTATCAATTAAAATCCTTTAATCAAGGTTGACCTAATAGTCATTGTATAAATCCTTTAATCAAGGTTGCATTCTAATGGAATGTACTTAAGTCCTCTAACAAGGCGCACTCCTAACAGGGTGGTTGAAATCCTTTAACCAGGTCACACCTAGCAGTGTGTTTGTAAACCTTTGATAGGGTTGGTTTTTGACAGAGCTCACTTCAGAAGAGTGAATATATCAGTAGCATGTTACAAAGTGGTTTTTCCCAAATTGGGTTTCCACTATAAATCCCGGTGTTAATACTTGTGTGAATGTTTTGGTTTGAACATTTTTATGTTTTGCAAGTTAAATAATGTTGGATAGTGGACTGCACTATTTTATGTTTCTGGTATACATTCAGTAATGACCGAGTAGTTGTTGGTTATTAGATCTGAGTTGTTGAAGTGTTTAAAAGTTTAATTGATACATCTGGACCTAAGAACAACTGATTCACCCCCCGTATCTCTATTGTTCTAAATCATATTAACAAATAACACAATCAACAAACTCCTAAAATAAATATATCTTCTTTATTAGGGTATTAATATGCATATATAGTATAAAAAAATATTTGTATGCATGGTATATATATTCACCATTAATACATAACACTAAAGCATGTACAAAACAAGAAATAATAATCAAAATTCAAATAGTATCTCACCCCTTTTATTAAAGAAATTGATGAGTATGATCATATGCTCTCAAGTGAGTTTGGTAGATCTTGGAGGATTAAAATAACTTATGTTACATAATTTTCTTTAATATCTTAGTGTAATACCCCAAAATGGGCTATAGGTTCATTAACCTCCTACATCGACAATACAAATGAAATCGACATCGAAGTCCTAACCTAAGGCACATTTGAACATCATCGAATCCTAATTGATTATCTCAAATTCTGCATCAGGGAATATTCCTATTTATCTTAATTATCTTTGATTTAATGATTATTTGGCGATAAATCCAATTTATCCTAAAGTTTGATTAATTGAATATATTCTCAATATTTAATTAATTAGATTTAATTCTGCCACTTAATTGTTTAATTGAAGTTAATTCTATTTATTCCTAAATTTTATTATTTAATTTTGACAATACATCCAAAATCCTATGAATAATTGATTAAATTCTTATTTAATTAATTAAAGCAAGTTGTCAATTTTTAATAATATTGTTTTTGAATAAAAGTTTGAAAAATAATTGATTAACCAATAAATCAATTGTTTTATTTTTCAAAATCAGTTAAGTTGGAAATAAATCACTTTATTATTAAATTAATTCATAACAAAAACATGCACAATCAAAAAAGCAGACAACTATCAATTATCAATTAAAGCTAAACTCTATTTTGAGTTGAACTCTACTTTTGCATGTTTTTGTGAGTTAAATATCCTTTTATTTAAAAATAACTCAAAAATCAACCTGAGTTATTTGAGTGATTTATGGCTTTCTTTCATGCATCTCCAAAGCCCTAGATTTCTATAAATTAAGGCTTCAGCTCTTCATGATCAATCCATCCACGAATTGCACACTCACGCTGTCGAATTGGAGACTGAAGAATCGATCTTGAGAATTCGAGTTGTTGTAATATTTTCATTGTTTTTGCATAGTATTCATATCATTCAGAATATCATTGTTAGATCATTTTAGCATATCAATTTTCATTGTTAGCATAGATTCATATCAAGTTTTTATTATAATTGCACAGAAAAACCAAAAATATAGATTAATAGCATTCATTCCATATCTAGATTTTGCATTCAAATCCTTCATTTAGGTGTCGTCAAGGTCACTGATCTCGGTATAATCTGAGAATACATACTCACATCTACTAGAAGGCAGTAAATTGCCTGGTTAGTTTAGTTTTTCATTTATTGCACGATTTCGATTTCAACTAACCTCTAATTTGTTTTACTGAAGTGTTGTGTCTATAGATCAGGTACAAAATTCACACACACATTTTTGGCGCCCACCGTGGGGCCTTGAAATGGGTTTCCCTTCAAATTTTATCAATTTCTATCATTTATTATCTTTTTATGTTCCCAGCTACGATTTTTATTCTCTGTCCGTACAATTTTTGTATGAGTTTTTTTAGAAACTCATACCAGGAGACACCCACAGTCATACGATAGTTGATTTGATCGAGGATTGCACAAGCAAAAACCCACTGTCATCTAGAAGCTCGATTGTCATTTGATCTGGTACCCAGTGTCGTACAAGTTTCTAGATTGTCGTCTGGAAGGTAACCCACTATCGTACGAGTTTTAGTGCCAAGGTTCAACTATTGTTTCACTTTTTCAAGCAGTTTGTCAGATTTGGTTTTCAAATTTTGACTAATAGCTAACCCTAACAATTGAAATTCTCTATTTTTGATTGATTTTCACTGGTTTTTTATTGGAAAAAGCACAAGAATTGCTAAAAATAGGTAAGAATCTACTAAAAGCATTATGAGGAATTCAGGTAACCTTCTCAGCTGATAATGTTTTGATTTGGATTAAAATGAACATCTTGTGTGTCTAGCTTGAGTGCCTTTCTTTTCCATATCACACATTTCATTTGGGCTCTAAAAATGAACATAGATTTGCTTTCAAGCATCTTTGTTACACATAGTAAATAGGCCCTATGAACACTATTCATGGCTCTTGAGAGAGTGAGTTTCCAGTGAAACTCTTCATAACGAAGGAACCCTTGTAGGTAGGGAGGATACTGAGGGAGTCTCACGTTCCACTAGATCTGTGTGTCTTCAACTTTTGATCAAGGCATTCTCTCTTTGGAGAGGTTGATAGATCATAGGGGGTTGATGTCATAGATCTTTGTGAGATAATCTTAGTCTTAGTGTGTCAAATTAATCTGTCTGCTTTGTTTGGGTTAAAAGTGAAAAGGCTAGGGGATTATGCTCTACTTCCTTTTTGGATAGTACCAAAAACCCAAATCCTTGAATTTGGAACCAATCTCCATGTGGTATATTTTATGAGTCACCTTTAGAGAGGGTTAATCGTAGTGGACATTCCCTTAGTTGGGTCAACCACGTTGATGAAACCTCAAGCGGTAATAGCTATTTTCACCGTGGTAGTGACAACCGCTATATAAATGTCCTGTTGGAAGAAATCTCCATAGGTGTGGTCTCTTGTTGGGCTGTCAGATCTCCCTAGCAGATCCTGAAGATTAAGTTCTCACACTGTGTCAAAACTCTGGTGCACCTGGATTGGAGTTCACCCTCATGGATCATAAAAGTTGCAGAGTCAAACCATTACTAAAAACCCTAGTGAGGCCAAATTTTCATCTTCTAGGAATATGTGCATTATTGCAAAACTTTTTGGAACATACACAATTAGCACTTCTAAGGATTAGCACAAATAAGTCACTTGATTGTTCATGTGCAAGGTTGCTTTTTCCCTTGTTCATTGTTTTCAGACATGCTTGAAATCACTTGCTTTTTATTTTGTGTGCTTGCTTATCTATCTGGTTACTAAAAATGAACAAATTTGTTACAATCCTCAAATCTGGACATTGAAATTTGCAAACAATCTGAAACTGAAAACCCAAAATTTGCAAAAATTGAAGTAAAACACCTTTCTGGAGTCAACAGTCATTTTGTAAAGTCAGAAAGTCATACAACTTTTGGTTATTGTCATTTCAGAACCCATAGATTGTCGTATGGTATCAGGTATATTGTCGTATGAGTTTTTCTACCAGTCATTTTCAAAAATTAATTTCCCTATCGTCAACTGTTGTATAAGCTTGTCAATTATCATTTCATGCTATACCCACTATCGTACGAGCCTACAGAGAGTCATTTGAGAAATTTCAAAAAGTTGTCAAAAAGTTGTCAGAACTATCAGAGACCTAACTTTTTCAGCCCATTTCTAGAATCTGTCAAACAAATCATTGTGTCAAGAACAAAGCAGAAAATACTGAGAATCCAATCATTTTCCTAAAGTGGCCTTTTGAATCCGATTTAGCCTTCTATTTAATCAATTTGAGTCTTTATCATCTTGTGTCAAAACCTTGTCATAACTATCAATCTTTAATCAATCTTCAAAAATGACTAAGTGTTGTGAACTCATGTCTGCTATCTTTTGGGAGTCTACCCATACATCCAAGGAACAATATCCCTCATCTACATCTAATCTATGCTTCAATCAATCAAACCTTGAAAAGGTTGCGTCATCTGATCATCTTGATTCAATTCATTCTTCAGTTGTCTTCATCTTATTCTTTTGCTTCACCCAAGGTTAATGGTGGAAACTAGAGCTTCCTCTCACAAGAAATCAGGAGAAGCACTTGACACCGGAGCTTGTCTACTCATGTAGGACCAAATCTTGAACAACTCTACAATTTTGGTCTTTACGAAGATGATGGTCTTGGCAACTTTTGATTAAAAACTGGTTACATTCCTCCTTCATCAACTCACGGGGGTACTCAACAAACTCCACATCAATCTATCCCAAGTAAGACTCCTACCATGTCTCAAGCAAGGACAAACTTTGGCTCTCAAAGAGCTCAATCTCAACATGGTGTAGATCAGGAACCCATACCTGAAGAAATTGCTCAATATCAAAATGATGATAACTGCAAATGAATGATGAAGTATTTCTTGAAAGAAGACAAAGAGGCATACTTTTTGCAATTAGCTCATCAAGGAGCTAAACTTCCTCCCAAGTTTAATGTTGAATATATCATTACACATGAGGAAGAAAATCCACTCATAGCTATGATGAAACAGATGCATGCCATGCAAGTCAAACTTAATAACCTTGAGAAAGAAAAGGAACCCAAGGAGTTCTCCATGGAGGCCCTATGTCCTTTTCCATTTGACAAAGACTTGTACATGCCACCATTCCCAAATAGAGTGGAGATGCCTAAGTATGATAAGTATGATGGACACTCAAATCCCCAAGATCATGTCAAAGAATTTTGTACACAATCTATGGAGTTCATGCATGAACCAACCTATCTGATGTGTCTCTTCCCTCGATCTCTAGGGGGAGCAACCATCCACTGGTTCTCTCGATTGCCTTCTACTATCAAAACTTTTGAGGAGTTTATCAAATTGTTCTATCAGCAACACTCCTACAATATTCAACATCCAGTCACCATGATCGATATCTGCAATCTCAAACAATATCCAGGAGAACCATTCTTGACATTGCTCAAGAGATGGAGGAAGAAATTCTCTCTATATGCTAGGCCTATTCTAGAAACTGAAAGACTAGAAATCTTCATCAATAATCTTGTCCCAGAGATTAACTATCCTTTACAAATGCAAGATCATACATCTTTTGATAAAATGGTTGACAATGCAATCAAGATTGAAAAAGTACTTGTCAAAAAAGGAGAAATCACACTTCAAAAAGACAAGTACGAATCAGGATCCAGTTCTAAAGACAAGAACAAAAACTGGAACAAGAATAAGGGCATTGTCATAGATGGTTTTGTTGATACTATTTGTGCTCCATCAAAGGCACTGGCTTTCAATCTAACTATTGGTACCCAAGCCATAAAAGCTTCAGAACAAAAGGTGCCTGAATCATCTCAAAAGAAGCCAGAGTATAAAAAGTGGTCCACTGATAATAAATGAACATTCACTCCTCTTGGAGAATCTTTAGAATCAGCTATGAGAACTCTTCTAGCCAATAACATCATCTCTTTGCATGAGATCTGACCATCTAATTCTGAGCCTAAACCAAAATGGTGGAGAGAGAACGAATTCTGTGATTTCCATTGTGGTAAAGGTCACAAAACTAATAACTGCTTACGCTTGAAACATACTATCCAAGATTTGATTGATAAGGGAGCTATCACCATTGACAACCATAAGAGAAATAATGATCATACAGCATTCACAGAACCATTTCCAAAACATGGTCAAGAAGTCTCATCTTCTCAACCTAATATGGGGGCAAAGGTCAATTATGCTTACCCTGGAAATAATGTTGTTATCAATATGGTTGAACCTTGTCTCTCTGAACATTGAAATGTCATCAAAATTGTATGAAGAGATAGAGATCATTCTTCAGCTAATGTAGTTACTCGATCACAAGCTCAGGCACATCTGAATGGACAAATCCCAGATTCATCAAATGTCCCTAAGATGCCCTTCAATCTTTCTTCCACTTCCAAATAGAAGGTTGTTTCTAAATCTTCCAATCCTAAAGATACAAGGCCAACATCTTATAGCACTGTTCAACAACTCCAACACACTAATGTGAAAATCTCCATGTTTGAGTTGTTTCAAATATCTCCAGCTCATAAAGCCATTCTAGATAAAGCTTTGCTCGGATCCAATGTTCATGATGACCTTAATTTAGGTGGGTTCCAAACTATGGTTGGACATCTTATGTCTCCGTAGTATATATCCTTTTTAGAGGAAGATGACAACTCCTTAAGTCACCCACATAACCAGCCCTTGCATATAGAAGTCTTGATCCAGAACCATAGATTCAAATGTGTGTTGATAGATGGAGGCGCTAGCCTAAAAATTTGTTCTTACAGCTTGATCACACAATTGGGCTTTTCAGAATTGGCTATTGATCCTAGAAATAAAATAACTATTAAAGTCTATGATGAACAAGAAAGATCTTCTAAAGGAACCATTGTCTTACCTATCAGAGCAGGTCCAGTTATCAGAGATACTATATGTCAAGTTCTTGATCTACCTTTGGCTTACAACATTCTTCTAGGGAGACCATGGATACATGAGATGAAAGCTATTCCTTCTACGTTTCACCAATGCTTGAAATTTCCATATGAAGGAGTAGAGGTCACTATTCTAGCAGACATATCCACCACTTGCAATACATTCAAGGAAAGTGCAGATAAGCTTGTGCCTAATAACAAAGAATCTTCCATTGAACCAACTAAAGAAGCATCCACATCTAAAATGGAAGATCTTGCAAAAGAGGTTAATATCAAAGAAAATAGTATGGGAGAATATACTATGGAGCTAGTCTTATCTTTGACATCTCTCCCTGTCTCACCTATATCAAAAGTACAAAAAAAATATCACCTATCTCACCTATATAAAAATATCAAAAGTACAAAAAAAATTGAAAAAATGAAAAATGCAAAAAAATGAGAAAAAAAGAAAAGTGCCTTGGTGAAAACCTGGAAACAGGCACCTTGGTAGCAAAAATAGAATCTCTGCCAAGATGGTGAAAACCCAGCAAATAGGCACCACTTGTTTCAAAATGCTCCATCTATCAGCACAATCTTGGTCTTTCCCAGCTTTCAGTCTTGCTTTAGTTTGTAGATATCTCCCAGTTTGTTTCTGCATTTCCAGTTTTCAATAAGTCGGTCTATACACCAATCAGCTCAAGTGTCTGTATCCTATCAATTGTTCAAGCTTGGGGGAAATCAATGTCATATCCTATGGTCTCTAATGTATCTTAGACATATCATATCCAGTCAGAGTCCTTTGAAGCTTCAATCGAGTCTGTCTGTCTGTCTTGTCTCCAGAAAGGATTTTGCATCTACAACAATGTAATCAAACATAAAAAACAAACTAAAAACAATATGTGCTTTACATGCTTTTATCTCCTTGTATGCTTACTGATTCACATTGAGATTTTTGCATATTATGTCCTTTCGAGCTCTTTGATGATGTCCTTTACAGGATTTAGAGAGTGATGACTAGGGGCATAATCTTTTCTTTGTCTCCTGCTTGTATGTGAAAATCTAACAACTTTGGAAATTTTGGATTGAATGGTGTCCGACTGTAAGAGCCTCTATCTTGAATTGGATGGCCATGTGTACCTCGACCATTGATACCCAAAAAATTCAAGGAAGTTTTCTCTAACTATTATCTTTTTGAGTGAGTTCTTTTTCCTATTGTGAAATGTGATCTTACCTAGGGATGTGAACGATAAAGGGTCACTATGGGTAATTCACATTGGATTTCAAATGACCTCTTGATTTCTTGATGTGTTTGTATGCAAGGCATATTCAGGTCATCATGATGTTTATGTTTTGATGCTTATACAAATTTCTATATCAAAATGGACATGATATTCTAGTCATCCTGGTGTTTATGCCTTGGTGCTTATATCTAATCTGACATTTCGAAAACAAAATCAATATTCATATATCTATGGTTTCCTAATCAGTGGGTGTTGTATTGATTCCTGCACATACAAATCAATATTCATATGTCTATGGTTTCATAACTAGTGGGCATTATATTGATTTATCCGGTTACCTAAAAATTCAATGATGAGAATAACCGACACATGATCAGTGACTAGGTCCTAGGTCTTAGGTTGCATTTTATTTTGCATGTCTCTTTGCATTTTGCATGTTTGCATGATCTCACAATGACTCAATGAACTTCAAAAGCTTAAACAATTCTTCAAATATCTCTTCCAATCTAACGAGAGCTGAAACCTAACTTGAAGGTCTCTTCAATCGAATCGCAAGCAGTTACTATCCTAGGTTAAACATATTTTTTGACATAAGACTAAGTACTTGTCTTCATCAATACCTGCAAAACATATCATGTGTATCATTGCATTTACATATCATAATCATTTGTTGCATTACAATTCATCCCTGTGCATTTGCATAATCATACATACATATTTCCATAATCAAATACATTTGCATAACATCCATACATATGAAAGAAATCATTGCATTGCATATATCCATACATACATTCTACTCTATCCATAGCATAAGCATAACATGATATCATCATAAATAAAAACATGACAAGTACATATGAAGTCACAACCAAAATATCGATCTCATATATATCAAAAATCTCAAACTAGTTAGGGGTGCACTACTGGCACAGTGTACAAAAGAATGAGCTCAGCTGAGCTATCAGAATCAGTATAGTATATCAATGATCAAAAAGAGTATAGTATATTAGAATCAACTGATCAAAAATGTCAGAACATATCATAGATTAATCAGCTATCAGCATGATCCTCTGCATCTGGTGGAGGAGGAGGCGGTGCATCTAGCACTAGCTCTGCTCTTGGGGCCCTGGCTCCCTCTGATGCCATCATAAACTGTGAGTAGGTAGGAACTCTCTGTGCTGAAGGAACTGTAGTATAATAAGCTGATACACAATATGTAGATCTTGAGATCTGATGAATCACCTCTTCTTGTAACTGTTGTACCTCTCTAGTGAGTGCAATGCGCTATCTATCAGCCTCTATGAATCTCTCCTCCCACCTAGCACTATGTATCTTCAGGCCCCTGACCTAAACTCTGAGACATCTGATGGTCTCCTGTGGGGTAAGAGGAACAATTGGATCAACATCTGGCATATCAATATCAGGGGAAACCTACTCCATAGTCTCTTCTTTCTGTGCCTTGCGGCGTCTAACCTTTGTACCTAAATCAAAACTAGTATCCCCCTCTGTGAAATCCATACCACCACCTACCACCTGATCAACTGCAAGTACCTCATCTATTGAACCAAATCCACCTAGTGTACCACCCTCTCCTCTAGTCTGTCTATGAGAACCGAAAGATCTTCCTACTGTGGAACTAGTGGGATGAGGGGCCCTCATCTGTCTTAATGGTCTCTATGGTGGAGCCATCGCTTTAGGTCTCGGAGGTGTGGGGTGTATGATAGGAGCATGTGTATGTCTGGGACCATATCCCATCGGAGCACTAGTCACATCCATCACCTCCTCCATGGAGGGTATCAGCTCAGTAGGATCAAAAAATCTATGAATGGGGTGATCAACGAGCCATGAGATGAATCTGTTAGTAACACAAGCATCCAGTACATCTGGTCTATACTCCCAGTCCCTGCCGACAATAGCATTGTACTCCTATGAACATAAAGCATAAGAGAGCCTCTATGTCCATCCCAATCCAATCTCACACCCTATCTATGCATATGTAGCGTAATCCTTTGGGGCATCTTGAATACATCCATACTTCCACCAGACCCTGGTAATCAAAAATCTCTCTATGGTGGAGGAGGACCTCCCAATCAATACATGGCTCTGGAAGAAATAGCTAAACTGCTCTCGAGCAGTAGGCCAAGGCTCAATGGCTACATAAGGTCTCCAGTGAACAAAAGTCATGTCATCGAGGCATCACCTCCAATACTCTATGTGACCCATCTGTCCCTGAATGACATATCTGACAGGCTCCTGAGGCTACCTCTGTAAAGTACAAATAGGTCTCAACATAGGGATATGCTCCCATGCCCATATCTATAAAACAAGAGCTCCTACGACAAAATATTTTCTCTCTTGATACACCACCTCATGCATCTCGAAGAACATATGTGCTAATAAACATTGACCCCATGCCAACTCAATGGGAGTGGCCATCAACCATGCTACCATAGGGGCCCAACCCATCAGAAGACCAGTCTGCTAATGGTCGGACATAATGATACCACCAATCATACCAGCAATAATACACTCTAATCGGTGTGTCTACCCATATCTCTGAACTAGGGTCTCCTAGGAAATGGAGGTTGTCATCTGAGTATCATCTCTGAAGAGACATCTAAAAGCTAAAACACCTAAGTTCCCCGAACTCACATACTCTGGTCTCCTAGCAGCATGGAATGGAATCCACAACATCCGGTACACATCCTTAGGGGTAACAGTGATCTCCCCTGTCAGCAAATGAAAGGTCTGGGTCTCTGAGTGAAACCTCTCAATCAATGCAATCAATAAACCATGATTTACCCTAATCTTGGGTAAATGTATCAAGTGCTCGAATCCACAAGTAGCAAGGTGGACCCTCATAGGATCTGGCAAGGAGACACATAATCTCTGAGTAGCAGGATGAGAGATCCGTACATGTACATCTGGATATATGACCTACACAACACAGAAATAGGGAATCCTATCAGTAATTGGGTCACAGAACAAGTTATAAGGACAGAAATGGGGCAGTTCAATATTTCAAAAAGTAGGTTCACAGGTCAGGAATCAGGCTAAGGAATCAAAACATTAAAAAATGGGACTTAATACTGAGTTTTGTGCTCACTGTTTTCCATACAACTCAGACTGGCATGAAAAGTCGTATGACTTTCCACATCATACCAAACGACAAACCATAGTAGCACGACAATGCGTCCTTCCTCGTACGAGTTATGAGGGACCCGTCAGAATGTCGTACGACTCATGGGTCCCTCTGATACAAGTCGTGGGGGCTTATTAGACGACAACCTAGCTACTGTTGAAAAGTCGTACAAGTCCCGATGGGGAGTTGTATGAGTTTTTGTGCATGCAAAATTCAAAAATGGAAAAGACGTATGAAAATTGCTAAAATCCTATAAAACATGGAAAAATTGACATTTTAGCAAAGCACAGAGGTCCACCTACCGGATGTCCATACTGCCGAGGTCTCTGGTGTCTTTAGTTGCACTCAAATCGATGTGAACTCATAGGTACCTTTGGTTCTTCTACTCTATCTACCATTTTTCTCAGAGGGCTCCACAAAGATTTCTAAAGTCAAAAGGTTGAAATGAATTGAAAATGACCCTTCTGGCCTTTATATAGCTTTTGACCTAATTTTCAAAAGTGCTCCATTTTTCACAAAAATTGCACCCTTGGCTAATTTCGACATTCTGAATCCATTTTCGAGATCAAAATTAAAATCTGAGATCATTTACTATGTCAAAATCATGATTTAAAATTTTTGGACCTAGGATAGTCTACTGCTTGCATAATCGACCTTCATTCATCACAGAAATCTAGAATTCCACTTAACTAATTATCTTACATCAAACTATTGCAATTTCAACTTGGTCAACTATGGTCAACTCATGGTTTCACCTAGTCAAACTTGGTCTCCAAGACCTCCAAACGATGCAGAACATGTTCTCAAACGTGTTTAACCACTTCTCCAATCAATTAACATGCTTCTGAATCATATCACGCTGACTTTTCTTATTAGATTTCAATTTTAACCCTGAAGGGGGCATGGTATTGCACACATCATTCAAAGTCTGTAATCTTTATTGAAATCATATCTTTATTGAAATCATATCTTTCCTCAGTAATCGAGACAAACAACCACGTCTAGTTGTTGATTCATCAAAAAGACCTCATCATTTGGGACAAATCAATCATCACTCGGGGCATATCAGATTCATCGAGATCCATATCAATCTGGTATTCTCTTAATCTTGTAAATTGTATCAGTTTTTGTAACTATCAGTTCAATTGTGTTATTTCCTTGGTTCTTCGAAAACTGAAGGGTTCATATGTGATACCAATGTGATTCAATATAAGGACAATCGGGTCTAGAATTCGTCACTCACTTCTTCGCAATGATAAGGTTCAGAATCAGGTGTTTTGACACTTTTTCACAATCATCAGTTCATTTCTATTATAGTTAACATTATCTTTGGTAATTCAGGACCTATTATCTTCATATCAAATCTTTCAATCAATTTATGTCTCATATCAATGTCAATTTCAAACATCAGTTTCAATATCATACACAGACTATCTTTGAACCATTGCGCTTTGCACAACAATTCAAAGAGGGGCAAAATGTAATACCCCAAAAATGGGCTATAGGTTCATTAACCTCCTACATCGACAATACAAACGAAATCAACATCGAAGTCCTAACCTAAGGCACATTTGAACATCATCGAATCCTAATTGATTATCTCAAATTCTGCATTGGGGAATATTCCTATTTATCTTAATTATCTTTGATTTATTGATTATATGGCGATAAATCCTATTTATCCTAAAGTTTGATTAATTGAATATTCTCAATATTTAATTAATTAGTTTTAATTATGCCACTTAATTGTTTAATTGAAGTTAATTCTATTTATTCCTAAATTGTATTATTTAATTTTGACAATAAATCCAAAATCCTATGAATAATTGATTAAATTCTTATTTAATTAATTAAAGCAAGTTGTCAATTTTTAATAATATTGTTTTTGAATAAAAGTTTGAAAAATAATTGATTAACCAATAAATTAATTGTTTTATTTTTCAAAATCAGTTAAGTTGGAAATAAATCACTTTATTATTAAATTAATTCATAACAAAAATATGCACAATCAGAAAAGCAGACAACTATCAATTATCAATTAAAGCTAAACTCTATTTTGAGTTGAACTCTGCTTTTGCATGTTTTTGTGAGTTAAATATCCTTTATTTAAAAATAACTCAAAAATCAACCTAAGTTATTTGAGTGATTTATGGCTTTCTTTCATGCATCTCCAAAGCCCTAGATTTCTATAAATTAAGGCTTCAGCTCTTCATTATCAATCCATCCATGAATTGCACACTCACGCTGTCAAATTGGAGACTGAAGAATCGATCTTGAGAATTCGAGTTGTTGTGAGATTTTCATTATTTTTGCATAGTATTAATATCATTCAGAATATCATTGTTAGATCATTTTAGCATATCAATTTTCATTGTTAGCATAGATTCACATCAAGTTTTTATTATAATTGCACAGAAAAACCAAAAATATAGATTAATACAATTCATTCCATATCTAGATTTTGCATTCAAATCCTTCATTTAGGTGTCGTCAAGGTCACTAATCTCGGTATAATCTGAGAATACATACTCGCATCTACTAGAAGGCAATAAATCGCCTAGTTAGTTTAGTTTTTCATTTATTGCACGATTTTGATTTCAACTAACCTCTAATGTTTTACTGAAGTGTTGTGTCTATAGATCAGGTACAAAATTCACACACACACACTTAGAAGATCTTATTTTCATGGCTAGGTTTACAAATGAGAGGACTCAAGCTACATAAAATTATTAACTCCAAGGAACACTAATATATGAAGGATTTTCTACATATAGGTGAAAGGAACTGCAAATTATAAAATATATTTAAAAACAAGACCTTCTCAATCCTTGGGGAAAAGAGGTTGACATCTTCATAATTTATTTCACCCTAAAGAGGAAATATAAAAGGATATATACATATCATTTTCCAGTTCTTAACTATCTTTTCCATAAAAAAAAAAGTTTCATTTTTTATTAATTTCTCTCAAATAATAATTCAAAATATACTTCTTGAGAAGTTATAGTTTCCCCTGTATCATATATTAATCTATTATATTTATAGATTCAAATTGGAGTCCCACACCCCAAATCTTTTTCTTGATATTTTTAGCTTAACCAATATTCTACATAAATTATATCCCATTCTTATTTCACTCACCCCTACTAACTCTATATGTGTATGGTTGAGATGTCTCCCTCTCTTTACACCCTAAAGTTATAGGGGTGGTGTTTACTCATTTTAGTATAAAAAAGGACATGTTAGGGAGTCTTATTGTTGGATAAACTCTGATGCTAAGAGGGGATTGAATTATCATCCACTTAAACAACCATAATCCTTGAACAAAAAATCAAATTTTTTTCTTAATTCATTCACTTCATTAGACAAGAAAGAAAGAAACTAGAATATTAAAATCATACATACAAGAACACTTGAATTTTGCATGGAAAACCCAAAATGGGAAAAACCACAGTGAGAGTGATCTCACAATATATATAAAATTATGATTACAAAGAGTTAGGTTGCTAGATATCTCATTGCTCAGTACTTACAATGAAGATTCACTACCTATAGAGTAAGATACAAAAGATAAATTTCAATCTAAATATCACTTCTCTAGATTAGAAAACACAATATAGTTTAATAATAAAGAGAATTTGAGTTGATAAGAATATCATATGAAATGATCAATACAGTTCATAGTGAATACTCATCTAAATATATCATCATCTCAACATTATCCACATCTAGACCAAAAAATAACTATTCAACACTTTTTCCTTTGTACATTTTTCCCATACAACATCATACCTTAATTATCTTACTACTCACACCACCAAATGTTCATCAAGATAGTTCATTTATACCATCTAGATCATGCACAATAGGTCTTCCCAAAGGAGGATGTAATGTGTAGATGAAAGATCAACCTAAAAACCTTAACAAAAATTATAAGAAAAAGGAAAGGAAGGTGTGTGGAGGTCTACACTGAGTCAACACACCTTCCAAAAACATTCAAAGATTTTATTCAAGCATCATTTGTTACTGCATGTAGAAATTAGCTTTGGACTCAAAATAGAATCTCCACCAAAGAAAAAAAACCTTATGAATCATAATATTATCTATGGTCCTAAAATAGTTCATTGATATACTAACAATGATTCAAAATAATTACCATGACCATTCTTGCATAATTCCAAAGTGAGTAAGAGTAGGAATGTAATCCACAATATGAAAGACATTGATCTCTTTTCAAATATTCTTCATTAATCATAACCATAGTCTTTCAAATAATTTCTAGTCAACCATTAATGTCACATTAATGACAACACAAATTGTAATTCTAACACCCAAGTGCTAGGAATATCTGAGACAAAATTTAATTCAAATATTTTGAACCAAACTAAGCATAAGTAAATCCACCTTGAATATTCTCAAAATATTTATATATAGATTATACACACCTGCATAAATATTAATAAGCCAAAAATATGTACAAATTTAAAGAATCAAACTGTAACTCATAACCATGAAACTAAACAAGGAACTTTGTAACATTAGCATTAGCAGACTTAATATAAATAGGGACTCCATCACTATGGTAACACAACTAGAGTGCTTGTACATTTATGAACATCTTTTAAAGAAAAGGAACTAAAAGTATATAAGAGATATGACATACCTTGAATCATATCTATAAAAGAGACTTCCACCATGATCCCTTCTATCCATACCTTTATGAACTAATCTATATACTTCTAGACCAAGCACAACCAAAGTATCAACATGTTTGTCACTAATACTTCATCCTTGCAACAAGTTTGGCATGAATGACAACCAACATGTCATACATGCAACACTTACATCATGAATTTATTTTAATTATTTTAATCAATGAAGAATTAATGTCCTCCAAAGCCTATACCCACACTAAGGAGGGAATTATAGTTTTGAAATGGTCAAAGTCCTCAAGATTTTATATTTATGTCACTTCTTATTTTGTTCACATAGCTTACTTAACATATCTAAGACAAGGGTTTTCTAGCTACATATACTGGTGATATTTTTAATGTTTGGTGTGATTACTATTAACATTATTTCTCATTTTGTAAACTTTTTCTCTTATAAAATATAAAGTGGGTAAATATTTAATAACATATTATGCACCTAAAGTAAAAAGGGTTTCAGTTTTAACTATGTTCAACGCAAAGAAGATAGAAAAAATCCTTTATTTTTCTTCTTTATAAAGGAACTTATTTGTTAAGTTATGAATGTGTAGATAACACTAACAAACATATCTAAAATAGTAATATAAAAATAAAGATAAATCACATAAACACAAAAATTATAATGGCTCACCAAAACTAGCTACATCCTCACTCAAAGAAAGGAAACATCTTTATTAATGTTATACCAATACTACACCATACATGGCCTGTACACAACCATTTATACAAATGCATGAAACTATAAAATGAAGAGATGAGAGAAGGTAAAAATTCATGTCACCACTGCAATTCACATTCCCAATAATCAACTACTTGAAGTCCAACTGGTACAACCACAAACAATGAAATCCCTACAGTTCCACTTTTAATTTCACAATGTAACTAGGTCGATAGAAGATTTTAACTTCACCAAATATTATTCAATGACACTATAGATTAATATTCTCCAAATTCTATTGGACTCGATAAAATCTAATAGTCGAACATTCTCTTCCAAATTTATATGAAGAAACTCACCCATAAATTCATGATCAGGAACACCACTTTCTGCCAGTTCATAATACACTCTTTCATCCATAAAATAATCCTTGAACTTATACACAAATTGGTCAC
Organism: Chamaecyparis obtusa; assembly: GCA_027943335.1. Lineage (NCBI taxonomy): Eukaryota > Viridiplantae > Streptophyta > Pinopsida > Cupressales > Cupressaceae > Chamaecyparis > Chamaecyparis obtusa. The sequence goes on along the minus strand of BSBK01000284.1, from coordinate 1,864,734 downwards.
CTATTCATGTGCTCTCCTGCTTTGCAATACTTAAAAAAAATTCAATACCCAACCATTAAATTATTTCTTTGAAAATGGTGTCTCTAACTCTTCAATAATCACTCCAATTAATAGCATACCATCTTACATCTTAGGAGTTGACCCAACTTATCTGATTTACTCAAAGATAATATCACAACTCAATCCTATGTCTCTGTTGGGCATAATGTGCAGTCTTGACATTTACCTCATGACCAGTCTTTTCAATGGCACAACTCCTCTGAGAATTCCTTGTACTCCATGGATCCTTGCTTCAATTCCCTTTCCAAATTACTCATCCCATAGGCCTCATTTTCCATTACTAATAGGAAAATTTATGAAAACCCAAGATTTTTAAAAATCAACCTTAATATATCCTACACAAGTTTAAATAAGTCTTGATGCACTAGAATGGTTGTCTCTTTGGAGTGCTCCAGTAGGAACAACACAATTCACGTATCCAAATAAATGTTGACATAATTAAGCATGTCTCCCACCATGGCCAAAAATTTTGGTCCTTCTAAATTTTCCACCTATCAAATATGATTCCTCATTATCCAAAACAAAACAATTGCATCCTCACTCTTGTGTCTATTCATCTTCCCATCTACTCAAATAGCATGCTCTATAGACTGGTATTTTGCATACTTGTTCACAAAAATAAATTCATCTTCCTTCATTAGATCCTTTATTGTTATTGAATAAATATACGAAACGTTCATTAAAGTAAACAAAATAAATGAGGTTTTTTGAATTGGAGTTCTAGTAACTAACCACCTCATTTCTTCCTTCGAATATTTTTTAGCCTTGACTTGTTTTGTAGTTGTGTTCTTGATGAAATGAGCTTCATCCAAGATAGTTGAACTCAAAAAATCTAATTTTGAACCAATAGTACTTTAAGTTGTCAAAACAATATCAAAATTCTTTTTTTTTTACCTTCCCTTTTGTTTTGATTACCGTGATATATATAAACCTTCAACTTTCTTAGTTTAGTGTGTTCCTCAAGATGAGTAATCTAGTTGAAAATCACAAAAGGGGGGTAGACAACAAGAGTGGTCTTGGGCCCATGAGGATATGGTGGGTCAAATTTACATTCCTCCAAATTCCTCCCTTGGATTTGAACCTTGGTCAAATTATTCTTTGTGGGTCTCTTTATGGATTTTGGAAAAACTAAGGAACAATCCTCAATCTTTATTCCAAGATATTTATATTTCATGCAATCCATCCTAGCTAGGAACCCTCTACTAAACAAAAAATATTCTTTATGAGGATTTTTGTATTAAAAATTCACACCCCTTCAAGAATCCTTAGTATTTTATTAGTCAAATTAAAAAAAAAATCACTTAGCTTGATAACATGTTTCTTAGGCTTCTTTATTCCTAGATACCATTCTTTAATAGCTTATGATTCCTTCTCTGTACCTATTTCACTTTTCTTATCAAGGTGTCCTTTCTCTTTAATTTTTGCTTCCTCTTCCCTTTTCCTATCACAATCCTTGTTCTCTTTGAGCATCATATTCTCATATTTTTCCTTGGTTATGATGTCTTTTATGGGATCTATTTATAATTCTATATGTTCTTGAGGTTGAGGCCACTATGTGATAATTTTATTATTTCTTCTCTACCCGATGATGTACTAGAATCAACATAATTCATGCAAAGGGCTTATTAAATTATCCTTCTCCATGCAAAATTCCCTCCTTGGAACTCACAAATCCCATGCTTCTATGATCTAAAGCATCTGCTTCATCTATTTTGATTTCATCCATTTTAATGGTGAAGTACTCATCAAGAGATTCATATATTTCCATTGGTAAAATTTCACATTTGACTTCTCCTTTTATTTTCTTATGTATATAATTATAATTGTGATCCTCATAATCATAATTCTTAATGTCTACTTCCAAATTATCACCTTACATCTCTTCTACTCATTTTTTACTTGTTATTGATGTGGATTCCTATAAATCATGTATCAAAGATTTGTGTCATAGTTAGGAGTTGTCATCATAGCTCCCACTTCATTGTGTCTCTCTAGCAGATATCAAGTACCCAATTTTCTTCTTTTTGCAATCACTAAGCTCCCTTTTATCACCATCCATTTAATATATTTAAAATTGAATTGATATCCTTGAGAGATCAATTTCCCAACTGAAATTGAGTTATTTTTGAGTTGGGGGACATCCCTAACATCATGTAGTAACCAACTACTTTATTTTTTAGTTTCAACAAAATATCTCCTTTTCCAACAATATTAAGATTTTTTTCATTTGCATGGAAGACCTTACCAAATTTACCATTTTGAAAAGCTTTGAAAAAATCCCTACACGAAGTTGTATAAAATGATGCTCCTATATTGAGCACCTAAATATTATTTGCAATTTCTATTGTAGTTAAAATAAAAGTATAAGCAATCTTCTATATCTACTCAATAAATTTGACATATCCCTAAACAAGCTCTAATACCAATTGTTGAGTTATAAACAAGTAGGTAAAACTAATAAACATATATAAAACAATAATAGAAAAGTAAAGACAAAACACATAAACACAAAATTTATAGTGGTTCAACAAAACTGACCAATACTACACTATAAATGGTCAACAATTTTTAATGTGAACCAAAGAATGTCGGCTAAGACATAACACAAATTAGCACTAACATCCTCAAACATGCTAAGCACCCAAAAATCACACCTTAAACATCTGTAACATGCTACAACACCAATTCATCCAAGAACATAAAGAATATGATCTTACCAATAAAATTTTACCAAAAGCGATCACTAGAAACCAACAACACAATAGGAACACAATCTAGAAGCATCCACAAGCATCATGAATGCCCTTAGGAACATCCAAAACTAAAATCTTTGAAATCATCAGCATCACTTAACCAAACCTCAAGAACACAACAATAATGATTATCAATCAATAAAAATAGCTTGCCAACCTCCAAATCATGAACCAATCAAGATGAGGACACACATTAATGTCCCAACTTGCTACATAGATAAACATAAAAATATTGCAATTCAAAACCATACCGAACCAAATACTGTCGCACTGTCACCTCTAAATGCCCAAAAATACTAGTCTCAATACAAAAATAAATAACTCACTAAAATCACCATGTGATCCTTTGTAAATTGACATGAATCAACTATATGCATCCCTTAAAAAATCTATACCATCCACAGATTCTCATCTTCAACACATTATCTATAGAAAACCAAACATCTCATTGAACATCAGAGGAACATTGTCCTAAAAAGTAAAAATATTTTGACATCAATGACAAAACATCAATGTCAACACATATATGCATAATATTCCAACAATCTCCCTCTTTGTAATTGATGGAAATATATGATGTGAAAAACAATTAATACACAAAGAAATCAAATCAATAGTACTACCAACAATATCCATCTCTCTACAATTCCTCTCATACTGAACCTATCCCCATTAGCTTAATCTCTCCCAATACTATCACTTTCTCCCCCTTTATTTTTCACATGAATATATATCCCCCTTTTACATCAATTGAAAAGGAACATATTTGTGAAAGTGATAATACGGAGAACTTGATTGGTTATTATTGATGCACATAAAGGTATAAATAACAAAGTATCGCATATTGTTGGAGAAATGATAGTGATAGTTTTAGAAACCATTGAACATGCAGTTGGTTATAGATAATGTAATATACTAATTATTCCAACATCCCACCCCCCCTTATTATATTGATCCTAAAAACATAAAATTCACCTTTCCCTAGGGACCTCCCCTTAAGGCTTACATAACAAAACAAGTTGATTACATAATGTGAATACATATTTTGAGAAAATCTTCTTCTAAAGTAGAAAATCCTGAACCAATCAAGGATCCATCAATCTACCCCTTGACCCTTGAAAAGGTGTATCTTCTAGTTGTGTTCTTAAACTCTCAGTCCCAAACTCTCAAATCATAGAGTCTTGAATTATTCAACAATGATTCCTAAGAGATGCGACATATCTCTATCATTGTCTAGTGACCGCAAAAGGGTATAATCCTTGATCATATACTTTGAATATTTCTTTAAAAAAATCCATATTGAGCATTGTACCATCTTAAACTGGATACGCTTCAATTTATGACCTTTTAGCTCCTCTTTAGTGTGTTTGCATTGTACATTTGCACTTGGAGCACACACTTTCCTTTTTCTTTCTCTCTCCTAGGAAAAATTGAGGTAGGACATAACACTTCCTCCTTTATTTCCCTTTCTCTCACTCATAGACTAAGGTAAGATCTAATTTCTATGCATACTCCTCTTTCTAGGCCCTATTTTCTTGAATCTAGCCTTGATTTATCAATCCTAGATACACGTTACACCTAGATCCTTTACAGTTCAAGAAGCCTAGCATACAAACCCAAGACTCTAACCTCTTGGGGAATAGGACAACCAGGTCAACTTATTCCATAATAGGCCAAAATAGGTCAACCAATTTGACCTATTCCTTGGTGGTTGGAAAGTGTTGGGCCCAATCCTATTTCAAAGTTTCATTGCTTCCCGCTCACTGTAGTCGGCTCCCACGTGGGTAATTTAAAAAAGTCACTATAAAAAGGCATCTAATGCCTCATTTGTGTCATGATGGATGATGATGGAAGCAAGGTACAAGCACATGTGGACACCCAAATCTGATATAGAGAAATTGCAAGGTGTAAGCTAAGGGTTGGATGTAGATCTTTCATTGCAAAGTGAGGTCTTCATCTACATATATTCAATTCAAGCATTCTAGCATTTCATGACTTCATGGAGATGCAAGGGAATCATGAAGATGGTTAGGCCACTTTATCCTTGGGGGCTTGGTATGATTTATATGCTATGTTCAAATCTGATCTTTGTCTCTTCATACTTTTTGCACACATTTACATTTACAAGCACACTTACATGCTAGGGTTTCACTCATAGAGTAGATTTTTAGTATTTACTAGCTATTTTACATTATAGATCTACAATCTAGGGTTCACGAGAACTACATACACACACAACATCTTTCCTAACAACTATTTGTGGAGGTGGAAATCACCAAAACGGGGGTTTGACTAAGGTAAACCCCTTCATAGCCACCCACACACAACAATCTTGTAACAGACTTGCAGGTTATCAGTTTGGTGATCACAGATCTAGAATCCACTCTTTGAGACATTTCCAAAGAATTTGGGTCAACTTGGCTATGATATCTTGGGAACACGGTGACCTGGTCGACTTGTTCTTGGAGGTCTGAGAAAAATAGCATTTTTTTGGGTTTTATGTCGTGATCGTGGATCCCCAGTAAGAAGTTCTACCATAGTCTAAGATCTATGATTTTTAGAGGAAAAAATCATATTCCATTGCTTATTTTAAGGTAAGTACCCTATAATTTGTTGTATCTATTAGGATAGATCTATTTTTATACCTTAATTGGGTTGATTGCATTTCCTTGGTTCCTAGACTCATCTTACACTTCTTGCTTAATCAATTGTTTCATTTTTTGTCATCTTCATTGCATATCTATAATCGAAATACATTGCATGAAAAAGGCCTTGCTAGTATACTTCCTTAATATAACTTGGGTGTAACATTTGCATCCCTTATCACCTTTGGGTTTTTCTAATCTAACCTAGGTCATATTGAGAGTTATTCCTGAAAGCCCCTCTTTCTCTTATATTGAATTGCTTAGGGAGAAAGTGTTAAACTTGATATACCTAGTTTGAATTGTTAGATGCATTGATGCCATTTCCCCTTGAAAATTTTGGTTAACTTGACATGAACCCTCTATGTTTGATCTTGGTAGTTAGATCTTTCTTTTACATGAATCACATTTATAAACAAAAAAATACAAACAAAAAAAATCTTGCTTTGATTGCATTTTGTTTCATTATAAATAGCTTGTTACTTTGATGATGCATGTGTTAGTGAACCTCATGAGGTGTGTAGTAGTGAAGTGTTGGATGTAACAAATGATATCTTAATTGATTCCCTTCCACCATCATCTTCCTCTACATCTCTCCAACATAACTTCTATGATAAGTTTTTATCATGGCTTCCTTTGTGTGAGATTATTTGGAATGTTGAGCTTGTTAAAATGGTTCTATTTTCTAAGCCACTTATAACTCTCAAGGGATGTCCTCCTCAAAAATCACTCATTAATCTTAAGGGTTGTCCTCAAACAATAGGTCTCTTATATTTGTTAAAAGAAAACCTAATTATACTTCATTTTCACATACCTATCAGACATAGAATAATCCTCAACCCATTATTCTAGTTGTTTCTACTTCTCTTCCTCCTTCTCAACCAGTGCTTCCCCAAGAACCTCATTTGCCTAGTCCTTTAGGAAAAGAGTATGATATTGTTGAGCAGTTACATGCTACTCCTGCTAAGATATCTTTGTGGGAACTTCTTCAAACTTCTCCCACTTATCATGAGGCTTTGTAAAAGACTCTGTCTACCCTTCCTATCCCACCTCCTAATCAAGAAAACATCAATTCCTTTTTGGAGTGTATGCATGTCGTATCCACTGAACAGTCTCACAATAGGTAGAGATAATCATGCCATTATCTCTCTCTCAAGGGTAATATATCTATGCTACGGATTACCTATCCCCATCATGAAATGCATTTAGATTGTCAACCCAGGGATGTAGACTTGAAATGGGATAGCACAGTTTGTGCACTAAGTTCCTTTAGGATTCAAAACACTTTTTTTGCAGGAAGATAAAATGCATGAAAGGAATCTATGCTATTGCTGCAGGAAAGTAAACACACTTGAATATTGAATGGAATTACTACATAAAACTTATGAAATGAATCTAAGTATGTCTAACACTCAAAACATTCACTATACTTGTCTCTGCAAATGCTACAGGAACAACCACAGATATAATGTTGTAGGAGTAAACAGTAGCTCTATTTGAAAACATGAAAAGTACATAAAATAAATCTATTCTACCTTAATCTAATCCACCTCCCAAGTGGGCCCCCTTGGTTGGCTTCTGCTAACTACTTCAACATAAGAGATAATCCAAAATCACTCTTCCATTAAAATCTTCTTAACTGGTTACATAACTGAATAATTCATGAAGAGCAAAAATAGAGTAACTTCTATTATACTGAATACATCATTCTATCTTTCTCCATTACCTACTAAATTAGTCAAAATCCCTTTATATCAAGGATCGACACTTATTGAAAACATAACAGAAAAGTCTCCTTAAATCTTGCCACAGACGGAGGAGATAAAACAACCATAACATGACACAATTACTGTTGTCAACAGAATAATAGTTCTAAGGAAATGTAGCAAGACTAATTACCTATATTTCTGGAACAACAGCTCTTTCAAAGCTCGGCACCACCATCAGAATCGTGTTGAGTTCTCTCACCATGGTTGGTCTTCTAACTCCCTTCTTCAATGCAGATGCGCCACTCTTCATACCACTCCGTGTTTACCTGAAAGGTTAGTACATTCAATACACATATGCAAGTCAACATTTCAACTCCTACTTAGATGTTAGAACATAGCTTGAAATAATTATATGAAATACTGCATTATATTTATAATAGTTAGCAAAACATATCATTTAGGATACCCTTAGATTTTGTGACTTTTGGCATAAGTTAACATAAGTATAAGTAATAAAATGTCTTGGAAATGTTTGTCAGAGTATCAACAAAACATAAAGATCATAAAAATATTGAGTCAATAATTAGACTCATCATCTACCCCCTACTAATAGAATGCTTATCCTCAAGCATTGTATCTCCTTGCAATTGTCCTAAAATATCCAACATTAGTCTTTCCCTTATTTCTACTTCTGAAAGTGTAGTAGAACCCCCTTGTGTGCTTCGAGTGATTTCCTTGATGTTCCTCAACTAGTGGATCCAACCTAGAAGTATTGATGTCATATAATGGCCAAAAGAGTATAGGTGGTTGGAATGATAAGGGCATCCATAACTCCTTTCTTGGCTGTCATCCCAACTTCATGTAATTAGCCACTCTACTAACAGTTGCTTCATAATTAATGGGGCTATGTGGCTCTACTTTTCTGAAAGCGTCGGGCATCCTGTTCCACCTATTTTTGACCCCTGAAAGAGCTCTTTGGGCTATAAAATTGGGCAATTTCTGATAGTCTCTGTAAACTTTATCCCTTAATCCAAACACTTTCTCCCTAATTTATGGCTTTTACTCCCATATGTCAAATTGAGCCAATCCCTCAGAAGAACATCTGGTTTATGTGACTCAGCCCTTAATGGCAGAGGCTCAGATTTCTCTAGTTCCCTGTAGGTGTTCAACTATCTGTCATAATTTATCTCATTATGCATCCATGACATTAAGGCCCTTAGGTGAATGTCCCCTATATAGAGTAGGGGATTCCACTCTGTTTCATGTGGGATAACAAAAATGTGCAGATAAAACTCACATAACAGATTTTGTTGCCATGTTGGTAAAGTCTGATACAAACCATAGAATTCTCGGGCCGTTGTGAGTTCACAATCAATGTGCTTCATTTTCATCATAATTTGGAACAAAAGAAATTTCTCCTTTAAGCAAATAGCATATATTCTAGGTGGTGGTCTACAAGCTATCACCTGGTCAGCTAGTTTCAAGGCCTTGTTCATTTGGTCTTTCTATTTCTTTAATTACTCTTTGAGAGATTCAATTTCCTCATCCTTCTCAAACATTTCCCTTTGCATTTGATTCCTTTCCTGCCTCCACCATGTTTTCTAAAAGGTAAAATGATTATACAAATGAAAGAGGACAGACTGAATCATTGATGGAGGTAAATCTTGCATTTGGGCTTTCTTTTTCTTCTCCTTAACAGTCTGCTGGAAGAAATTAGTGAACCATGATGATTGAAAGGGTATAATGAACACATTAGAATACACAGGATGCTGAGAAGTAGATTGAACATTCTCAAGAATGTTTTCTTGTATTACTTCAGGGTTTGACTCAGGTACTCCTTCATCATTTCCAGGCATGCTACTACTAGGTTCTTGCTCATTAGGAGTTTCCTCCATGTGTTGGGATTCTGCTTGTGAAGGAGAGTCATCAGGAATAACTTCAACAAAGGGCTCTTTAGTTGGTGTTGGTGATGGAACATATGGTTTTTTGAGGAGAAGGTTGGGTCACTTGTCCTCTCATTTGAGGGCTTCTAAATTTCGTAGCAACCTCCTCATTAAACTCTGTCAGCTACAGAAAATAACCAAGCCAGTTGCATGCATTGAACCTGCGGACTACCTCAACATCTGCCAGCAAAATACCATGAATGACTGGTTCATGTCTCTGTAAATGTCCGCCCATCTTAATAGTGCCCAATTTCTAACTTCTCAGCTCTCTAACCCACTGCTAAACTTTTAGTTCTTCTGCAAATTCCCTCTTTTGAAATGCAATTGCGATTCTTGAAAAATGCCAATATTTTCGCTTGCATTACCTTTGTTTCACTTGACACGAACTATAATAATGTCATTGATTTTAGAAGACATCAATACCTTTGTGCGAGTTACCTGACAGATTAATTATGATCCTTTTGAAGTCATGTCAAGTTCAGGAAATTGGAATTTGAAAGTACAGGGAAATGTGCAAAGGATTTAAAAATTAATGGAGTGTAGCCTAAGTACAACAATGATGTGATAGGGGTATGACAAGGATAGACTAAGAATGACACTTGGAAGTTAGTACACTTCTCCTCCCCCTACGAAAGTTGAACAAGTGTCCTCGCTTGTTAAATTTGGCATGAGGTTGGGAAACTAGCTTAGTGCTTATATTATATATTTAATGTAGTACTAGATATAATTAATTAAACTTGTGTGCTAAAAATAAGTAAAAAGTTAGAAATTTGTACCTGGCGATGAATTATCATACACGAATGTGAGTTGATGAGAGTGTTGATTTTGGTGGCCGCCTAAGATTTCTAACGTGGCATTTTATTGAAAGCATTTGAAAAGAGAAATTGTGGGTGACATGGAAGGTGGGTGGGTGGTAGATATAGAAATGAGATGAGTTGACGAGAAGAATATAGAAAAATGAATGAATGAATATACCTCATTAAATGAAGTTTTATTATGAATGCTTAGAGAAAGCATGTCATGGTGCGGCTGCAGGAGGAAGGCTTTCACCTTCTGCTGCAGGAACTATTTCCTAAGAGTCTTTTAAACTGGGAATGTTGAACTGTTGTAAGAATTCTTCTTTGGTTTGAGGCTTATGATACAGGCACAAGCGGTGTCCATTGACTAGCAGCTTAAATTGTATTGGATCAAGTGTAGTTAGCTGAACTCCTCCATTATCATAGACATGTTGAATTTCATAGGGTCCAAGCCATCTGGTTTGTAGCTTTCCTGGGTTCTCCTTGTATCTAGAATCATATAATAAAGCCCAATCTCCAACTTGAAATTGCTTATTCTTGATATGTGAATCATGCCATCTTTTCCTTTGGTTCTTTATTAGTTTTGTTCTCTCTAATGCTGACTTGCACATTTTATCTAAGGAGTTAAGATGGAGGAGACATTCTACTTGTGCTACAGGAAGATTGATGTTTAGCTCAAGTGATGTGCGCAATGTTTTGTGTTCAAATTCTATGGGCAACATTGCTACTTTCCCATACACTAATTCAAATGGTGTGAACCCTGTTGTTGTCTTACATGTGGTACGATAAGCCCAGACTGCTTTTGGTAATCGACTGCTCCAATCCTTGCAATTCAACTTTACTCTCTTTGTTAGTATGACCTTTATTTCTTTGTTTGTCACCTCTGCCTGTCCATTGGCTTGCGGATGATAAGGACTAGAATTCTGATGCCTTATGCTATATTCTTTCATTAGCTCGATGATCAAGTTTGATGTGAACTATGCTCCTTGGTCCATAACAAGCTCTCTGGGGACTCCATATCTAGTAAATATTTCTTCATACAAAAATTTAGCTACTTTTTCAGCTCTTGCATTCCGCATAGCTTTCACTTCCACCCACTTTGTCAGGTAGTCTATACAAACCAAGATGTAGGATTTTCCATTTAATGGTGGATCAATTGGGCCAATGAAGTCCATACCCCACTTATCAAAGGTGTTATTACTACTTGTGGATTGAGTGGCATCTCATCTGATTTTGTTGGTCTACCCATCCTTTGACATTTATCACATTTTTTTGTATAACTGGCTGCATCTTTGTGTAATTAAGGCCAATAATATCATGTTGTTCAGATTTTCAGGGATGTTCGCTTTGCTGCAAAGTGACCTCCACAAGGTTCATCATGACAAGCACGGATTATATCATACACTTCATCTTCTCTCACACATCTCATAATCTGATCTAGACCAGTGTAAAATAGATTTTTATCTATCCATGAAAACTAAAAACTTTTCTCTGCAAGCTTTTTCGTCTTTCTGAGAAAACTGTGCGGGCATCTTATTTGCTGCTAGATAATTGGCTATGTCTGCATACCATGGTTTCTTGATTGCTATATGGAATAGGTGTTCATCTAGAAATGTATCTTCAACTTGAGTAGTGTCTTCAGCAACATTTTGTAGTCTAGACAAGTAGTCAGCAACTACATTGGCCTTCCCTAGCTTATCAACAATTGTTATATCAAATTCCTGCAATAGGAAGAGCCATCTTGCCAACCTGCCTGTTATAGCAGGTTTGTTCATCAAATATTTTATTGTAGAGGGATCAGTGTGAACAAAAATAGGATATACTGTGACATAATGTCAGAATTTGTTCAATGCATAAACTACAGCTAGGAGTTCCTTTTCAGTAACTGTGTAGTTCAATTCAAGGCCATGGAGGCTTTTACTGATATAGTAAATTATATTCTCAAGGTTAGTAGACTTTTGTCCTAGCACAACACCTATGGCATAATCAGATGCATCTGTATGGATGTGGAATGGAATAGACCAATTTGGCCCTTTGAGGACTGGTGGAGTGGTTAGGAGTTTCTTTAGCTACAGGAAGGACTCATCACATGCTTGTGTCCACTTAAATTCAACTTCTTTGGTAAGAAGTGTATACAAAGGGCTAGCAATTTGACTGATATTTTGAATAAAGCATCTATAGTATCCAGCATGTCCTAGAAAAGATCTTACATATTTTTCTTTAGTAGGGGTAGGTAGTGTAAGTATTACCTCTACTTTAGCTGGGTCCACTTGAATTCCTGTTGCTGAAATGAAATGCCCAAGTACCACTCCTTCCTACATCATCATAAAGCATTTCTCACTATTAAGGGATAGATTATGTTCTTTACACCTAATTAGTACCTTTTCAAGATTCTTCAAAGCTTCATCAAATGTTACTCCAAATGCTATAAAGTCATCCATATATATCTCCATGTAGTCATGTGATATGTCAGCAAAAATACTAATTACAGCTCTTTGAAATGTTGCTAGAGCATTACACAATCCAAAAGGTAGAAATGAATATGCATCTGTCCCTCATGGACATGTGAATGTAGTCTTCTCCTAGTCCTCTAGAGCAATAGTTATCTAATTATACCCACTATATCCATCAAGAAAGGAAAAATACTTCTTACCTACCAAAGTATCAAGTACTTGGTCAATGAATGGTAGTGGGAAGTGATCTTTCTTGGTAGCTTTATTTAATTCCCTATAATCCACACAAATCCTCCATTTGCCTCCCTTTTTAGGTACTATAACCAAAGGTGATACCCACTTACTATCAGATATAGGATATATAAAGCTGACATCTAGTAACTTTTGCAATTCTGTTTTAACTATCTCCCTTAATGATGGATTAATCCTTCTTTGAGGTTGGCGAAGGGGTAGGCTTCCTTCATTGATATATATCCTGTGAGTACATAATGTTGGGCTTAATCCCTTCATGTCCCCATAATCCCATGCAAAGGCTTTCTCATGTGTTTGTAGTAGTTTAGTGAGTTGTTCCATTTGTTGTGGAGGCAACTTGTTATTCACTTGGAGATTATGACCTTTAGAAAGCTCAATAGTGGTTGTAAGGTCAAGCATGGATACTTTAGGTATAGGACTTGTGTTCACTTCACTAGGTAGAAATTAGAGGGTAATATAGGGTTCTGAAGGTAATACACAATCCTCAGGATTATCTTCATATGTACTTAACTCTAAGATAGAACTCTCAGACACATCTTTGATTACAACACAGTCATTGTTAAGAATGCTCCAAATCACTTCATCCTCCTCTTACAACTTTAGAAAGGATTTCCTATGTAACATCATGAGCTGAACCACATAATTCAGTTCTTCTTCCCCATCTCCTAAGTCTGGCCATATAAGTGTACTCAAATCTGGCTACGGTTGAGCTGGAGGATACAATGCTAATTTCTTAGTGGCTTGCCCATCTGAAATTGTCATGTTCCCTGATCTACAACTTATGTTTGCATTAGTTGTTGCTAACCATGGATGTCCTAGAATAATAGGGTAACCAACAAGGTTGACTTTTGGTGAAAGGATCATGAAATCAGTAGGGTACTCCCAAGAATCTAAGGCAACTATTATATCTTCTATCATCCCATCAGGAGTAATAGTAGAACTATCTACTAATTGCAATATTGTTGGAGTAGCTCTCAACCCTTCAATACTCAGCTTATTCATAGTATCCTTAGTCATTACATTAATGGCAACACCTAAGTCTATTAATGTATTTTTGACAGACTGGCCATTAATGATTATATTCACAACTGGACTCCCTAGATCTAAATATTTTGGTATAACCAGTTTTCCTAGCATGATATCAGCTAATTGTCCTATAACATGAACTATTGTAGGATCCTTTTTCTTTCTCCCTGGATTTTTAAGACAAGCTTCTTTTATTGCTTTTCCATAAACTGGAACATCTTTTATTGCTTGAAACAGGGGAATTTGGACATGCATGTTCTTAAGTTGGTCAATGATATCAAATGGTTGATCTTCTTCTTTTTGTATGGGTTTCTCCATGCTGAGCCTTTGAGGAAGAGGTGGTTTAACTAATGTTTGAACATTAGCTGAGTTGGAAATATTTTATGATGCAACAATATTTGGAAAATCATTCTCTGGCATTGGTACTACTGCTGCAAGAAGGTCTGGCACTTCAGTGATAAGGGGTGGTTCAAGTGTTGGCAAGGTAGTACCTGATCTTAGGTGTATATCAGCTATATCAAGTGCATAGGTAGGGTATTGCTGAGCATAAGTAGCATACATTTGCTGCTTTGGTTGAGGTTGAATAGGTAATTGTGTCTACTTTTGGGGTCCTACATTTGGAGGTGGTGGCATTATTGCAGGTATATTTGTTGGAGGTGGTAGAGGTGGATATCCAGGATTTGGGTTAGGCCATTGCTGAGGTCCTCTCCACTGGTTAGTGGGCTGCCAATTTCCTAGTGGTTGTTGCTATTGGTTTGGAAATTGTGACCATTGGGGTTGTTGTGGAGGATACCATTGATTTTGTTGATTATTTGGCCAAGCATTATTCCAAGTGGGTTGATTATACTATGGAGGACTTTGGACATTTTGATTTTGCCACTGACTATTATATGGACTTGAAGTTTGTAATTGGTCTTGAGGCATACGTTGTCTTGTGGCCCATGGTTAGCATTGAGAAATGAAGAATACTTGTTTGTCCTCTCCTTCTATCTTCAAGTACTCAGTTGGAAGGTGTTGGTTTTCCAGGTTTGCGACCAATTTGCACTGGCAATCCTTCTTTTGTTTGCGGCAATGAGGACAGTATTTTGCCAGCTGTGCCTCTGCGTCTACATGTTTCTTCTTGGTGGTCATAGTGTCCAAGTGTGTAGCAACATCATTTATGATGTCTTGCTTAAAGTCTGACAACAAGTTTTAAATCTCCATCTTTGAAATACTAGAGCCACTCCCTTTTGTTAGCGCTAAGTGAAATCCTCTTCCTTTCTTGACTGCTGCTCTAGAATAGTTCATACAAATCTTCTTAAGGTCATCCTAGGAGTACTGAGATATATCACCTCCGGCCATGAGGTCCAGAGCTTCAAGACAATTTTCATTCACTCCTCTTAGAAAAATTAGTTTCTGTGAATCTTCCTGCAATGCATGTTGTGGGTTCTTTTGTAGACTAAATAAGAAGCGTGATATGTAGTCTTCTAATGTCTCTTCTTCCCTTTGTGACATATAGAAGATGTGATATCCTTTTGAATCACTTCCCTTGTAGTAGTCTTTATACTTCTTTAGGAACAAATCTCTCATTCCATCCCAATCAACTATTGCATTCGCTCCTAGGCCCAAGAACCATCTGAGGGCTAACTCCTTTAGTGTTGCTAGGAACAACTTAAGCTTATGACTATTAGTATTATAGTCAAAACTTTGACACAGTATGTCAAACTTGAACAAAATGTGTCAGGATCTTCCATAACAAGTCCATAGAACTTTGGAAGTGTTGTGGCAGGTATGTTCTTGAGGTTTGGATTGTTAATAAGACTTGGAATTGGAAATGGAAATGTAGGAGCTTCCATTATTGGAGGTTTTGGATATGGAAACTATGGCGGGAAAGTATTGTTGACTGGAGGATTTTGAGAAATAGGTGGTCCTAGAGTAGGATTATTATTATGAAAACTGGCCAATATTTCTGCAAAAGGACATAGGTCAAATGTTTCTTGGGTTTCTTCTTCTTCTATTGAAGATGATGCAACAAACTCAGGACTGGCATCAAGAAATGGTAATTCAAGCTCTTCAAATTCTTCTTTCAGTTTAACAGGCTCCTTTGGAAGAAATTTTCCATGAGCATCTCACCTTCTTTGATGCATGCAAGTAAGTTGATGAATTGTGAAGCAAGCTCACAACTTCTTGGTATTAACTAAAAATAGGAAATTAATCTAAAAAATAAATGACTCTTTTGAGGTTCCTAGTTTGACACCATCCCCAGCAATGACACCAAAAATGAATAGTCTCACAATAGGTAGAGATAATCATGCCATTGTCTCTCTCTCAAGGGTAATATATATATGCTACAGATTACCTATCCCCATCATGAAATGCATTTAGATTGTCAACCCAGGGACGTAGACTTGAAATGGGACAACACAGTTTGTGCACTAAGTTCCTTTAGGAGTCAAAACACTTTTGCTATAGGAAGATAAAATGCATGAAAGGAATCTATGTTATTGCTACAGAAAAGTAAAAACACTTGACTATTGAATGGAATTACTACATAAAACTTATGAAATGAATCTAAGTCTATCTAACACTCAAAATAGTCACTATACTTGTCTCTGCAAATGCTACAGGAACAACCGCAGATATAATGCTGCAGGAGTAAACAGTAGCTCTATTTGAAAATAGGAAAAGTACAGAAAACAAATCTATTCTACCTTAATCTAATCCACCTCCCAAGTGGGCCCCCTTGGTTGGCTTTTGCTAACTACTTCAACACAAGAGATAATCCAAAATCACTCTTCCATTAAAATCTTCTTAACTGGTTACATAACCGAATAATTCATGAAGAGCAAAAATAGAGTAACTTCTATTATACTGAATACATCATTGTATCTTTCTCCATTACCTACTAAGTTAGTCAAAATCCCTTTATATCAAGGATCAACACTTATTGAAAACATAACAGAAAAGTCTCCTTAAATCTCGCCAAATACAGAGGAGATAAAACAACCATAACATGATACAATTACTGTTGTTAATAGAATAATAGTTATGAGGAAATGTAGCAAGACTAATTCCCTATATTTCTAGAATAGCGGCTCTTTCAAATTTTGGCACCACCATCAGAATCATGCTGAATTCTCTCATCATGGTTGGTCTTCTAACTCCCTTCTTCAATGCAGATGCGCCACTCTTCATACCACTCTGTGTTTACCTGAAAGGTTAGTACATTCGGTACACATATGCAAGTCAACATTTCAACTCCTACTTAGATGTTAGAACACAACTTGAAATAATTATATGAAATACTGCATTATATTTATAATAGTTAGCAAAACATATCATTCAGGCTACCCTTAGATTTTTTTACTTTGGCTATACTTGGCATAGGTTCACATAAGTATAAGTAATAAAATGTCTTGGAAATGTTTGTCAGAGTATCAACAAAACATAAAGATCATAACAAAATTGAGTCAATAATTAGACTCATCATCCACTCCTCAAATTGTTTTCACTCAAGAAGATTTTCCTTCTAAGGAAGTGCAAAACCAAGATGATTCTCTTATGATTGTTGTGCTCATTAATGGGAATCTTATTCACAGAACTTATTTGTGGCTTTGATAATATTACTAAGAAGACTTTGGGAATCATAACTTTACCTATTAAAGTTGGTATGATTATCCTAGATACCCCGATCCATGTGATGACTGACCCCTCAATTACAACCTTATGGGAAGACCTTGGTTTCATAACATACATGTTATTCCCTCAATGCTTCATCACAAAGTTAAATTCATTTTCAACAATGTGATGTACACTCTTCATGCAGGTGATAAGCCTAACAGTTGTTTAAATACTGAATCGGCTAGGGACCTAGAGCCTAGTGAGGAAAAATAAGAATTTAAAGTTGAAGATGAAACTCAATCGAATGAAGGACCCTCATCTTCTAATTTGTCTGAGGATTATTGGGGCACTTTATATTTTACTCCTAACTTCATTGGAGAGTATCGGGTTTTTGATCTTTCTTTCATGAAACCTCAAGAAAAACCTAAAATTGAAAAAGTTCCTCTCCTCTTCCAGGTGAATTGAGTAATAACTTTGTTTCTGCATCAACTAACGAGACCATTGAAACTATTAAACTTGACTGTTATGAAATGGTGACCTATTAATTCCCCTTAACTCTTTTAGATATGGTTTCTCATTATGGTCCTAGTTATTATTTTCTCGCTAAACATGGCTTTAAAGGTTGAGGTTATGGAAAGTTCAAACAAGAAATACATGCTCCCTTAAAAAATGATGGTTGTGAACATATCTATGGTTTAGGATTTAATCCTTATAAGAATCCTTCTTTCTTTCTGAATTTTAATCATATTTGTAGTGGTCCTTTGAAATTAACCAACCCACATCTTCTAACATTTGATCAAAAGCCATCTTTGGAATCTTTTTCTCTGATGATGCTATTGCAGAATTCTTAGGAGCATATGAAGACTTGCCTTCTTTTCATCAAAATAAAAGAAAACCATATTGCTTAAACACTAACATATATTTTGGGGAAGAAAGTGAATTTGAGAAATATCTTGATCCTCTCCCACCTATTGAAGACACCAAGAAAAGAAATCTCTTGATTACTGATACAATGGATGTACAAATTGATTCTAATGATCTCGAGAAGGTTATCAAAATTGGAAAATATCTAGATGAAGGTGAGCGTAAACAACTTACTGATCTTCTTCTTGAATTCTCAGATATTTTTGCTTAGGTATATTCGGACATTCCTAACATTGATCCTAAGATCGTTACTTATAATATTGTTCTTGCACCTAACACTAAGCCAGTGAAGCAAAATAATCATAAAAAGAATCTTAGTATTGCTCTTCTTGTTAAGGCTGAAGTAGAGTAACTCTTGGATGTCAGTTGCATATGTCCTATAGATTATTCCCCTTGGATTTAGAATATCGTGGTTGTCTCGAAGGGTGAAAATAAGATAAGGATGTGCACTAATTTTCAGGATTTAAATAAAGCTTCATTAAAAGATGATTTTCCCCTTCCTAACATTGATATGTTCGTGGATTCTACAACAGGCCACACATTATTATCTTTTATGGATGGATTTTTAGGATATAATCATATTTGTATTCCTCCTTATGATCAATATAATACTTCCTTTATTACTCCTTGGGGAACATTTTGTTGGGTTGTCATGCCTTTTGGGTTAAGGAATGCAAACACTACTTATCAATGTGCGATGACATTGATCTTTCATGATTACATTCATAAGATCCTCGAAGATTATGTGGATGATATTATAGCTAAATTTGGGCAAAGAAATGAATATGTCCCTACACTTAGACAATTCTTGAAAAGGATACGTAAATACAAAATGAATTTGAATCCAAAAAAGTGTGCCTTTGTGGTGGATAGTGGAAAGCTCCTCGGATTCATTACCTCTAGTAGAGGCATCAAAGTTGATACTGAAAAGATTGATGCTATCATTAACATGCCTCCCCTCAAAAAAATTTGCAACTTTGTAGCTTACAAGGGAAGATATAGGCTATTGATAGATTTGTCTCTCATTTAACACATTGTACTATCCCTTTTACTTCCTTGCTTAAAAAGGATATCATCTTCTCTTGGAATGAGGATTGTAAAGTTATTTTGAACAATTCAAGACTTATCTCGCTAATCCTCCTATTCTACAACCGCCTCAGCCAAATAAGTCATTCTTTCTTTACACCTCCACTTCTATGAAAGCATTGAGTGTTGTCTCGGTTCAACATGATAAAGATGGCAAGGAATGTCTTGTGTATTATATAAGTCATACCTTGATTGATTATGAGACATGTTACACCACAATTGAAAAACAATGTCTTGCTTTGTTTTTTTCTTGTCAAAAACTCAGACATTTTCTCCTTAATGCAGAAATTAACATTTATGTGAAATTTGATCCTTTGAAACATCTCTTTTCAAAAATTGACTTATGAGGACGTCTTGCTAAATGGGTCATGCTCCTAACAAAATTTGATTTAAATTTGATTTTTCACAAATCTATTAAAGGGCAAGCCTTAACTGACCACCTAGATGAGGCTCCTTCACCCCTTTCTATATTTGAACCAATATAATTCTCCGATGATTTCATCTTACATATTGAAGTAGATAATACTTGGGAATTGTACTTTGATGGATCTAGGTTTTAGACTACATCTGGCACAAGTGTTATACTGATGCCTCTATCTTAGAAACCTATTCCCTTATCCTATAAGCTCAATTTCCCTTGTATTAATAACATAGCTGAGTATGAAGACTCAATCACGGGATTGAAAATTACTTTATCTCTACAAATTAAAAATGTTAAAATCTTTGGTGATTCACAATTGATTGTGCAACAAATTAATGGAACTTATCAAGTGAATAATGATAAATTAACCAAGAATCATGATCTTTCTATAGACTTTCTTGTAAATTTTTCTTCCTCCATTCATACATTACCTCTAAAAGATAATAGGCATGCATATGCTATGGGTAGTGTGGTTTCTTTAATCTCTCTAGCTGATGCAGTGGTGAATTTTTAGTTTACTATTCAAACTTTGTCTAATCACGCTATCTCCAAGGATCCTCTATTAGATATAGTTTGTCTCAACATGCATCTTGATGAATGGTATTCACATATCTATCATTACTTGAAATATGGTTCATTGCACGGGTCGACAACTAGGAATTATAGAAATAGAATTTGAAATCTTGCAACCCGTTATATAATTCTTGCGGATGTTCTCAATAAGCGCTCCTAATATGGCCTTTTACTTAGATGTCTTGGTAAAAGTGAAATCCTTGTGGCTTTACAAGAAGCTCATGCTGGGTCCTATGGAGGACATTTCAGTGGAAATTCATTGGTTAACAAACTCCTTCGCATGGGGTACTATTGGAAAACTATGGAACACGATTCATTTTCTTTTGTCAAAAAGTGTCCTCACTGTCAGCATCATAAAAACTTAATTCATGCTCCTACTTATGCGTTGCATTTTCAAGTGCCTCCCTGGCTCTTTAGTATTTGGGGCCTAGATCTCATAGGAAATATTTCTCCCCCTTCTTCTCAAGTACACAATATTCTTACAACCACCGACTACTTTACTAAGTGGGTTGAAGTTGTCCCTCTTTGTTCAACCACTACATAAGTTATTTGTGATTTTATTCTTCAAAATATCATCGCTCGATTTGGTATTCCCATGGAAATCATTTCTGGTAACGAAACTCAATTTAAGAGAAAAGAAGTGAAAGATTTCTTGGAGAAATACCACATCGACCAATGTTTCTCTACTCCTTATTTTCCTCAATCTAATGGTCAAGCTGAGGCTTCTAATAAGGTCATTGAATAAATCCTTTAGAAGCCTATTGATAAATACACTAAGGATTGACATACGCAATTAACATATGCTTTATGGGCTTATAGAATAAGTGTTTGTATTGCAACAAGAACATCACCTTATAATCTAGTCTATGGAACTATGCAGTTATGCCTTTAGAGATAGAGATTCCTTCTCTAAGAGTTTTGTTCAAGAGCATAATTGATAAGGATACTTTTAGAGAGAAATGATTACAAGAGTTTGAGATGTTAGATGAGCAATATATTAATGATTTAGAACATATAATGGCCTATCATAAATCTGTCAAAAAAAGATACAATGACAAGGTGATTGAATTCTCCTTTTTAGTTAGTGACTTGGTTCTCTATGAAAATCAAAGGAATGTGAATGCCCTACCTAGTAAAAAAGGAAAGTTTAGTCCTAATTAGATAGGTCCTTACATTGTTATAGAAGTGTATGGCTCTTATGTGTATATAATTGCTCATATGAATGGTGTGCCTCTTAAGGAACCTATTAATATTATGCATTTACATCATTATTATGCTTGATTATTCAATCTTTACGATATGTGCTTACATTTTCCTCTTGATTATTCTTTATATTTTCTCAAAATGTGATGTATTATGTTAAAAGATTATACTTTAAAATATAAGTGCATATCTTTTGTCATCAATTCATTTTTCTTCCTTTAATTTTGTTATGTTATTAATCATAGATTAATCACAAAAATAGTAAAAAGAGATAGTAAACATGTAAGTCCATCATATATATATAAAGTTGTTTTGGTATACAAATAAGGCACTAAACAAAATGTGCCCGATATCAAAATAGTACATCAAGCATTGTCCATAGGACGGTGAGAGTCGAATCTCTTAGATCTAGGGCATGATGATGGTGCTTCTCTGTGTGTGGTCAAGGTAAAGGTATGGCTCTAGGATGAGCTCCTCTCTGACCAACTATGATATCTGTGTCACTACTCACATAGCTCATGCTCTAACTGCTCCACCCTCTTTGCTAGCAACTGTAGCTCCACTTCTACAAGCGCAAAGATATCCCTATGCCTCCCAAGATTTTGGAACCCCCCATAGTGAATGTGATGTAGAAGGAATCCTCGATGAAATGACCATTCCCATCAAGACATCTCTCATGAAGGATATCCACTCCTTTATGCTAGTTTTTGATCACATTTTTTAAATTAATTTATCATTTATCACATATTCATTAATTTTTCACTTATTCTAAATTTATTCATACTTGTATCTTCCTCACTGAAGTTGGGATCTATGTCTTCGTGGGCTACTTTGGGTGGTGGTCGGCTAGAATCTCCTCTCTTTTCCTATCTCTTTTGAGGTGGGGACATCTCTGCTTGAGTATGTGTTGATTGGGATTGTAAGGGCCTGGCTGCTATGGGAGATGGTGGTGCATCATCTACTACACCACTTGCTACTGGCACTTCCTCCCCAGCCTCTATCTCCATGCCTAGTGGTAGCTCCTCCTCCTCCTCATCCTCATCTTCGCACTAAGCCTTGAAATATAGACATGGATCTCTAGTAGGATAGTCATCTAGGAACACAGGTCTCATGTCTGGCACACTGATGTATCATAAGTAGTCCCTTGACACTTCTACATCCTCGACTATAGGAGGGACATCAACATCGTCTGGACTCTCAGTATCTATTAGGTTTATATCATCAATAGTCAGCTGAGGTGTGGTCCCAGGCCTCTACATGTATCTCCTCCCATGTGAGTATCGAGGTACTTGTATTGGGGGCCCCTGCTTAAGACCATACTGTCACATAACTCTCTCATAATATTAGGGCACCACTATATAGTAATGTCTTCCTTTTAGTAGCCTTTGTCTTTGCATCCATATCAGTTGCACTGTTGAGTCTAGCCATGCTATCATTTGACGATAAGGCCTCCACACAACCTTTGTGCCTAGTAGTTGGTCTAGTCTAACCCTCGAGTATAGAACATCACCAAACTACTAGAAATAGCCCAATGTATATGCAAATACTATCGGCGACTCAGTTGGTATGTCCACAGGATATCCCATGGGCCTCGTACATGTAAAATACTCAAAAGCCCACACCTGTAAGAGTGTACACATTGTATGTAATGAAAACATGGACCTATTTGCTGTAAATGAAAAACACCAAAACACCAAAACACCAAACAAAAGCACATTAGATGTTAGTCATTTCAAATGCAAAAAAACAAATAATCATCATTGCAACCTTCGATGAGCTAAAACAAGGGCACCAAAAGCCTTGTTTGATTTGCTCTTTGAGATTATTGTGGGTATGCTCTTCCAACACAAATGAAATTAAAAAATAATGCAAAACTATGGGATGCAAGCTAGATGATGGTGAAGGAGTTGAGAGAAAGTATGAGGAACTTGTCCCAAGCTTCACAAATGATAAGGATTAAATGATGCAAGATTGACTCAAGACTATGATAATGATAATTAGATTAGGATCTATGATAATGTAACAAGATTAAGATATAAGAACAATATTATATTCAAATGAAGAAAATAACTAGAATGGTTAAGAATGCTAGAAGATGCATAAGCTAAGATATTGAGAAGAAAATGAACTTAGTCCTAAAATGAGGAGTGAAGCCTCCTTTTATAGAAATTGAAAAGAATTGAACGGTGGAGATTGAGAGGAAAAATAATGGATGGCCAAGATTAAGAGGCAAAAGGGGTGTGGCTAAGATGAAGAGGCAAAAGAAATGATTGGCTAGGATTAAGAGGCAAAAGGATGTTAGGTAGGGTTTGGAAAAGATGAAGTGGAAAAATTCAAACTTCATTTGAGAGGAAAAAGGGAATTTAAAATTGATTGGTGGAGAAAAGAGATGGGGAGGTGGCCACCTTGGAAAAGGTGATTGTGCACATGATTAGAGCTAATCCACTTTTTAATTAAGATTAGAGGAATATTAGAAAAAGGTAAGCATAGGAAAAAGGGAAAAATGAATTAAATTAAAATAAATTTTGATTTAATCATGGTTTAGAAGAGCTTTAGGCTAGCGGAGGAATAAAATAAATAAAATTTATTTTATAAAGGGAAATGGAGGGATAATATATTAAATTGAATTTAATATATTATAGTATTTAAATAAAATTTAAATACAATGGAAAATGAATTTATTTAATTAAAGTAAATTTAATTAAATAAATAGAAGAATATAATGATTATAGTCAATTAATAAAATTAACCATAATGTTAAGGGAAAATATTAATAAAAATTAACATTAGTGTGAATGGAAAATTTTAGGTGTCTGCATTTTGCCCCTCTTTCATGCGATGTCAATATGGCATTGGGTCAAAGAAGAAGAAAATAAGATGCCCCAGGAGTCGTGCCTAAGCAACAATGGGAAGAGGATGAGGATGGTACCCCCTCGAGAAAATTGAGCAAAAATTTATTTTGACAAATTTCTCAAAAATGAAGGGTGAGGATAGAGGAAGTGAATAAAAGAAGGTCTCGAATGTAAAATGAACCTAAATGTAGACTATCATTGTGTCAACATGGAAGATCATATCCTATTTTGATATTGTACTTGATGTTATGCACCAAGGTATGAGGAACCAAGATGACCATGTGCCAAGTACGTGATAAAAAAAAGGTCAAATGCAACCCTATGTCTTATGACACCGTGACATTGAAGACCATGATGCTCCTACAACAATAGGATGAAAAGACCATGATAGATGCCAAAAATACTAATACATACAAGAAACAAGCAAGCATGCACAAAAAACTAAAAGCAAACCAGCATATTGCCCCTAGTCAAGATGAAAACCAATTGATTGATTGATTGATTGAGTGATTGGGAGGGCAGGGCCTCAAGGATTGGGAAGGATACATCCCATGATGATGATTGGATTTGAAATTAATCAATTGATTATCAGTTGATTTAGTTTAAGATGATGACTTGATTAAAGATTAAAGTATTAGATTGCAAGATTGGATTACATGGATTAGTATTGATTGCACTTGATTAGACTGAATTGGGACCTTTTTGGATTATAAGGATTTTGGAATTTTGGAATTTTTTCAGGGTCATATATCAATTTTTGTTTTTTGAATTTTTTCAGGATCATTATATATTGTTTTTGGATTTTTGAATTTTTAAATTTATTTGGATGAGGAGATTGGATAGAATGGGATTGGAAGAGAAGATGATTGGATAAGATGAGATTGAAAATAATGGAAAGGGAATACTTGGATTGGATTAGAAGATAAATAGATTTGATAGACAAGATGGTTTGAATGAGATGAAAGAATGATTAAGGAATTGGATAAGATGAGATAGGAAAAAGAATAAGTGGATTGGGACCAATGACAAGGGATAACCAAGGATTGATAGATGATGGAAGGATGGAGAGATGTTTGGCTAGAAAATGAATGAATGAAAGGGAGGGATTAGATAGGAGATAGATGAAATGAATGGATAGGTAAGGATATGGAAGACTATAGGATGGGGGATATAGGGATGAAGTTCCAAGAACTGTGTAGAGAAGGAGTTACATGCCCCACACTAGGAGTAGAATGAAGGATAAAAATGTATAAGATGGAAGGATGGTGATAGGATATGGGGATGAAAGTGATATGGTAAGGAGGATGAAAGATGGAGAGATGGTGGATAAAGGATGTATGAAGTGGAAAGATGGTGTGTAAGGGACAAATAGAGGAGATGAAGGCTTGTTCATTGTCCAAAGCATGCATGGATATTTTCTTTGTATTTCAGTACCTCTAGGTTTTATGAAGGTGAAAAGTGGATGGATAAGGGATATGAGATGGAGGTTATGAAGAGGATAGGGGATAATGATATGGAGGATATAGATGAAATTGGATAATAGATAATGGATGGATGAAATATATAGAATAGTCAAGATCAAGGACATGGGAAGGTGTATGGACTCAAAGAGTATCATGAATGTTGGATTAAGGGAATGACTATGACAATGACTATGGGATGGAAGATAGGAATGTCAAGATCAAATATGTGAAAATGGATGTAATTATGAAAGAAAATGGATAGATAAGGAGTAAGGGTTATGGATGGTACATGTGGATAGAGGGGATGCATAGGATAGTCAAGATCAAATATGGGAAAGGAAATGATAATGAACTTCTAGATAGGACAATGGATGGTGGATAGGGAATGTGGGAGATATTTATGGTAGCATAGTATGGATGGAGCTTGCCGCCAAGTATAGAGAGAAACATGATGGAGGGATTACACATGATGCATATTTTCTAGGTTTTCATTATGGTACTTATCCAAGGCGCTTGATTACCAATATTTCACCATTAGATGATTTTTTTTATTTTTTACTTTTGACTTTTCTTTTTCTTTTTTTTGACATTTTTATTTTGAGGAATTCAAGCATGATGCTCTTTGGTTAATGTTCCTTCAGAAATATATGCTATGATTGGCCAAGGCCACTGAAAGGTAAGCTCAAAGATGCTGATAATGGTGATGGTAGGGGAAAGATATGGAGGATAAGGTAGATGATGGCTAAGGATTTATGTGTAAGATGGGGTAAGAAGAATGATAGGATATGATATAGAAGGATAGGTAGTATATATAGGAGTTGGATATTGGATAGGGTATTGAAAGGTTTGTGTGGGAGTAGGTGGAAATGATGGCAACATCAACATCGACACACACCTTGAAGGGTAGTGGATAGGTGAAGGAAGAATGAATTGGCTAGCGTGAGGTTTTGATGTAGGAAGTGATGTGGAATTTGGGACACAAGGACCCAAAATAGATGGAGGAGAGAATGGAAGATATTTGGAAGAATATGAAGTGGAAGTCTTTGGAAGCTTTAATGTCAACTTTGATTTTTCTTTTATATTCCAGTCCTTTAAGAGAGATTTGTGAATCCACATAGCTTTTTATTTTTCTTTACGTTTATGTGCTTTTGACCACAATTCTTCCATGATGGATTTAGGAACCCATATTTTCTTTTATTTTATTTTTATCTTGGAGGACCCTTGTGGTCTCTTGAGTATTTCCCTTTCTTTGTAGTATTTCCCTTTCTTTGTAGTCACATGTTGATTAGATAGGACATGGTGATCTTTATATGTAAGTAGATTCTTGTATTTCTGATTTTTATGTTGTGCATCCAAATTGCTTCCAAAAGACTTGGGAATTATGGATGAATGAGGCTCATATAACGGGTTTTGATAGATGGATGGATAGAAATCTCTCAAGGATGCATGTCTTTGTTGATCTTGAGGTATAGTGGAAGAAATAAATGATGAGCTAGGAGCGAGAGGTATATTGGATGGAGGAACATAAGGACCTAAAATGGATGGAAGGGATGAAGGGTTTAGCGTTGGGATATAAGGGCCCAAAATGGAAGGACGGGGTGAAGGATTTCCTTTAGAGGTATAGGGGACCAAGATGGGTTTGGATGATAATGAAGGAATATTTTTATGCTTGAATAGAGGTATATAAGGTTTAGGAGGGATATGAGCATCTATAGAGTGAGCAATAACACCAAGGCCATCAAGTGTAGGGTTTCCTTGGTCCTTGAGAGGCTCCTTAATATGAATAATAAGAGCTTGAGGAGGAACATGATATTGTGAAGGATTAGGATCTTGTGATGGAGGATTAAGAAGGAGAGTGGGATCTTATGGAGGATTAGGATCATGAGGGGAATTAGGGGGAATAATGGGATCATGAGAGGGATTGGAATCATGACATGGAGATGAAGGCGTACTTTGATCTTGACTTTGGGGAGGATTATGTGGTGGAGTGGAAGGGATGGTAGGATCTTGAGATGGAAGGCTATCATGGAATGTAGTGGAGGGAATTCCTTGATCTAGATTAGGAATGAGATCATGAGGTGGATCAAGAGGGATAGGTGGATTTTGCAAAATAAGGGAATCAAGGAGTGGAGGAATGCTTGGATCTAGAGGATGAGATGGACCTTTGTTAGCATACTTTTGGAAAATGTCTTGACATGTGTGGACTTGTGAGGGTGATGTGATGGAGGGATTGGGATCTTCAACTTCAATCTCTCCTTTGTCAACGAGGTCTTGGACAAAGTTTTTAAACTTTAAGCACTTATTGATATCATGACCCTTGATGCGATGATAATCACAGTATTCATTTTCCTTATACCAATTAGGTTTGCGTTGAGTCTCATCAAAGGGAATAGTGTTTGGAAAAACCATCATGTTTTGGTTAACAAGTAGGTGGAATATGACATCAAGAGGGTCTGCAAGGAGATCGAGTGTATTGTCTAGATTTGGGTAATTGTGAAGCTTTGGAGGATAGGAATGATGTGGGTTTTGGAGGATTAGGATTATATGGAGGTTGAGAATTATGTGGAGAATTGGGGTTTGATGGTGGATGAGGATTATGGATTTGGAGAAAGTGGGGAGGACACATGTCTTCAAATGCAAACTTTTTCTTTTGACCCCCATTTTGTAAGTTAAGGGCAATGTTTTTAAGTTCTTCAATTTCTTGGGCAAGATTGGGTATGTTAGAGGAATTATGGGAGTGATGGAAGGAATCATATGTGGATGAAGGATAATGAGGTGGATTTCCCTTGTCAAAGGTACAAGAAGGATAAAGAATGTGATATGGATTGGGATTGGATATGACTTGAGGATTGATTTGGTAGGTAGGTTGGATTGGAGGTATAGTTTGGAGATTAGGAATTGGCACTTTAAAGTCCTCAACCATTCTGTGTGTACACACTAAAATGGTGCACTTCTATGAACCATTACATGCAAGGTTGCTCAAGAATGAGGCCTCACAAAGCGGCTCATAGCTCTCTATGCATGGAGTTGCAAGGGACTATGATGTATTTGCTCTCAGCTAGAGCTACAAGCTTGTGACCTTGCTAGTCAACCACACAATGAGAGATTCAAGTGAGGACAAGGGCAAGAGTGCCAATATCCTCAAGAATCACTATGAAAATGCAATGC
Organism: Chamaecyparis obtusa; assembly: GCA_027943335.1. NCBI lineage: Eukaryota > Viridiplantae > Streptophyta > Pinopsida > Cupressales > Cupressaceae > Chamaecyparis > Chamaecyparis obtusa. Next base: position 1,835,809 of record BSBK01000284.1, on the reverse strand, counting down.
AATGCAACTACAATGACAATGCAATCTAAGCTATGAAAGGAAAAGTACAATGCAACTAATCTATGAAAGGAAATAGCAATGGATTACAATGCCTCCTATTTAGACTATGTGAGCTTATTCTATTGCATAAAAGGAGATCTACACTAAGAATGTCATTATCATGCAACTAAGAAAGGAAATATGCAACTACAATGAAATGCAACAAGTCTTCAATATCCTCAAAAGCTCCAAATGCACCTAAAACCTGCAGCATAACATTAGCATAAAAACATGAGATATAAATGAAGGAGAGAGCTCTCCTTTTATAAGAAATGAGGTGAAATGGACCATGGAGATTAAGAGGCAAAAAGTCTTAATCAGCTGTGGAGCTTGAAAGAGGAGCAATCCATGTGCACAAGTATCCTCCAATAGGAAAATAAGAGTTGACTTTATGTCCATATGAGACAAAAAGTGTTTTTCTCCTTTTTATAAAATAGGAATAATGCTTTATTTGTGCAACTTAGGATAAGAGGAAAAGTGGGGCTTTTTATTTAATCAAAAGGGGAGGAAATATTCCTTTTAATCAAATAAAGACTTAGGATAAATGATTAGCCCATAGGATAAAAATCCAATATATGATCGAAATTAGGATTTGATCAAGAAATTGATAATGTTGAAAATATTGATTATTGATAAAAATGATTCAGGATTGATAAATTGAAATGAATGGGGCCCAAAGTCTAGGCGACCATTTTTGGGTGCATACATTTGCCCCTCTTTGACTAATGTGTGATCGATCTGGGAACACATGCAGTCAAAGAAGAATTGAAATGTGAGATCGATCTAGGATCACAAGACAACTCAGATGTGAGGTCGATTCAGGATCACACCCGGACAAAGCATAAACAAAGGCCTTTGAACATGAGGTCGATTCGGGATCACATTCAAAGTAAGAGATAAGAATCTCAAATTTGAGCAAAAGCTCACAAAATATGTCTGAATCAGGAAAATCAAGGAATCGGGGATGAGAATCCCATAAATACTGCCCCCTTAGAATCGAAATCAAAATCAGGTAGAGGAGAGACAGCAAATTGATAAAGATTTGATCAAATAAGAAGGAAGTCATAATCGAATGTAAAGGTCAAGAGGTTAACCATCAGGAAATGAAAACATGCCCCAGTGAGGAAGTAGAAGAATAGAAATAGAAGACTAGAAATAGAGCGAATGAAAGACTAGAAAATTTGAGAGACATGGAAGGAAGAAAGTCCATCAAAGATCGAAGAATTATGCCTCAAAAGGTCAGTCAACTGCATAGAAGAATGAGAAAATTTGGAAACGCAACTCAGATTTTGATTTCGAGTCCGAAAATGGAGAGAAAATGATGTGATATGAAAGACCGGAAATGAAAGATATGATCAAGAAGAATCAGAAAATGAGCACAGTTGACCAACTAGTCCGTAGATGATAAAAAGGAGAGCTCTCTCCATATGCAAGGTGCAGAAACTAAACTAACATGAACCTAGAAATGCAAGCTACTATGAAAGTGGTTGATTTGCAAGGTCACAACGCTTATAGACATCTAATTATCATCATCGAGCGTTATTGGTAGCGTCATAAGATCATACAATGCACACTAGCATAACTATGTGGATATGAATATGATCTTTATCAAATAGAAATGTGGAAATCTCACCTAGGCATCAAAGACATATAGGTCAAGATGACTAGTGCAGTGAGATGACCTAAGTTTGATATGGCGAGATTATGTTTGTATCAAGACACATGAAAGTCAGGATAGCTAGAAGCATGCACTCACAAAATAGTCAAGTATAATACCTTGTCAATCCATAGTGTCAAGTAAGACCAGCATAAATGCTCATGACAATTAGGACCAACAAAATATACCCACAAGCAGATAAAGAAATAAAACATGTTCTCATACCCTCAGTCTTCTAGCTATGCATCATCAAAAACTTCTCAGGGAGAGACCACGCATCAAAGAAATCCTCATAGACAGCACACAAAGAAAAAGAAAGTCACCATATCTCAAGCGAATTGATTGTTTAAGTGCGTGTGTGTTGGTCATAGAGTCAAACTCTGATTGTCATATCTGCTTAGTGAGAAATATTGCATCATACTTAGACTATTGGGAAAGACATCTGATAAGTGTTAAGAAACACTCGACGCAAGGGTAGTGTTGAAAAACACTGTTTGGGGTGGTGTTGAAAAACACCTGTTGTGAAATGCCCCAAGAGACAAATGCACCTAAAGGACCAATGCTAACAGTTATGCCCCCTAGACAAAGACAAAGACCAATTCCAGACTAAGCCAAATAAGGTCAAGGCATGATGGAAAGTGGTTAAGTGTCGAGGACGCATGCTAACAAATAGGGGTGCAAAGGTCTCAAGTAGCGCCTGTTTCCAGGTTTTCACCACTTGGAATCTTTTTTCATTTTTTTAATTTTTTTGGATTTTTGCTACCAAGGCGCCTATTGCTAGGTTTTCACCAAGGCACTTTTTCTTTTCTTTTTTTGATTTTTTTGAATATTTTGATTTTTTTGTATTTTTTCAGGACTTTATATGCTTTTTAGGATTTTTTTCAGCATCATATATCAATTTTTTTGAAATTTTTTTCAGGATCATAAAAGATATACAAAGGATGCCCCCAGACAGAACGGGCGTTAAACTCATGAGTAAGATCACATCGTGTAGTCTCAATATCTAGCAATGTGGAGGACAAGATGGATGAGCAAGCTGGTGAATGAAGTGGAGGACATGAGAATGAAGGAGAGTGAAGGGAAGAAATCCTCAAAGGTAAACTCCTCAAGAGTACCCAAGCTAGGGAAAAATTATCATGCAAAGCACATTTAGACAAGCAATGAGAGGCTAGCATAGGATAAGTCACAAAAGCACATTGCAAAAGAAAGAAGGATGTAGTCCAAAGGAGTAGACATGTCAAGAGACTTCATAGCATCGTGTTTTACTCTTTTTTATTAGATCAAGACCAAAGAGGAAAAGGATAGCAAAAGGTTAGAATGAATGAAGGAAAATGAATAGGAAGGCTAAACATGAATGGAATGAAAGCAAGATCATCATAAGATAGCTCACAAAATAGCCAAATGTTCGTGTATAGATCAATATTGTCAAGATCAAAGAGAGAAGATGGAATGGATGAAATATGTAGAAGAACTATGCATGATGCCTGATTGCCAGGTTTTCATCACGGTACTTATCCAAGGTGCCACAAGGGAGTGGTTTTCACCATAGGATGAATTTATTTCTCTTTACTTTTGCTACCAAGGCGCCTGTTTCCAGGTTTTCACCATGGCACATTTTCAATTTTTTTCAATTTTTTTTTGTTTTCTTTTTGAATTTTTCTATTTTTTTTTATTTTTTTGGATTTTTGCTACCAAGGCACCTATTGCTAGGTTTTCACCAAGGCACTTTTTCTATTTTTTTTTAAATTTTTTTGAATATTTTGATTTTTTTGTATTTTTTCAGGACTTTATATGCTTTTTAGGATTTTTTTCAGCATCATATATCAATTTTTTTGGAATTTTTTCAGGATCAATAAGATATGTACAAAGGATGCCCCCAGACAGAACGGGCATCAAGGATAGAACTTCTTGAGGTGCACAATGTTGATGGGATCAGGGAGCTGTTCTCCATCAGGATCTGATAGTAAATACGCACCAGTACCAAAAGCAGCTGTGATGACATATGGTCCAAGCCAGTTAGGTTCAAACTTGCCCTTTTGCTCTTTGTTTTGTTGGTTCTTAGGGTTCTCTCGCAAGACAAGATCACCTATTTGAAATTCTCTAGGGCGAACCTTCTTGTTGAATGCCTTGGACATATGCTTCTGATACACTCTCATATGATCAAAGGAATCCTTATGCTTCTCATCTAGAAGTTCTAGTTCCTGTAACCTCATGGCGTGGTAATCCTCATCTGTAATCAAACCTTTGAGTGAGGCTCTAAGTGATGGTATCTCGACTTCTAGAGGCAATATTGCTTCAGCGCCATAGGTGAGAGAGAAAGGAGTGGCTCCTGTAGGTGTGCGAATGCTTGTTCTGTAAGCCCATAGTGCTGGATTGATTTGTAAGTGCCAATCCCTACCATTCTTGTGTACTGTTCTATGAAGAATCTTAAGAATGGTTTTGTTAGAAGCTTCTGCCTGTCCGTTTCCCTGTGGAAAATATATGGAGGACCAATGTTGCTTGATTTTAAACTTTTTGCATAGGTGCTTTAGGTCCTTATTCTTAAATTAACCTCCATTGTCAGTAATGATCTCAGAAGGCACTCCAAATCGGCAAATGATATGATTCAAGATGAACAAAGAAATGGTCCTTCTTGAAGCAATAGAAAGTGGTACAGCCTCCACCCATTTTATGAAGTAGTCAGTGGCAGTAATAATGAACTTGTGTCCACCTGATGAGTTGGGATGAATCTGCCCAACCAGATCAAAGGCCCAGCGCTGAAATGGCCAATGAGAAACAGAAGGGATCAGCTCCCTACCTGGAGCATGAATCAGGTTGCCATGTTTCTGACATTTTTCACATGACTTAGCAAAGGTGACTGCATCTATCTGCATTGTGGGCCAATAATATCCCGCCCTAAGCAACCTTCGGGCCATGGCAAGACCATTAGAATGTCCACCACAAATGCCCTCATGGATGTCAGCTAACGCTTGGTTGGATTCCTCCTTTTCCAAGCACCTAAGAAGCGTCCCATCTAAACCCCTCCTATATAAATCACCAAAGATGAGGGTGTGACGAGAGGCGTTACGGATGAGGTTTCGGTGTTCGGAGCGGGTGAATGTGTCAGGGATGATGCCATCACGAAGATATGAATAGATAGCACCATATCGGGAAGACTCGTGTGTGATAATGGCACAAATGACATGGCTTTCAGATGAGTCAAAGATGGGATGGTGTAGCTCTTCCACCAGGAATGCAAATCTGGATTCATGTGTCTCCAACTGAAGAAGTGAAGCTAATGTGGCCATGGCATCTGCAGCTTTGTTCTCTGTCCTAGGGATTTGTTGAAACGTTACAAAGGTGAAATAGCATCTCAAAGAATCAACCATCTTTTTATAGGGTATCAATTTGTCATCCTTGGTTTGATACTCTTCATTGACTTGGTTGATGATTAACTGGGAATCCCCAAAGACATGTAACTCTGTGATGTTCCATTCTATAGCCATTCTCAAGCCATTAGTTAAAGCTTCATATTCTGCAATATTATTGGTACATGGGAATAATAGTTTGTAAGACTTTGGAATGTTGTACCCATGTGGAGAAACAAATAACACTCCAGCACCTGATCCATTTTGCATGCGGGAACCATCAAAGAACATTGTCCAAGTGCAAGTAGTTGTATACAAGATGTGTTCGTCTGGGAATTCCACTTGGACTGGCATACTATCCTGGATTGGAAAATCAGCTAATTGGTCGGCAATAGCTTGCCCTTTTATTGCCTTCCTTTCAATGTACTCTATGTCAAATTCAGTTAGGACCATCATCCATTTAGCAAGTCTACCCGTCAGGGCAGCCTTACTAAGCAAGTATTTAAGGGGATCAATTTTGGCAACCAAATGTATGGTATGAGCAAGCATGTAGTGGCACAACTTTTGAGAAGCAAACACCACCGTGAGACAAGACTTCTCAATATTATTGTAATTGATCTCATAGGAGACTAGAGTACGGCTGATATAGTAGATGGCCCGTTCTTTCCCAGTATCATCTGATTGAGCCAATAATGCCCCCAGGGAAGTGTCCGTAGCTGAAATATATAGGATCAATGGTTTCCCTAGAATAGGAGGCATTAGGATCGGAGGATTGGCCAAGTATTGTTTGATCTGATCTAGGCTCTTTTGACAATCCTCGTTCCAAACACAAGAAGCACCCTTATGCAATGTCTTGTTAAAGGGTTGCGCTCTATCTGCAAGCTGAGAAATAAACCTCCTAATTGATTGAAGATGTCCCTGAAGACTTCTCATTTGGCTGATATTTCGAGGAGGTGGCATATCTAGGATTGCTTAGACCTTTTCGGGGTCAACCTCGATACCTTTTGCTGATATAATGAGTCCTAAAAGTTTGCCTGAGGTGACGCCAAATGCGCACTTCTTTGGATTCAATCTGAGTTGAAATTGTTCCATACGATCTAGAATTACTTCTAGATCATTGAGGTGTGTGTCCCTTTTTCTTGATTTTGCCAGGGTATCATCCACATAATCTTCCATATTTTTGTGCATCATATCATGAAAGATAGTCGTCATAGCTCTTTGGTAGGTTGCTCCTGCATTCTTTAACCTGAATGGCATGACGTTCCAGCAATAGGTTCCCCATGCACATGTGAATGCTATTTTTTCTTGGTCCTTAGGAGCTATTTTGATTTGATTATACCCCGAGAAACCATCCATTAGAGAATATATGTCATAGCCCGCCGTCATGTCCACTATTATGTCAATGTTTGGAAGTGGAAAATCGTCCTTTGGGCATGCTTTGTTTAGATCTCTAAAATCTGTGCAGACACGAATGGACCCATCATGTTTGGAGACCGATACTATGTTTGAGATCCATTCTGCATAGTCGATGGCTCTAATAAATCCAGCTCTCAAAAGTTTTTCTAATTCTCCTTTGACAAGTAGAGCTACATGTGGATGCATTTTCCTTAATCTTTGTTTTATTGGCTTGACTCCTGGAGCTATGGATAGGTGATGCATTATGAGATTCGTGTCAAGCCCTGGCATGTCTGAGTAGGTCCATGCAAAATTAATTTTCTTTTTCTGTAAAAACTGTACATATGCCTTAGTCTCTTCCTCTGATAAAGACTGAGCAAGATGGACTATCTGAGGGTTTTCTTCTGTGTTTAAATTGACTGGCTTTGTTGGCTCAATCAATATTGATGATCTATCTTGGAAATAACTTGGCAAGTTATTAAGTACCCCATCCTTAGGTGCCTCAAAGAGGTTTTCACCTTCGGATGCGTCATTTCTTTTTACTATTTTTGGTTCTGACACCGCCACAAAGTGATTTTCGCCATCAGACCTATTTTTCTTTTTCTCTTTTATTTTGAGACTGAGGTACTTAATATCAGGCTCTGTCATGCTGGTTGTTGATTCACTGGTGGAAGAAGCCATGGGTTCAAGAGCGTTCAGATAGCAGGCAATTTCGTAATCATTGTGAAATGTGAGGAATGTGGACTCTTGATGACGCTGAGACCAGTCAATTAGGTCAAATTGAACAAGTGGTAAGTCAATGGTGGGTTCGATGTTGTTTATGCGAAAGGTGTCATCTCTGGTGACCATATAATCAGAGTTCATCAAGTCTTCTCCTAAGATACCTGAATTAGGGCTCATCCTATCAAACGAAGCGTCGTCTACTAAGGCGATTTGAGGAGGGCAATCCTCTAGTCCGACACTAGGATCGTTAGTCGCATCGGGTTGGGTACTATAGGCATGGATAGTATCCACGTCTAGATCAATTGTTGCATCTGAAAGCGAGTCCCATTCATATTCATGGGATTCTGTCTCTGAGTCATTATTTAGGTCTCGTGATGCAGAAGCCTCAAGATTAGGAAGGGTTTCCCCCTCTCTAGTGCTAATATTGGTACTATCCGTCGCAGCTAGGACAGTAACACTTTCCTTTGTCGATCTAGCAGTCACACAGTCACTATCCATCGTAGCTGGGATAGTAGGACTATTAAGCATCAAATCTATGGAATCTCCCCAAAGGAGATTCATTGAGGGCACCCAATCATCAGACACATCTTGTTGGTTGGAAAGATCAGGCGTATAATCTGCATCACTGTCACTATCCGTCGCAGCTGGGACAGTAACACCTTTCTTCTTCTTATCTTCAAAACCTAAGCCAATCGTGGACTTGTTCTTTCGTCCAAAAAGAGCATGATCAAGAGGCTCAGCTTTAGCGTCCAGCCTATGACTAAGGGGACCAAATCCCGGATATCCCATATTTTTAACCAGTGTATACCCTTTCCCATAAGTTTCAGGTGAAGGAGCAAAATTCTCGTTATGTTTGTATTTCTCCTCATGATATATCCAGTCCCTTACAGCAACTTCCTCTTTCTCTTCTTGAATAGGGACCGAAGACTCAACAAATTTCCCAAATAACGTCATTGCTGATGATGAAGGCTTCACATTTGGGGATGGTCTCCCATAAGACCTAGGAGAGATTGGCATTTTTGTAAAAGAATCAATCTTATAATCTCCCATCCCAAGATCCATGGTCTTGAACTGCTGCTTGCATTTTTCGAGTGAACTACTAGGATTGTCAGCTTCCCTATTCAAAGGTACATGTGATCCCACAGAAATGTTATTAACTGATAGAGCACTATCTCCAGGGATGCAAATTTCTACACCGTTATGGGGAAACTTAACACACTGGTGATATGTTGATGGGACTGCCTGCATTTCATGAATCCATGGCCTACCTAGCAAAATGTTGTAGGCTAGAGGTCCAACATCAACAATTTGGAATAATATATCTTTTTCTACGGGACCAATGCGAATAGGCAAAACAGCCAATCCCTTGGAACTTCTTTCTGCTTCGTCATATGCTTTGATTGTGATCATTTTCTTTGTGTCAATGACGTTCTCGGAATATCCTAGAGCTAGCAACAAACTCAGGGTACAAATATTGAGCCCCGCACCCCCATCTATCAGTACATGCCTAACACGGGTTTTATGAATGATGACTTCGATGTGTAAGGCCAAATTATGTGGGTGACTAATGGATTTGTCATCTTCTTCTGAGAAGGTGAGGTAATGAGGGCTAGCCAAATGGTTGACCATGTTTTGGAATTGGTCAATATCTAAGTTATTAGGGACCTTGGCTGCTCGCAAAGCATCCTCGAGGACGCGCTTGTGCTTAGGAGATAATTCTAAAAGCTCAAAAATGGATATTTGAGCGGGTGTATGTTGTAGCTGGTCAATAAGATTATAATTGGAATTAGGACCAACGACAGATTTGAGAGGAGCACCTTTGGACACAGGCTGTTTGGACTTGCTAGTGCTAGGACCTTTGATGATAATGGGCGCTTGGGCCTGACCCCTAGTGACAGCATTGAGGGACTGGGGCACTCCTTGTGAGTGAGGACCTCTTATCACCACAGCGGGTCTTTCATTAGTCATAGGAGTTGAGTCCACATTATGTCCATAAGGATCTTTCTTTCTCACCATGTTGATGTTATCGTCAGCCACTTCAAGCATGTTAATCACATTGTCAGCATGCGTGTATGTATAGTTAATGGCCGCCTTGCCATTCTTACTACTAGAATTCTCTCCTTTTTCATATTTAGGCAAGGGCTCTTTAAAGGCTTTATGGTTTGCATTAGTGGTTAACCCATCCACTTGTAATTGTCCTTTTTCAATAAGGTCTTGGACAAGATGCTTGAGTTTAAAACAATTTTCTATGTCGTGTCCAATCCCATTATGGAAAATGCAAAAAGCCTTAGCATCCCACCAATGAGGTAAAGGATCCGGTATTCGATGTTTTATAGGATCCTGTGGGTGCGCCAAATTATGAGCAACTAATGTCTTGAAAACATCTGTATAAGATTCTCCCAATTTAGTAAATTGTCTTTTCTCCATTTTAGATCTCCTTTGGTACTTAGGTTTGTCTTGTTGTGTTGAAGACGTTTGCAGCTTCATAGCTTGAACTGCATGAGAGAGGTTAAGAACTCCTTCATTTTTGACTTGGGATGAGTCAACAACTCCATCGTTGACCACTTGCTTGTTTTTGTTCGAATAGGAGTTCTTTTTGTCCTTGTTACCATTAGTATTGTTATTTTGGCTATTGTTGTTATTTGTTGGTTTAGCCAAAATTCCTTGTTCTTTTAGGACATCCTCAATGCGACATGCCACTTCTACCATAGTATCAAAGGAATTAAATGGGATTTTCTTGACTTCATATCTAAGTTCTGGTATTAGATTGCTCACAATGATATCAATTCTCTCCTCTTCAGGGATTGTCCTTGGGTATTTTGAACACAATCGCCTCCATCGTTGTAAAAATGTGACAAAAGATTCCCCTTGATTTTGTTTAAGTTTACACAAATCAAGCATTGTGACTGACCTCGATAAGTTGTAAGCAAAATGTTGAACAAATCTTTGGAAAAGTTCTTTAAATGTCTTTACTGGAGGGGAAAGGTTGGTGAACCACTCCATGGCTTGACCTTTTAAACTCCTTGGGAATAATCTCAGCAAGTAGGAGTCTTCATGGTGAAAGGAAAAGCTCATTATGTAGAACTATCGAACATGGTCGTGAGGGTCACCAGTGCCATCATATTTGTCGTATGTTGGAAATTCAATTTTCTTAGGGAATTCTACCATCACCACACTTTTGTCAATGGGGTTAGGACATATGGAGTCCAAATGGAATGTGCTCTTGGGAGCCTTCATCCTGTCTATATCCTTTTGCATTTGTAAGATCACCTAATCAGTTGAAGGATTCTGCTTCTTGATCTTTTGGTGAATATCAAAATTATATGGAACTTTAGCGCCTTTGTTGATAAGACTTTCCAAGAATTGGTCTTTGTTTTGTTCCACATATTGCTCCACATAGGCTTGAAAGGATGGTTCTTGTTGCATAGTCATGAAGTCCATATGATCAAATTTAGCATAACTGCCTCCATGTTGTGAGCCATGATGTGCTCGTTGGGAGGGTTGCTTTGAATATCTATGAGACGACTGTCTCCTATGATGGTCATATCTTGAAGCCCTTCTTCCTCTAGGACTTGGGGATCGTGAGGGTGTCTTTGATCTTCTTCGAGGGCTAGGGGAAGGGGTAGATGGGGGCGATTTGGTCCCACTATTGGCTCCCCTCCCGTTAAATCGGCTTTGGAGTTGTTGTGCATAGAGTCTATCTTCTTCTTCTTGGGTGACTCTTTTCTGTATATCCAACAATGCGCGTTCCTCTTCCTCTAGTTGTCTGAATTTTTCTTTTTTAGCAGCCTGTTCATCTAAGTAGGCTTGCTTCTCTCTCTCAATGCTTCTCAATCGTGTATTTGCATATCGAGAGGTGTCTTTAAGTGGGGAGGTTTGTCTCAAATGCCTTATTGCATTAGCTGCGTTGATGTGGTGATCACTAAATTCGTTGTTCTGGTCTTCGTGTTGTGACCCTGAATCTGAGTGAGCTTGCTTATGCTGTCTTTCAGGTCGTTGATGAGCATCAAAATACCTCGCGTTGTTAGGAGGTGACCCGGGTGAACTAGCATGAGAAGAACCACCATACTCTCTTCTGTGTCGTTGGAAGATATCCTCAAGAGTTTGATTCATGGCTTCTCTTTGTTGTCAGGAGAAAGTGTAACTCATGTCCATACTTGATGAAAGTGGTACAAAAGAGGTGCTCACTTCACTAGGATTAGCTCCCGGATTAAAACAAACCTCAGATTCACTCTTAGGAGATTGGTCAAAAAGGGGTCCTTTTCCCTTAGGTTGTCGACGAGTCTTGACGGGTGGTAACTGGCTAAAGGCAACAGGGGGTCGCTTCCCTTGATTAACTTGGTACCTTGTCGTAACTGACATGAAAGAGAGATACTCTCAATGATAAGGTGACCTTTCAAAGTGTCAACACCAAACTAGGATAATCGAAGTCCTCTATTGTCCAAAGAGAAATGAAAAGAAAAAGAGGGCTTTACCAACACTGTCAAAGAGGTGCTTCAAATCAAAGGGTGACTACCCTTGCACTTTTGAATCAGGAGGTTGGACTAGGCCGAAAGATAATTGAAACTGAGATGAAAATGAAAGCGATTTGGACAATAAGAGTACTAAAATTTTCCAAGAATGTGGCTAACAATTTTAAAGATGAACCTTGGCACCAAGAATGGCTTTCTAACTTGACAATTATTCCAAAGTGACTTTGTAAATTAAATGATGCTATCCCGGAGGACTAAAAACTAGAAATTTGGAGTCAAGACAGATCTCAAACGTCAGGGTGAGAAGCCTGCTCTAAGACCTAGCTTGATTGACAGCAACTGAAACTGACCAAAATTTAAGCATGACAAAAATAAATCAGCCAATATACTCCAGGCTACTGGGGCGATAAACCTATACCCGCGCGATACTTTGCCCGAAGCCAGGTGATACTTCTTAATACTGGCGGGCGATATACTCTAGGCAGGCCGGGCGATAGTCCGTCAGGGGTGAATTATCGCATGATATTTCTCTTCAAAGGGGGCGATATTTCTAGCAAGCGCGAAGTATCGCGCGATACTTCGCTTTACAATGTGCGATACTATTGCAGATTTGTTTAACTCTTGACCAGAATTGTGTGAAATTTGCATTTTTGGGTCTGTTTGGTCAAAATTTCCAGTCTGAGGGTTGATGTTCTCGATTTCAGTCACAGTATCAGCAGAATTTCGGTAGGTTTGCAAACAGCAAGGGATCAAAACATGGTCTCAAACACTTGAAACAAGGGCAAAAGCAACCTTGCCAAGACAAACACTTGTGATATCAGAATTGAAACAACACCCTATGAATGCTAGCGATTGTTTGTATGTAAGAACATTTGCACTGGTATCACACAATCGAAGACACTTCAAGCAAATCTATCCTAGAAAGTCAAGGCTCAATACTTACCAACTTAGCCCACAACTTGATGCCCCCTCGCCTCACACCAAGTGGTTACCCATAAGAGATGTTGGCTTTGTCATGGAAATGTCAAATGACACAACCAAAGGGACACATATGGTGAGTATCTTAAGGTGATCCGGATAAACCACTTGGATCAATCCTTGCACTAAGAAGATAAGCGGCTAAAAGAAGGTGGTTTCTATCTAATGGTTCTTAATAAGGGTTTCCGTTCACAACACCCCTCTTGCTCCTCATAAAGGACTAGGACCTCGCGGCCTCAAGAGTACCTTAAGCATTCTTGTTCAATGTTTTCCCCATGGTCGCAATCCCATGAGCTACTTACATCAAACGAAGACAAGTGTTATGTCTATCAAGGTTTTTGGTGTCCTTGATAGCCTTGAGATTATAGTGAGTTGGAATCACTTGCCACCAAGGAAAATGATGACAAGGTTGTCCCCACTTGAGTCGTTCCTCTTGATTGCTCAAGAGCAGGCCCGCTAAAGGATTCTTAAACTAAACAAAAATGGATCAAATCTTGAGGTTCAAGATTTTTGATTCACCACAAGGGTGAAGAGCATACTCCCCTATCTCAAGAATCTCTCCCAAACACACCAAGCAAAGAGATTCAATTACTCCCTTGCTTCCAAAACTTTAAGATGGGTCAAGATTTTCTGATTCACCTAAAGGTGAAGAGCATACTTCTCCTACCACCTCAAGATCCCTTTCACAAGGTATTAAGATTCCTAATACAATTAGTGAATGCCACACTTGAAAGGAAAGTAAATAACAAGTAAGAAATAATTTATTTTTTTGTTTTTATGCTTGGGCAGCCCTGCAAAAACTGTTAGTAGCCCTCTTTGACATGCATTTTTAGCAATTTTCAAGCAAAAGAGAGCACCTACAAACACAACTTGTTAGACCCACAATGTTAGCAAAATCAAAATCCAAATGTAAATGTGCAATAATCTGATAGATTTAAGCTAAAAGATGTAGGTTAGACCTATCTAAACACAGCAAAACAAAACAGCAAGCTAAAATAATCAAATTCAGACAAGAAAACTGGAAACGCAAGTCTCTGGCAGACCAGGCGATATTTCTCAGACTTCACCAGTATCGCGCGATACAGTTTCCTATAGCCGAGCAATATTTCTCAGTCGCGCGATACTTCTCACTATGGGCGCGTGATACTTCGTCCGATAACAGGCGATAATTCTCAGTACAGGAGGGCGATTCTTCTTCCGCGCGAAGTGTCGCACCGCTATACAGAGATATATCGCGTGATATTTCTGAGAAGTATCGCGCGATACTCTGAGATAGAAAATCAGAGACTGAAAACTGAGCCGAAAATTGACGAAAATATTGACGAAAAATACAGAATTAAAGGGACAAAGCTACTCTACTCGGCCCCACGGTGGGCGCCAGAAATGTACACACTAAAATGGTGCACTTCTATGAACCATTACATGCAAGGTTGCTCAAGAATGAGGCCTCACAAAGCGGCTCATAGCTCTCTATGCATGGAGTTGCAAGGGACTATGATGTATTTGCTCTCAGCTAGAGCTACAAGCTTGTGACCTTGCTAGTCAACCACACAATGAGAGATTCAAGTGAGGACAAGGGAAAGAGTGCCAATATCCTCAAGAATCACTATGAAAATGCAATGCAATGCAACTACAATGACAATGCAATCTAAGCTATGAAAGGAAAAGTACAATGCAACTAATCTATGAAAGGAAATAGCAATGGATTACAATGCCTCCTATTTAGACTATGTGAGCTTATTCTATTGCATAAAAGGAGATCTACACTAAGAATGTCATTATCATGCAACTAAGAAAGGAAATATGCAACTACAATGAAATGCAACAAGTCTTCAATATCCTCAAAAGCTCCAAATGCACCTAAAACCTGCAGCATAACATTAGCATAAAAATATGAGATATAAATGAAGGAGAGAGCTCTCCTTTTATAAGAAATGAGGTGAAATGGACCATGGAGATTAAGAGGCAAAAAGTCTTAATCAACGGTGGAGCTTGAAAAAGGAGCAATCCATGTGCACAAGTATCTTCCAATAGGAAAATAAGAGTTGACTTTATGTCCATATGAGACAAAAAGTGATTTTCTCCTTTTTATAAAATAGGAATAATGCTTTATTTGTGCAACTTAGGATAAGAGGAAAAGTGGGGCTTTTTATTTAATCAAAAGGGGAGGAAATATTCCTTTTAATCAAATAAAGACTTAGGATAAATGATTAGCCCATAGGATAAAAATCCAATATATGATCGAAATTAGGATTTGATCAAGAAATTGATAATGTTGAAAATATTGATTATTGATAAAAATGATTCAAGATTGATAAATTGAAATGAATGGGGCCCAAAGTCTAGGCGACCATTTTTGGGTGCATACACTGTGAAACCAATCCATATTCATGATGGTTGAATTAGAGATTTTGGATTGGGTTAGAGCAAGATGATGTAGAGGAAGATTTAAATTAAGAGTGAAGGATTTGATGATGGATGAAATATGACCTTGGGACTAGGAGCAAGTTTGGGTTTTGATTTAAAAGGGCAGGGCCTCAAGGATTTTGATATAATGGGATGATGAATTTGATTGATTTAGAGGGAAGGGCCTCAATAATTTTTATTGATTTGATTTGATTTTGATTTTGGATTTATGAGGGCAGGGCCTCAAAGTTGGATTTGATTTGATTTGGACGAAGATTAAAGCTCAAATATTATGATGGTTCTCCTAAGCCAAAAGTGGAAGATTAGAAGATGGTGTAGATAAGACTTGGATTAAGAATGGATGAAGTGGAAGGATAGATTAGATATTTTTGAAGATAAGTGAAATAGATGATGTGATTGATTTGGATATGGGGAGATATGGATTGAATTAGAACATAGAAAGCAATAGTGCAATGTGCATGTCCAAAAAGATTTACACAGGTCTCAACACAATCGAAGACACATCAAGCACATTCTACCTAAGGTCAAAAGGGAGGTGTTACAACCTTTGCCCACAACTTGATGCTCTTAGCCCCACAATTAAGTGGTTGAATGGCCTCTCCTAGGAATATGCAAGTTATGGATCAATTGGAGAAGAAAAATGCTTGCATCGCATGTCTTTCCACATTTCCATATTCAAGCTTTAGCGTCCAAGGGAACACATATGGTGAGTATATTGGGGTGATCCGGGTAATTCCACTTGGATCAATCCTTGCACAAAGGAAGTCACACAACTGAAATGGTTGGCCTCTAAGTCCTTAGGTGTCTAGTAAGGTCCTCCATTCATGACTATCCCTTGTAGTTCCACAAGCGGAATTAAGGCCTATAGTCCTACAAGCACCCAAAATGTATAGTCTCGCAAGCAAGATTTAGACCTCTCAACCCTACACAAGTTGAATGTACTTCCCTTGTAAATAAGTGCCCAATCAAATGTAGTCTTCTTAGCAAGATTTAGGCAACTAGGCACTACAAATGAAGAAGCATTAGAAGTAGAAATAGCCACGTCTTCCCTCTCTTTATATTGAAGGAATATTTTGATTATAGTGGGATGGAGTAGTTGGGTTCACTTGTTCCCCACTTGGTTCATTCCCAAAAGATTACTCTCTTAGCAGGCCTTCTAAAGGTAAATGCAAGAAAAGTAAGATGGATAGCTAATGGAGGTCAAGCTTTCTAATTTTTCATAAGGAAAAGAGAATACTCTCCTACTCCATAGTTTCTCCCAAAAATATCAAGAACATATTCATTTACCTAAGATTCCTTTCTAATGACCAAATTAAGTAGGTCTAGATTTTTTATTTCTCCTTATAGAGGAAAGAGCATACTCTCATACTACCCAATTAAATCACAAGAAATGAACCTTCTTAATTAAACTAGGTGCCTATAAAAAGAAACTTAAGGTAGACACAATATTTTCTTGATCCTCCAAGGTAACTTACAAAACCAATGAATTAGTAGTCTCAAATCTTTTCAAGATCTTCAAACAACGTCCTACAAAACAAATTGATTAGTAGTCTCAAAATGTCTTAATCTTGGTCAAACATTCTGCAAAACCACTATTAGAGGATTGAAAATATCATAAACTTTTAAACAACGTATTGAACAATGTGCAAATAAAGTGCAAATTCATCACAAAATTTTAATTTTTTTTTGCATTTGACCTAGTCAACAAGATCTAATTTTTTTGATATGATTTCGGCCACAAAAATAGAAATGCAAAATAGAGACCCCTACTAAAAAATAGAGAGCTTTCCAAAAAAGTAAAAGTTTTAGAAAAAATTCTTAATTTGTGCCCTAGGGACCTGATTTATCAAAACATACCAGTTTTTAAAGATTGATTTTTTGAGCCACATTCGTGCATCAAAATAAAAAACACAAAGAATATGACCGGTGTAAAATTCTTAGACCTTTCTGAAAATGTAAAATTTTTCCAAAAAATATGGTGATTTGCGACCAGAAATTAATTTTCATTGAAAATCATAAAAAAAATTATAACTCATGGAAAACTAATCCAAAAAATCTGAGTTTCGAACTGAGATGTACTATGATGATCCCAAACCTACAAAAAAAAATTCAGACCAAAAATCCCAACTATTTGAAAGATATGATGAAATCTTTCAAAAAATCCTAGGGTTTTGTCTTCAACTCAACCTACACAAGCATTAGCATAAAAAAAATCTTCAAAAGTGTAGATCTAACAGTGATGTGACTCCCACCGGGCATGCCAAAATGTATGCAATGAAAGCATGCACCTATTTTTTGCAAATGAAAAACACCAAAACACCAAACAAAAGTACATTAGATGTTAGTCATTTCAAATGCAACAAAATAAGTAATCTTCACTGCAACCTCCAATGAGCTAAAATAAAGGCACCCAAAGCCTTGTTTGATTTTCTCTTTGAGATTATTTTGGGTATGCTCTCCCAACACAAATGAAATACAAAACTAATGCAAAAATAAGGAATGCAAGCTAGATTATGGTGAAGGAGTTGAGAGCAATTATGAGGAACTTGTCCCAAGCTTCACAAATGATAAGGATTAAACGATGCAAGATTGATTCAAGACTATGATAATGATAATTAGATTAAGATTTATGGTAATGCAACAAGATTAAGATCTAAGAACAATATTATATTGAAATGAAGAAGAAATAATAGAATGATTAAGAATGCTAGAAGATGCATAAGCTAAGAGATTAAGAAAAAAAAGAACTTAGACCTAAAATGAGGAGTGAAGCCTCCTTTTATAGAAATTGAAAAAAATTGGATGGTGGAGATTAAGAGGTAAAATAATGGATGGCCAAGATTAAGAGGCAAAAGGGAAGTGGCTAAGATGAAGAGGCAAAAGAAATGAGTGGCTAGGATTAAGAGGCAAAATGATGTTCAGTAGGGTTTGGAAAAGATGAAGTGGCAAAAGTCAAACTTCATTTCAGAGGGAAAAATGGAATTTAAAAATGATTGGTGGAGAAACGAGATGGGGAGGTGGCCACCTTGTAAAAGGTGATTGTGCACATGATTAGAGGTAATCCACTTTTTAATTAATATTAGAGGAATATTAGAAAAAGATAAGCATATGAAAAAGGGAAAAATGAATTAAATTAAAATAAATTTTGATTTAATCATGGTTTAGAAGAGCTTTAGGCTAGTGGAGGAATAAAATAAATAAAATTTATTTTATAAAGGGAAATTGAAGGATAATATATTAAATTTAATTTAATATATTATAACTTATTTAAATAAAATTTAAATATAAAGGGAAAAATAATTTATTTAATTAAAGTAAATTTAATTAAATAAATAGAAGAATATAATGATTATAGTCAATTAATAAAATCAACCATAATGTTAAGGGAAAATATTAATAAAAATTAACATTAGTGTGAATGGACAACTTTAGGTGTCTACACACATCATCAAGTTGTGCCTTTGATATTTGATGAACTTCCTGAGCTCATAGTAATGGTGTACAAGCATGCTCCGACCCCACGCATACACTATAGACTCTATCTCCATGTGTCAAACCACATGTGTAAGAGGAGTGTAGAAGATGGTGCCATTCATATTGGGCATCACTTTTGTGGTAATAATACAAAGAATGAGCCTCTTCAACAAAGGATTCTGTCCAAGTAAGACACCCTTTATGTTGAACTTGATCGGCGCTCTCTCTCTCTCTCTCTCTCTATATATATATATATATATATATATATATATATATATATATATATATATACATATATATATATATATATATATATATATATATATACATACATACATACATACATACATACATACATACATACATACATACATATATATATATATATATATATATATATATATATATATATATATATATATATATATATATATATATATATATATATATATATATATATATATATATATATATATGCCAACCCCATACAATACTGAAAATCTCTAGTAATCTCCTCTACATAATGGTTTTCTCGTGGTCTAACCATCGGTCCTTAGACTAGCAGATGTAAGATCTGATAAATATTCTCTAGATTAACTATCATCTCTCCCACAGGTAGATGGAATGAGCATGTATCCTCATCCCATCTCTCCATCAATGCTAATAGCATGCCTCTATGAAATCAAATGGGAGGTAGTCGAGCTATCCAGAAGAGAACATTGTCTCTCATAATCTATGTCTATGTTGCATTGAGCTCTCCTATATGTTCTCTAATGTACGTCATAACGTTTGAAATATAGTGTTCTCTCATCACTGGCAGCTCCTGCAATAGCAACATTGAAAACACAATTAGTTCTCAGCATCAAATAATAGTTCTTAACATATTTAATTATGCATTTTGACCTATCTAGGAAATAGGTCAACTTCTCAAGAAGAGGTCAACTTCCTCAGAAGAGGTCGACTTGCTCCCTAAGAAATAGGTCGACCTCCCAGGAACAAGTCGACTTCTTGGGAATAGGTAAACTTCCTAATCTAGCTATCAAAAACAACTTCCTATGGCATGCATAAAAACTTCCTAAATCTATAGAAAGAATGAGAATGGAAGGAAAATGTAATGGAATGGGCATGGACATCGAGACATACCTCCTCTAGCTTTGTGCCATCCGCCACTACTTGCCAAAGCACCTCCATCCATGTCAGTGATAGTTCCTCCTTCCTCGACATCTTTCTCCTTCTTATTCTTCACCTTCAAGAAAATGCTCCAAATGAGCTTTCACAAAGGTAAATTAGCTTTATATATGTCATTAATTAGGTTACTTCTTTTTTTTCTAAAAAATTATCTTATCATTTTTAGATGTTATTTCCCTCTTTTTCTCTTTTGATCATATCTTCAGTTTGATAGCTTCGATTTGGCGTTGTTACGGGCATCAGAATCATGATTCAATTACCTTGCTATCCGAGTACCTTTGAAAAAAATTAGGATTCATCTTGAATGGTTTTGAAGGCTACTTGTCATCATTTTCCTTATTTAGTTCACTGTGGTAAACATGATACCATGTTTCACCTTTCCTGAATAAGAAAGCCGAAACAAGGGGTATATAGCCACCTGCGAAATTCATCATATTTCTCTAGTAAGTCCTAGGTGATTTTAAATTACCACTAACCCATGGTTTTTTAGGATGCGGTTACTGATGTTTTCTTGCAGGAATTGCGCATTTGGACTTAGTCATATCCTTTTTCAGTTATATATATGATTTTCTTACTTTATCTTGCATATGCACATAGTGTCATATACCACTAAAGTGGGGGCTTAATGTACCATCTTTAATTGGATGCACTTTAATTTATGACCTTTTAGCTCCTCTTTAGTGTGTTTGCATTGCACATTTGCACTTGGAGCACACACTTCTTTTTCTTTCTCTCTCTCTTAGGTGAAATTGAGGTAGGACCTAATATTTCCTCCTTGATTTCCATTTCTCTCACTCATAGGCCAAGGTAGGATCTAATTTCTATGCATTCTTTTCTTTCTAGGCCCCATTTTCCTGAATCTAGCCTCGATTTATCAATCCTCGATATACATTATACCTGGATCCTCTATAAATCTGGAATCCTAGGCTACAAACCCAAGAATTTGGCCTCTTAGGGAATAGGTCCACCAGGTCGACCTATTCCCTCGTGGTTGGAAATTGTTGGGCTCAGTCCTATTTCAAAGTTTCACTACTTCTTGCTCACTGCAGTCGACTCCCACAAGGGTAATTTTATAAATTCACTATAAAAAGGCATTCAATGCCTCATTTTCATCATGATGGATGATGATGGAAGCAAGGTACAAGCATGCTTGGACACCCCAATCTGACATAGAAAAATTGAAAGGTGGATGCTAAGGGATGGATCTAGTTCTTTCATTGCAACGTGAGGTCTTCATCTACATATATTCAATTCAAGCATTTAAGCATTTCATGACATCATGGAGATGCAAGGGAATCATAAATATGGTTAGGGTACTTTAGCCTTGGGGGCTTGGTATGTTTTCTATGCTATGTTCAGATCTTATCTTTGTCTCTTCATACTTTTTTCACACATTTACATTTACAAGCACACTTACATGCTAGGGTTTCACTCATAGAGTAGATTCTTAGCATTTACTAGCTCTTTTAGATTCTAGATCTATAATCTATGGTTCATGAGAACTACACACACACACACACAACATCTTTCCTAGCCACTATTCGTGGAGGTGGAAATCACCAAAATGGGGGGTTGACTAAGGAAAAACCCTACATAGCCACCCACACACACCAATATTGTAATAGACTTGTAGGTTATCAGTTTGGCAATCACAGATCTGGAATCCACTCTCTAAGACATTTCTGAAGAAGTTGGGTGGACTTGGCTATGGTATCTTGGGAACATGGTGAACTAGTCGACATGTTCCAGAACATGGTTACATGGTCGACCTATTCCTGAAGGTCTGAGAAAAATAAAATTTTCTAGGTTTTCTACCATGATCTTGGATCTGTAGTTAGAAGTTCTGTCATAGTTTCATATCTATGCTTTTCAGAGCAAAAAGTCATATTCCATTGCTTATTTCAAGGTAATTACCCTATCATTTGTCTTATTTGTTAGGATAGATCTATTTCTATACCTTAATTGGGTTGATTGCATTTACTTGGTTCCTAGACTCATCTTACACTTCTTGCTTAATCAGTTGTTTCAATTTTTGTCATCTTCATTGCATATCTATAATTGAATTACATTGCATGAAAGAGGCCTTTCTAGTATACTTCTTTAATATAACTTGGGTTTAGCATTTGCATCCCTTATCACCTTTGGTTTTTTTAAATCTAACCTAGGTCATATTGAGAGTTATGCTCGAAAGCCCCTCTTTCTCTTGTAGTGAATGGCTTAGGGAGAAAGTGCTAAACTTGATATGCCTAGTTTGAATTGTTAGACTCATTGATGCCATTTCTTGTTGAACAAGAAAAGTACCAAGTCCCAAACCTATCTCCAAAATGATTCTTCACAAGACATGAATTATGCAAAAATTTTAGCATTAGAAAGGAAAATAAAATAGAAAACTGAAATTGCCAAAAATGCTTCTCAACCAAAACACCATCTCAAAGAGATAATCTAACTTGAGATGATGCAATTTCCCCCATCCTCTGATGGCACCAACCTCCAAAGTGTCCCTTCTATTTTTTATCCATCTGATGTTGTATATGAGTTTCTAAAGGCCTTATCATGTGTAAAAAAGAATGCTAAGAATGTCCAAGCATTATAGATTGATGATCCTTTGGAAACATAGATAAATATATCTACAAGATGCTCAAAAACTATTTAAATATTTTGGACTGCACTTTTCCAAGTACTATTAGTAAGAAGATATATTATATGAGTATATATATCACCTTCTTGGTACATAATTTGAATTGCATCTTCTTTCACAATGCAAATTACCTTCAAAAATAACACTTGAGGAAGTACTACAACCTCCAAAAAATGACTAATGAGCATAATAGAGTCTTGATCATTCACATCATTGATGAGCTCATGCTCTAAATATTTTATTAGAGACATATGGTTATTTTCATCTCTATTCTTTATCAAATACTCTTCAAAATATTAATTAAGACAATTAATATGTGTGGTCATGATATAGTAACCAACTAACCATTGAAAATCAATAAACCACAACTCACCAATCACACATAATTCCACAAGTGACACTCAAATCTCTTTACAAGAAAATCTTCTCTTGCAAAATCCAAAATTAAGCATAACTAAAATCTAACACTTTCAACAACTACACATAACTAACAACCAACTCCACATAACTAATATCTAACTTCTTTTCTTGAAAGATAATGTAAGAAATTTAAATGCAACTGCTTGTAACTACCTTATTCCAACACTCCCTTCTATCCATTTCCTCTTCCACATGGCTACACATTGTCTTGTTTACTTTTTGAATCTTGGAGAAGATTTAATAGCTTTATTTCTTGATTAGAACAAATGTAACAACAACAACTTTGGCTAGAAAATTGATTAGTTTCTTTATGCCTACAAATTGTTGATGCTAGTGGTCATCAAACACATACATCTTATTCTAATTTTAGATTCCCCTTTGAGTTATGCAAAAAATCTAACAATACATATATTTATTTCTCTTCTAAAGATAATAACCATAGTGAATGCAACATGGATAGAGCCTAGCAAATTTTTTTAGTTGTTTATGAAGAACTTCAAAACTCTGGAATACGACAATAGTTGTAAAATAAGCATTCTTACTTTCCTTCTTGCCATTCAATTATTCTGACTTTACTGTCTATGCATCTAGAAGTAATGAATATCATTCCAAGACTACTTAAGCAACATCTATCCTCCTCTCTCAACGTATAGTCACCATGGCCACTACATCTCAGGCTAGAATATAATATAAAAAGATCACAAATACACTCTGATACCAAATGAAAGCAATAATAGGAATAAATTTATTGATTATTATTAATACACATAAAGGTATAAATAACAAAGTATCACATACCATTGGAGAAAATGTATTGATAGTTTTAGCAACTACCAAACATGCAGTTGGTTATAGGCAATGTAATATTTTAATTAATCCAACAATTTGTACTTAACCGTAGAAGCCAACAATCTCCACAAATCTAAACACCTATCTCACAAAACTTCAAGACAACAACTACCCCCAACATCAATCTAGAACATAAGACATATTTTGTGAAAGATATTGCACTGATACAAATCAATGCATCTTAGTGCTTATCAAGATGGCAAATCACCCATAACTTACCTTTGAGATACTTGAAAGTATCCTTAGGCAATGACTTCATAAAAATATCTACAATCTGTTCCATAGTAGGCACATAGTCCAATCTGACTTCCTTATCATTAACCTTCTCTCTCAAAAATTTAAACTTAATAGATATATGATTTGTCTTTGAATACAACATTGGATTCTTAGAAATATTTATATCACTTGAATTTTCATAGTAAATAACAATAGGCTCATCATACAAAAACTTTGATATCCTAAAATATCTGCAATTTGTTTCATAGTAGGCACATAGTTCAATCTGACTTCCTTATCATTAACCTTCTCTCTCAAAAAGTTAAACTTAATAGATATATGATTTGTCTTTGAATACAACATTGGATTCT
This sequence comes from Chamaecyparis obtusa, assembly GCA_027943335.1. Lineage (NCBI taxonomy): Eukaryota > Viridiplantae > Streptophyta > Pinopsida > Cupressales > Cupressaceae > Chamaecyparis > Chamaecyparis obtusa. The sequence continues at coordinate 1,811,615 of BSBK01000284.1, read as the reverse complement.
TAGAAATGTTTATATCACTTGAATTGTCACATTAAATAACAATAGACTCATCATACAAAAACTTTGATATCCTAAAATATCTGCAATTTGTTTCATAGTAGGCACATAGTCCAATCTAACTTCCTTATCATTAACCTTCTCTCTAAAAAAGTTAAACTTAATAGATATATGATTTGTCTTTGAATACAACATTGGATTCTTAGAAATGTTTATATCACTTGAATTGTCACAGTAAATAACAATAGGTTCATCATACAAAAACTTCGATATCCTTCAAAAATTTCTTTATCCGTACCACCTATGTGCAATTGATAGCAACACCAACATATTATGCCTCTGTAGTAGATTGTGAAATACAATTTCTCTTTTTACTTAACAATGAAACCAATCTCTTACCCAAGAAAAATGCACCACCACTTGTACTCTTTTTGTCATCCACATTACCTGCCCAATCAACATCAGTAAAAGCATTCAAATTGATATCATCATGTTTAGAATACCATAGGCCATAATCAACTATCCCTTTCAAATATCTGATTTTAACAACAACAACATGAGATTATTTAGAATATTCTTGAAATATAGCAACAATACAAACAACACTCATAATATCAGGTCTATTTTGGGTTAAAAAAAACAATTTACCTATCATAGATTTGTGTCTAGTTTGATTTGCTTTAGGAGAATCATCATCCTTTGTTAATTTACAACCGGTCACCATAGGAGTACCAACTGGATTTTAATCTTTCATGCCAAATTTGTTCAATAATTGTTTCACATACTTGGACTAAGATATAAAGATTCCATTATCTAATTGTGTAATTTATAGACCAAGAAAGAATCTCATTTCACCAATAGTTAATATCTCAAATTCACTTTGCATCTCATTGGAAAATTCTTTACTCAACTTATCATTCCCACCAAAAATGATATCACCAACAAATACTTCAACAATTAGAATGTTAGCATGATCAATCCTAAAGTATAAGTTACTATTAGCAGTTTCTTTATTGAAACCAAGATTCAATGAATACTTATCCAATCTTGCATACCAGGCTCTAGGGACTTTCTTCAATCCATACAAATCTTTCTTCAACCTGCAAACCATATCGCTCTAATCAATAAATGGAAATTCATTAGGCTACTCAATGTACACTTCTTCCAAATCATCATTAAAAAATACAAACTTGACATCCATTTGATACACTTTAAAATATTTGTACGCAACATAGGAAAGAAACATTATCACAACTTTAATTCTAGCAACAAGAGGAAAAGTCTCCTCAAAGTCAATACCTTCCATTTCTGAATATCCTTTACATGCAAGTATTTCTTTATTTATGATCACTTCACCATATTCATGTGAATATCCTTTACTTGCAAGTATTGCTTTATTTATGATCACTTCACCATCTTCATGCAATTTATTTCTGAAAACCCATTTAGTACCTATCACATTCTTGTCTTTAGGTCTAGGAACTATAATCCAAGTTTTATTCTTTTCAATCTGATTCAATTCTTCTCCCAAACCATTCACCCAATGTTCATCTTGACATGCTTCATTAAGATCTTTAGGTTCGATCTTTGAAATCAAATAATATTCAACTCCATCTTCAACAAATTTTCTCCTAGTCTAATCAGCTTTATTTCTATCACCTACTATTTGATTTTTTGAATGATTCAATCTTACATACCTGGGAGTCTTAAGATTAGCATGAATTATGGACTCTTGTGTTTTTGCTTCTTTATTTTCATTAGCTTCTTCATCTAATTTACTTCAACAATGTGGACTTGATTATGAGTTTGTGCTCACTGATTTGTACTATCATCCTAATCATCTAAATCATATCCACAAAATCTAGCTTGACTTTGATTGCTTTCATCCACCTTGACATTCACACTCTCTACTGTCATCTTTAGCCTATTATTGTAACATATATTTTCCTTGCTTTTTGTAGAGTAACCAAGAAATTTTCCTTCATCACTTCTAGCATCAAATTTTCCTATATCTTCATCTCTTTTGATATAACATTTGCTTCCAAAAATTCTAAAATGTCTCACTATAGGAACATGACCTTACCATAATTCATAAGGAGTCTTACTAGTATTACCATTTATTTGCACTTAGTTCAATGTATACATTGCAACACTTACATCTTCTCTCTAATAGGCATGTAGAACATTTCCTTCAATCATCATCATTCTAGCAGTGTCTAGAATGGTTATGTTCTTCCTCTCCATTACACCATTCTATTTTGGGGTCCATAGGAAACATATTTGTATCTTTATTCCATGTTCTTCATAAAATGTAATTAACTCATCATATGTGAACTCACCACCTCTATTGGATCTCAGACACTTCAGCTTCAATCTTGTCTCTTTCTTGACCATAGCTTTAAAGATTTTGAATTTGTCAAAGGCCTTCTATTTATTCTTTAAAAAGGTAATCCACATCATCCTTGAATAGTCATCAATCAACAACATGACATATATATCACCTTGAAAACTTCTAATTCTAGATGGACCACATAAATCAATATGCACAAAATCTAATAATCCTTTAGATGGATAAGTTTTTCTCTTGAAAGTAGATCTAGTTTGATTACCCATCTGACATTCCTTACGCATAGCATTATCAAGATTCAACAATTTAGGTAGATCTCTCACAACTTGAGTAGTACTAATCTTCACAATATTATCAAAATTCACATGATGCATTCTCTTATGCCACCAACTTTCATCAATCTAAGAAATCAACCATCTATTTTTAGCACTGTTCAAATAAAATATGTTACCTTTAGTTTTTGTACCTAATGTGCAATATCAATCTTTAATCTCATAAGAAACACTACCTTTCTTCAACTAAGCTTTGTTCAATGTGTAAACAAAAGTGCTTACTACTTCTCTCCAAAATGTTTGAGCAACACCTTTCTGAATCATTATAAAAACTTGGCACAATCAATGATAGACTTGTTTCTTCTTTCAATAATAACATTATGATGATGTGTCCTAGGAGTTGATGTCTTCCTTTTGATTCCTTGTTCCTCACAATATGAAACAAACTCATGTGAAGTAAACTCACCTCCTTTTCAAATCTAAGACATTTCAGGGTCTTAACGGTCTCCTTCTCCACTCTAGCTTTGTAGATCTTAAACATGTGAAAAGATTATGATTTGTATTTTAGAAACACAACCCACATCATTCTAGAATAATCATCAACATGCAACATGAAATATCTATCACCATAGTAACTCTGAGTTCTAATTGGACCACATAGATTGCTATGAGCCAAATCTAAGATACTTTAAGAAGATTAATTCTTATTGATAAAACTAGAACTAGTTAAATTCCAAGCTAAAATTCTTTACACATTACATTATCTGGCTTTACTAAGTTAGGCAAACCCCTTACTATCTTAATCTTACTAACTTTGACCAGGTTATCAAAATTTACATGATAAAACCTTTTATGTCATAACCAACAATCTTCTACCTTACCAATAAGATAACTCTTAATACTAGAATTTAGATGGAACAAGTTACCTTTAGTTTATTTACTGGTAGCAATCGATTCCCCCGATTTCTTAATGATCCTGCATATACCTTCATTTAACTCCAATCTATATCTTTTGTTATTCAATTGAGAAACACTTAACAAGTTGTATTTCAGACCATCAACCCAATAAACATCATCACAATTTGTATTATCATTTAAAGCAATAGATCCTTTACCATTTACCATACAAGGAGAATCATTACCAAATCTTATTTAACCACCATCACATTCCTCCATCTTGATGAATTTTCTTCTATCACCGATCATGTGATGAGTGCACCCACTATCAATAATCTAGTCACCATTGTGATTCATGTTAGAAACTAAAGCTTTCTCACCTTCTTCTAAGGGTTATTCCTTTACCACAACAAAAATAATTTCTTCTTCATCTCTTCCATCAGATTCTTCATTAGTAACACCTTCTTCAGCTAGATAACATGCCTTCTTTATCTTATCCTTGAATCTCCTTGGTTTCTCCTTCCTGTCATTATTAGGACATCTAGAGTAAATACGTCCAATCTTCTTGCATGCAAAGCACTTAAAGGGAAACTTACCCTTATATTTACCTTTCCCTCTAAGAAGTGTTTTAGCAAATAAAGCTTCCAATTCCTCCTATTCTCTTTCTTTAGACAAGACAAATTCATAATCATTAGAGTAAAATGTTGAATAATTGTTAGATATCTCCTTTCCTTTCCTAGATGGTGCAAGAGTCAATGATGACTTGAAAGAAACTTCAACTTTTGGCATACTATTATCATAATTGATTAACTCAAATACAATTAATTTCCCTATTAATGCATCAAGATTAACGATGATAGTTCCTAGAGATATGAGCTCTTGTATAGATGAAACCCTAATGGCATACTGAGGTAATAAAGTTCTCAAAACTTTGCTTACCACATCCTACTCGGGAAGATTATCTCCAACACCACAGATAGCAAGAAATACCTCTTTGATTCTCTGACTATATTTCTCTATGTTCTCATTTTCTTGAATTCTCATTTCATCATACTTTCCTCTCAAACTATCAACCTTTGCCTTCTGCACATGTGGATCTCCACCATAGACGGTCGTCAACTTCTCCAACATCTCATGAGTAGTATCTGACATAATAAATTATGCATCTGAAAGAGTACTGACAATAGCTTCTATAGTATCAGTATGTTCTTGTCTGATCTTCAATCAGTCAGCAGTCACAATTCCTAAAGAGACAGTATACTTAGTGACCACATGATCCCAATACCGATTGCCCATTCCTTTTAGATAGAGCTTAATCCAGTTGCACCATACTGAGTAGTTCTCTCTTGTGAGTTTAGGACCTTCCTTTCTCATCATCTTCAAATCTTTTCCTCAAGATGTTAAGCTTAACCACAACAGGAGACCAAATCTTTGATACCAATTATTAGTCCTAAGATCATATTACTGAGAAGAGGGTGAATTACTAATCTACCAATTGTAAAACTTTTAAACCCCTTAAACTTTACCACAACATTCATAAGATTTTCTTTAATAGAAACAAATGAAAAACATAATCATAAGCACATTCAATGACAATGAAACACTTGACACAAATATTTATCTCATGGAAACCGAAGTTGGGAAAAAACCACGGTGGGGATTAGTACCCACTAAATGTACTCTTCTGAAGTACATCCTGTGAGGAGCTTAACCTTGTTAGGAGTTTTTACCAAAGCACTATTAGGTGCTACCCAGGTAAGGGATTTACATTAGGCCTGTTAGGACCTTTATCTTGTTAAGAGTAGCCTTGTTAAAGGACTTAAAACACAAGATAATGTGTCACCTTGCTAGAGGATTTACAATAGGGACCTGCTAGGATCCACTCGATTAAGAGATTTTGACTATTGCAACTGTTAGGGAACAATAGAGATAATGATCTATAAAATAACACTAAATCTACTTTATTAGATCTACTGAAGCACAAAATCTCTTCACAACACAATTAAATTTGTTATGGCTTGATCACAACTTGTAGTTTATACCGCTCTTTCCCAACACATAATCAACATACAAAAACTTTCAACTTCATCACATAAATAATGTTCATCAAGCCCTAGAGTTTTCCACTGCCTTTTAGCAAGCCCTAAAATTTAATTTCCAACATCCCACTCAAATTCAACATGCCACAAAACAAAATTCAATATACAAAATAATTTTCCAAGGCCGTGTCAACCAATACAATGATTTACATAGAATTTTGTGTCATGGGGTCAAACACATTTTAACCAAACACTTGCATCCTTAAGAATCTTCTCCACATGCTAGCATCAAACAATGTGATGCCAGATCATCACCTCCAATCTTTAAGACACGTCACCAGATCATGAATGACTCAACCTAATTCACCGTAACCTCTACATGGATCACCAATCAAATATTCATCAACTGTTTATCAAGAAAAAAATACTTCAACCTATAAAATCTTTGTCTCTGCTCACCAATCATCTATCCTTTACACTAGTCACTAAAATTAGTTATGATTGCAACCATAGCTTCTACACACTATTTTCCACCATATCCTATAACCGCACCACAAGACACAACAAAGATTTGATAAACCAATCAAATCGCCTATCTCTTGTCACTAATTATTCTACTAATTGCACTGTCAACCTTCATCTGATCAAAACTTTCTTACTGGTCTACATTAATACTAGCGGTCATACATTTGACATTAAGAGACATTCCCAAGTCTCTCATAAAAATTTCTACAACTGAAACTTACCACAACACCTTGATCATCATACTTATTCTTAGCAACATATTGGGAACACTAGGTCAATACTTAACATCAATGACAACCCAATAACTGATCATCATGCAATCAAATCTATATCATTATAACTCCTGAAGTCACTTAACATCACTACATTAGTTATGCCAACACACTATTCAAATAAAAGACATTACCTTTAGTTTTTTTATTTGATGCAATCTCAACACTAGTACTTCCCAAGATTCTACACTTGTCATTCTTGATTTTCAAGTCATAACCCTTGTCAACTAGCTTTCCAACACTCAATGAGTTATTCTTTAGACCTTATACATATAAAATATCATTAGTATCTTACCATCAAGAGTAATGGATCATCTGCCACTAATCATGCAAGGAGTGTCATCATTGAATCTAACAACACCACCATCATACCTTTCCAATTTCACAAACTTGATCTTGTCTATAGTCATATGATGTGAACATCCACTATCAATTACCCATTCATACTTTTCTTCAACATGTGAAACAAGGGATCTCTCCACATTCATGCAACTAGTAGATTTAGGATCATCTTTTTCTTTAATAGCAATGAATACACATTCATCTTCCTTTGAACCACCTTCATAAGACTCATCATATGTCACACCTTCATCAATAGTGTAGTAACATTTCTTCTGATATCTAGGTTGGAACTTCTTAGGCTTATGCTTTGGAATTCTCTTGGGACACCTTGAAGAAAAATGACCAATATTTTTACAAGAAAAACATTTAAGAGGTAACTTCCTAAATACTAGTGGGCTCCTTTAGGAATCTCTTGACAATAAGGGCTTCAAGTTCTTCAAGATTTCTCTCTTCTTCCTTAATATCTTCCATCTCCTTTTCATATCTGGATGTACTTCTAGAAGAGCTTTCTCCTAGATTATATATCTTCTCATCCTTAGAAATAGCATCTTTGAATGCAAACTCAACTTTAAGAAGATCATTACCAAATTCACTCATCTCAAAAGAAGTTAACGTACCAACCAATATGTCTCTTGTCACATTAGTCACAATTATGATCTCTTCAATAACAACAACCTTGTATTTGTAAGAAGAAGGTAAGGAGTGAAGCACCTTAGAAATAATTTCCATTTTATCCAATGTTCCACTAGCACATCTGATACCATAAACAAGCTCATTCACTTTTTTGTATGTAAGAAGCAATTTTCTCATTTTCCCTCATCTTCAATGTCTCATACTTTTCTTTTAGACTCTGCAATTTAGCTTTCTTCACAAAGGCATCACCTTTATGTAAAGTCTCCAACTTCTTCCATTTCTCATGTGCAGTCTTCAATTCCATGATATTTGTGTATTAAGTATCAAACATGGTTCTCAACAATGCTTCCTTAGCTCTAATGTTATATTTTTGAGCAACCTTCTTTCTAATCTCATAAACCACAAGATGTTGCATATTTTTCTTGTGGGGTTTGCCTCTTTTAGACATGGGTTTGATTGGGGGTTAGAAGGGGGCAAGTGTGGGGGGAGACTATGGGGTGGAGGGGATAGGCTTAGTAGAAACCACATCTGAAGGGGATGAAGAATCCATAGTGGTGATGGGGGGGAGGGGAAACAATAGGCTCATAGGCTAGGGTTGAAGAACCAAGTGTGAGGTTAGAAAGGGGAATAATAGAGGGAGGAGAAATAACAAGAGGGAGATTTGAATCAACAGGGGGATTATCCACCAACTTTTCAATAGACAAGACCACAGGGTTAGGATTTTGAGAAGGAATATTTTTTGCACCCCTTGATCGAATAGATAAATCTCTATGGATTATCCTTCACAATGATAGAGAAAGCATGCATTGATGCCCCCAAGAACTTCCACATTGTAGGAAAAGGTTATCTTCCAAATAATTTCAACTTTATTAGTAATGTCAACTCTCAGGTTCAGAGACACCAAAACCCTAGCATTAAGATGAGGGAGTATGATATTGGGGTCATCCATTCAAATGACATTCTCAATCAAAGTTAGAATATGTCGAGGAATGAAGTTCCAAACAATGACATAATATTTTTTAGGGTGAGCCATCTTGGGCATTAGAAAGCTAAAATCTCCTTGTTAATGGCTATAGGAGTCCATTTTTTGGTAACAATATTTTGCATAAATGATTATTTGAAAAAAATAAAAAATAAACCTCTTTGATCTAAATGAGAAAAAGAATTTTGTATGCCAAGATTTTTCAATCAGACACCCCTTTAAACCAATAATCCACAAATTTTCTAGCCATGATTTTGTTCAAATGAACATCTGCAATAAATATAGAAACATTCTTTAACCTTTCCTTTTCCCCATAGATGACATTAAGTATCTCTTGATTCAGAGAAACAAAAAGAATTTTAGGGCAAGGAGAGAGTCTCTTGTCATCTTTGTGTTGGCAAGTGAGCACTACTTGAAGGTGTACATGTTGTGATTATTGGAAATACATACCTCTATGATGATCGCCTAAAGTGGAAGTAAGTTTTTGGTAATCAATTAAGTAAAAAATGCCTAAGTACAGAGACAATTTCCATAATACAATTGTGCTATTTTGGTCAGCGAGCATGCGATACTTATCTTTATGGTCAACAAAGATAAATATATGTTATATAAGATAGAATAAAGCTTATGTTATGATCACTTGAGTTTTGGCTTCGTATGGATAGAGTTACTTACTTTTGAAGTTGTGTGAACACAGTTTGTAGTGAAAATAGGGCATCTGAGTAGACACGGTGATTGGAATAATAACATAAGTTATTTTTGTGATATGACCTATGACTTATGATGGGTCCTAACCTATCTTATCATGTGTATGGTCACATGATATCCTTTTGTTGCGAACAAAATGCAAAGACATATTTTGTGAAGAATCAATTGGCCGACAAGGAAAATAAGATGATCAAGTGTGTGTGTGTGTGTATATATATATATATATGTGTGTGTGTGTGTGTGTGTGTGTGTGTGTGTGAAGGCTTTGAGTTGTGAAGTGTGTCAGTTGGTTGAGGACGATGGTGTGATGATGTAAAAAGGCAGAGATTCTGTGACTATTGTTGCGCACCACAACTAGAACTACTTTGGCATAACAAATGTTGTTTTAGTTCATTTTTGTTGTTACATAGTACTTTTGTAATACTGGACAATGAGTCCTTTGTAAGAGCAGTGAGCTTCATTTTGTATTCACCCCTAACAGGGTTATAGACTCCTACAAGGGTCTATCCTCTAACAAGGACTTGTACTAATGTAATATTCTGCTCCTTACAAGGCAAGGTCTCCTAACACAGACACAATACTTTTAGTGCATCATTTGTGGGTACCATCCCTACGAGCGTTTTCCCTTGGCCAGGGTTTCCTCGAGAGCAAATCATGGTGTTATGAGTTATTTACTTTATATGTATGTTCTTCTCATTTCAATTACTGCATGGTTAAGTTTGAAGTGGTTTAAAAGGAATAAAAGTCTTGCAATACTAATTCACCCCCCTCTTAGTATTGCTTGATCCTAACACTTTGACTCCATAACTACCTTGTTTACTTGAAACTATCATAATGAAAGAAATGAATTCAGGGATGCTAATAGTATTTTTTGAAACCACCTCCTTGAAGGTTTTCTAAGTTGACGAGATAGAAAAAGGAGGAATGTGTTTATCATTCTTAGTAGATTTAATATCTTTACAATTAGGTACGTCGAGAGAAAGCCCCTCCATAAAATGTGGGTCACTATGCTTGTGTGACAAAGTTAATGCCAAAGCCAAGATATCAGAAAATATAATGGTGGATAAAAGATCCACTAACAAAAGAATGCATAAACCCTAGCACAAAGAGAAGCAAATAACACACAAAACAAGGAAAAGAAAAAAGGGAATAAGGCCCACTTACATGGCCATGCAAATCTGGTGGGAGCCAAGCCTATGGCTTGGTCTATGTGGAATCAACACCAAGGACCCCTTAAAATTTGTAGACACTAGTTATAGAGCTTTTGTACCCCCCCCCCCCCCCCCCCCCCCCACTCCTTCCTCATTTGATATCCTTTCTCTTTTGATTGGATAGTGTAATGTTATGATCATGTAAAGCTAGGATTTAGAACACGTCTTTTAATATGATAACTTTGACCTTAATTTGAATATATTTGGCACTCAAGTTGATAGATAATGGACATATTTTAAATTTCTTTGACTTGGATTTGATAAGAAAGAATCTAAATTTAGGGGATATAATCACATTCAAGATGTGATGGATAAGGGTTAAATTAATAAGATGAAATTATGGTTTCCAAGTTCTATTAGCTAATTGTGTCTAATTGATGCAACTTAAATAATAAATGATACATTTCAAAGCACATTTCAAATGAGTATGCAACAAATAAACAAAGAATCTTCTTCTTTTTCCCTCAATTTTATCATTACAATAACTCAACTACTATCTCCTTAACTAATTAATTAAAAGAGGAAGACTAGCTCAATGTTTAGACCAAAATTCATAGCAACAAATCTAAAACTACACAAAAAATAATTTCCCAGAAAATATAACTAAATGGGTACATATTAAACTATTTATAAACAAAACATAATAATTTTTATTTTAAACTCCTCTAAGCTATTTAGCTAAGAGGCTCGTAAAGACAAAAATGACACAAAGGGGTTGAAAAGCTTTATCATGCTTCAAATAGATGTAAACCAACTAAGCTGGGGGATTAGAAGACAAATAAGACATTCTTTGGGCTGCTTGTTGCACCAGTGGTGTTTATAGTTGTGGAGCTTGGGTAGTAACAAGCCAATATCAAGATGAAGGCAAATAGAATTAGGATGCAAGAATTCCCAAATGAAATGTAAAAATCCAAAGGTAGAGAGAGCCAAATTGACGACGCAATCAAACATATAAAACAAAAAAATAAATATTATGTGAAGCATTTCAATCCTACGTGTGTGTATATATATATACACACAAAAAGAGTTCAAGTGAACTAGCTAGCATCATCTTAGTTACAAAATAAGCAAGTGGAAAAAACCCAAAGATGAGTGGGGTGCTAAGGTTTGTTGTCTCTACACTTCAGAGTTGGTGGAAACCAAATAGAATTATATTATAGAGTGTTTACATAAAAAGACATTTGGACTAATTATGCTAATGCTCTAAAAACTGAATCTCTAACAACAACTTTGTTCTAGGAGGAACAAATCTATAAGATAAGCACCATGATCAATAAAAAATATATAAAAGATAGAGCTTGGTTCTTTTGGTGGTGGTTATTGAGCTATCCCCAATCTTAGATCCCCATAGACTCCCTTATCTCATTTCAGGCACATTTAAAAAGCTTTGCTTTTATTCATTCAACATAGTCGCTACTATGGAAAGTTACCGTCCACTGATAAATCTCGTTACTATTTTCTTTTTACGAAAACGAGTCCATGTATTTATTTATTCTGGGAACCACTGGTTCTGCAAGTTGAGGGTACAGCTGGCGGCTTGGATGCCTCAAACATAAGGTCTACAGATGTGGAGTCCCTTCTGCCACACGACTATCCCTTTACATGACTTCAGAGATGTTTGCAGCATTCCGAGTTGAGGGTACAGCTGGCGGCTTGGATGCCTCAAACATAAGGTCTACAGATGTGGAGTCCCTTCTGCCACACGACTATCCCTTTACATGACTTCAGTAAGAAAGCTTTTCATTTTATCTGCTCTACGGTAGGGTCGAACTAAGGGCATTTCTCTTTATCTAACAAGCAAATTACTGATTTCATCTGCCGGTATTCGTACCAATTCTGGTGTTTAATCTCTTTATATTTTAAATAATTTCCACATTCTAAAAATCAAGTCTTTTCTGCTTCGGACCAACACCATGGACAAACTCGAGGGAATCACATATGTGAAGTTTAGGACTACACTTTATGGGTGAAATTTGTTCTATCTTGTTAACGTGTACACAACAGAAGAATCCTGTTATTCAAAAAGACAAATGGAATGTTGCTTTAGTAGCAACTCAAGGTGAAGACGAAGCTCTTGCAGGTTGCCACACAGGATAGACACTAGAACTCATCAATAGAACACGAAATATTTGTTATTATTTGTTCAGGTATGCCACCCTTTGGAGAATTTTCGCAATCCACATATCTATATTTCCTCATTGTAATGATGATCTGAAGGCTGATTCAACTAAGCACATTTTTTTCCCATAATCTTTCCGTAAAAATCTCATGTTCATAATATTACATCAACAAAGATACGTTTCTCTTAGATGGATCCTCCCAAAATAGCACTCTCAAAGTACAACCATGGCGTGGCAGGAGTTTTTAGGATAATTCATTATCCTTAATGGCTACCAGGTGAGGATGTAGTACTAGCTCCAAAAGGGAAGAGCGTAAACGGGCAGCGCATTGTTGCTGTTCAGGTACGGAGAGGTCCCCTGATGTGGAACACCTTCAATGCCATGTCTCCCAATATCCATCTGTTTCTATTTGTGGTTGGGTGTTTTGGAAATTTTGTTGTAACTGCTGTTGGTGGCTGCCGTAGTAGGTCATTCACGAGCTTTTCCTTTCTAAGAATATCAGTGTTGCTTATTTGGGGGTGCGTTGCTGAGATAAAGGGAGAGAGTTTTAGGGACAGCGCTCGAATAGCCACCGAAGAAACTTTTTGCTGTAATCAAGCTCAGAAATGAGTGTTTCTCCAATTTGTTATGAATTCTGTTTCTTCTATCATTTATTTAAATATTCTGCTCGCTAATATGAGCTGCAACTAGAGTTTTCCTTACAAAATTGAGAAATTGCGTATGTTATGGTACCAGAGAATGTAAGATGTTGGGAGTAGAGAATTGATTAGAAGCTATGCTCCAAGGGGATGCGTCCTCTGGTCTTTTAGGCCCACCCCGTCCATGGTATGGGGACGCTTGCTGTCCCCAATGGCGTTCCGAAAAGGCCCAAAAAGGGTACCATCCCCAAAATGCCACCCTGAGAGCACCAGGGTACCAGAGTACTGCTAGAAGTTCCCGGGACGGGCTAGAAGTCCCCTACCCATTCTGGGGACTTTTGACCGTCTTCTATGGTCCAATCTATTTTTTCACTGCCAGTGTTAAAAAATAAGGCATTTTTAAATTTCAAAAAAGGTTTGGATGGTCCACAAGGACACCCAAACTACACTTAAAAATAACAAAATCTAATCTAAGCATAAAATAATCAGAAGGAAGAAAAACAAATTCATTTTCACATTCGCAAAGGAGAAGAGCAGCAAGAGAAGGAGCAGCTGGTCAAGAAGTGAACAACAGTTGAATGGGGAGGTTAGGGCATCAAATCTACTTGATTTAGACTCTTAGACCTACCATCTACTGATTATGGACAATTATATATTATTACAGATTTCTATGTTTACTATTTAGTAGTTTAGTTATAGTATTTATATTTTAATATTTTATGTCATTTCATGGTTGAAATTTGGAGCCTTTGGGCATTTTTGCTATATGTGTGTCATATATTGATAATGAAAGCATTTGAATTTTGTTAATTTGCTTATTGATTCACATGCTATGTATTAAGCTTCTAAAATGTCTATGATAAATGCTTTATCAATGTTATGATATATATATATATATATATATAAAATTCCGTATTTTCTTAATAACCATCCCCTACTGTCCCCTAAAAATTGGCCCTAAATTTTACTCGTACTGGAAACATGTTCCTGTCCTCTAAACCGTCCTCGTCCCAAAACTCTGCGGAACATAGATTAGAAGGGTTCTGAATAATTTAGGGGATAACGGTGACTATGGCTATGGATGTAGAGATGGAGTTATTTTATGATGCAAAAGAGAGGATAACCAAGCTGGAAGAGAAATCAGACTAAGGAAGAGGCAGAAGCTAGAAAGTTACAAAAATTGGAGTTTGAGATAGAGGAGTTATGGTGGATGTTGGAGAACCATAAGGTAAGTAATAATAGGAAAGCAAAGAAGAAAAAAGCTGAAGCAAAGACCTTCAAGGGTTGTGAGAAGTTGAAAAAGGATTAAGAGAAATAAATACTCATCTCATGAACAAGAGCTGTTTTCAGAGAGGAAGCCGGCTTGGGGATAGAACTACTAGAATAGCGGAAGACTAAATCCCTTGATGAGTTGGAGGAATTACAAGTTGATGGAATGCCTTCAAAATTTAAATGTGGCTTGCAAACATTTAGAGAGAGAGAGTAGATAGGTTAATGGGAAAGGGGACATTACACATTACTAGGACACATTATTTGCAAAGGAGGACTAGTGGTAGATTTGATGAAGGAAGCTTTGATCATGACTTTACTACCACCCAAGCCAAACACCAGAAGTAAAAACATTTCTCGGGTACACTAGGTTTTATGGAAAATTTATTAAAGATATGCAACATTAGCTGCACCACTGGAAGAACTCCCAAAGAAAACGACAAACAAGACTATCAATTGGATGAAACATTGTCAACAATCTTTTGACACACTAAAAAAAATATTGCGGAGGCCCCTATATTGATATTCCTATACATGTGAACACCTCCGAAATAGCCGTAGGGACAATATTGTCACAGCCATGAGATAAAAAAGACCATTTAATTGCCTTTGCAAGTCAGAAATTCTCCCAAGCAGAGAGAAATTATACAACTACAAAAAGAGGAGCTTTAGCTATCGTGTACGCCTTACTTAAGTTCTATCATTATTTATTATATACATCATTTAATTTCTAGATAGATAATGAACCTTTGAAATAGGTATTGAACAAACTAATCATCCAAGGGAGAATATGTAGATGGCTGTTGTTGTTCCAAGAATTTAATTTCACCATTTTGGTAAAACCCAGAAAGAACAATCAAGTGCAGGACTATCTATAAAGAATTGACATAGGTGAGGACCCAAATGAAAATGAAGAAGATCCACCTAACGCAACCATGTTTAGGATAATTGTGGTACCAAAAGAACTGCATAATGTGTTGACACTACTATCTGCTAGTGAATATCCAAATGATATGTCATCGCAAGATAAACAATTTATTATTGCCGAGGTCACTCCCCTTCACATTGATAGAGGCAGAGCTATACAAAAAGAAGAAGAGATGATATTATTTGACAAGAAGTATATGACCATGAACGATGTATTTAAGGAAGCTCATGAAGGGATATCTGGTGCACATAACTCCGGGGAAGCTACTGCCATAAAGGTTCAACTGGCAGGACATTGGTGGCTTACATTAAACAAAGATGCAAAACAATATGCCAAAAGTTGTGATATTTGTCAAAGAATTGGAAGACTTACTGTGAGGGATGAAATGCCCTTACAACTAGTATTATCCTAAATACCATTTAAAAAAAGGACAATTGGTTTCATCGCACCAATAGATCCTCCAGTGGAGTAATCTAAGGCTAGAGTTATCATTACCGGTTTAGACTAATTGACAAAATGGGTTGAGGTAGAACCACCTAAAGATTGTACTGCACAACTTACAGAAAAATTAATATACCATAATTTTATCACAAGATTTGGGTGTCCGTTAAATATAACCGGTGAAAAAGGTAATTTTTTTGTGAATAAGGTTATCACCAAATTACTCAAAAACCTTATATAATAACCCATATTTGGAGCACACCCTATCACACACAGGCTAATGGACACACCATCGCAAAAGATAGTAGTAGGATAGTTGTAGGATGTAAGGGACACACCACACCAATTAGATATTTGTATAAGGAAAGCTACATTGTAACAAATATAGAAGTAGCAATAGGAGTAGATATAGAAGAAGAATAGCAAGGAATAAGTAGAAGAAGGAATTGTAAGGAATATAAGTCTTTCAACATATGTACATGATGAATACACATATGCATATTTGGAGTTGTATCTGTTATGTGTAATGGCTTATGACAATTAATTTTCTGTTTATTTTTTATTCTATTGACAAGTTATTCACAGTCGCATTAACTCCTTATCCCTTTCATACTTTTCATTTTGGGATATACATTCAACAAATGTAACTTACTTGGCTCTCATTACTTTGGTCTGTGTTCCCTCATTTTCTTGCTAACACAAGTCTTACTTCAAACTGAATTTTCTATATGAAATGTAGATTTGATCTAATTTGAGAATCTTAGATAGACTAGAAAACAATGATATGATCAAAGGAAATAGCTTAAAATTTATCATGATGAATTGCATGAATTATACCAGCATAATGCTAATAGCAACAATCATGAATGAAATAATAAACAAACTGCAGCAATTGCAATAACGCCATTAACTAAATATGAAATGAAATTATAGACAACACATATAAATGAGAATGAAAACTTTAACTGTTTGAGCAGACCCTTCCCGATTAGATTGATGTGTGGAACACAATTCAGCCCTCAAACAACTCTTTTATTTTTAATATAAATAAATAAGTTTTTCTGAAACGCATGAATTGTTAAAAAACTGCAGAAATACTAATTTGAAATGTTGACTAGCTTACTTGTTATCTATGATGGGGGTTTTATGTAGATACTAGCAGTGATGTTTATTTATAACATCTAAAACAGTAATTCCACGTTTACTATTAGACAATCAACTCTTAAACATCCTAATAACAATGTGTTACAACATATTTGTATTTTGTCTATCTGCAGATCAGGCTGTTATTTTCCTTGGAGGCTACCAAACAAACATTCTAACAACTGCTTAGAATGTTGTGCAACAATTGTAACCTCTTTGGAATCTTACTTTGGAGTATACTCATTTTGGAATGCTGCTGTTATAGACAGCTTGTTTGACATATCACTTATCAAAGTGGTTACCTTGTGCAACCAAATGGCTGTGTTTGGACAGCTCAGCAGCCACCGTGCGCAACGGATTTATCTTGCGCAACAATTATATTGCAGTTTTGTCTTGCACAGAAGAAGTGCGGACTTGCGCAACATGAGCATTGGCTTGCACACCAAATGACAAATCCTTGCATACCAGAAAACAGATCCTTGCATAGCTAAACAAAGCCAATACCTTGCATGACAAAATAAACTGCTTTAACCTAGTATTTGTGTCTTATGCAGCAGCTCCAGACATCTTTAGAAGCACGAGAAAGAAACTGTGTAAAACATCTTAAACAAATTAGTATTTTAATACTCAGTTCTTTATACCCTTTCATTCTTAATGCTTTCCCTTGCAGAGTGCAAGTTTAAAGCATAATATTTTCCTGGTCTAGAAACCTTGTGGAATGCAAGTATAGAGCATATTTACTGTGAGAGAGCTTTTCAATTCACATATCTAGTTAATATTTTTGAAGTGTTTTTTGTAAGGGCAACTAAAAGGCATCTTCCTTGCTTTCTTGTTTGCTGGAACTTGTTTTCTGTTTTGTTTTTTTCTAGTTTATGGAATTTGTGAGTTTTGCTTTCTTATTTGCTTGCTCTTGTTTAATTCTTTTTTGCTTGTTCTAGTTTATTGATCTGATGAAATTTTCCTCCATTTTATGAGGCTTTTATTCATGCAGGAAGTCCTGTACATAAGGTTGAAACATGTAGATATATTTATGTGCTCCTCATTTTCCTCAAACTTGGTTTCTGTTTGATGTTTGTAATTCGCCTCAAAGTCATGGCTGACATTTAAAAGAAATACATTTATCTAATCTGTAATATTAATTTCTAATCTATTTCAGGAATGTTACATAAGCTACGGAAAGCTGGTTTATTTAGCATTCATATTGAAGTGGAGACACCTTGGCTGTTTTCTTGCAAATAAGCTCTAGCTGTCGCTGGTTTTATGCTTTCTGAGGTGAGACTGAGAATGGCCTTTCCTGCATGCAAGTGTCTCAATGGTCCCTCAGAAATTTCTTATCGCGCGAGTTGCAATGGTACAAACACATTACAATACACATGGTTATCTACACGGCTTAAATACAGAGGACAGTTTCTTGTGAATACAAAAGATTCAGTTTTGGAAGGCAACTGGAAAATATATGGAATGAATGATCGTAATTGTTTCCAGAAAGCAAAATTTCTCTTTTTGTGTCCCATCTCTCGTGCTAGTAAAAGTGAAGTTCAAGAGTGTCCTACTGATCATAAAGAAGTCCTATCAGATCCTTCAACCCCACTTTGTGAAGGCTATCCAGAGGCAAGAAGGTAAGTTCCTAATTACTTAGAGTGATTTGGATATTTCAATCATTGATTGGATTACACGCTGCTTCTTGAGTAGACATTCTAAATCTGATGCGGGTGGAGGCAGCAGATATCTGCTGTTTATGGTTTATTTTTGTGCATTTAGGGCTGGTGGATGTAGCTCCTATATTGTATAATATGTTTGAAGTACTGTTCTATGACTTTAATTCATACTTATAGAGGGGCTTAAAGTTACTTAAGTTGGTTTGTTTGATTTGACTTACACTGCATGATTGCACTCAAATTGTATCCACTATTCTTTCTTTGTCACAGAGGTGGAGATGAAGTGTACAATTACTTAAGTCGCTTGTCTTCAAAACTTAGACTAATTAGGGCTCTTTTGCATTGATCAATTGATAAGAGATCGGATCAGCTAACTTAGACATATCCAATTAGTCTATTTGAAATGTTTGAAAACATTTTTAACAAGAAAGATATACATTCAAGCAATTGAATGTAATTAAACCTAGAGCTTAGCAATTGAATCTAATAAAATTTTGAATAATCAATTTTTTTTGTTTTTATGACAGTGCACATAATCCTTTGTTCATCATTATTTGTCTCTTCTTTCACTTGAATTTTAAATGTGTATTTATTGAAAAGGACTTTTCATATAATGTCTCCAAATTTGACATCATCTTGTTCTTCATGCTTCAATATGTTTAATTCCTTGCCACAACACCCGTAATTTCTTTTGCTGCTTCTTCAAAAGTAGTATGGTCTCGCACTTTGCATTGAAGCATATATCTATAATCACATTCGGAGAAACTTTTATCACATCTTTCACAACACCAATTACCATTTCCGTTATTGTTCACCTTTTTGCATTGGCTACCTTCAATTTTCAAGGGGCAAGTTGTGTAACAAAAAATGCCCATCTTTACGAAAGATAAGGTAGTTTTTATCATTATTCTAGTAAGGTTTATTAGATTTACCAAGTTCCTCATCCTTAATTTGTGGGACTTGACGTGAGTTTTGTGACCACTCCAACATGCAGGATGAAACACTTAGTATTTTAGGATGAAACAACAAATATCAAATCCTCTCTTAGAAGTTAGCTTAGATGTTAAACATATGACAATGTGTGATCAACTAAGACAACCCTAAGGTTCCTTCTAATCATGGACTTAACTCAGTTGTATGATGTGATATGCTGAGTATCACAAAAGGACTTACACTGTTCATTCAATGGATGTCAACTTTGCAAATGCAAACAATTTAATAAAGTAGGCTTTTCAATTACTTCTAATTACTTCTAATAGAAATGGTTTAGAAAGCTAGGCTAACTCTACAATGCAAGACAATATTGAGGGTGAGGTGAGACTCTAACCAGTGCTTGCTTTGCCAAATCAAATACGCAAAGGAGGGTGCTATCTTCTAAGGATGCGTGGGTGACTTATATTGTCAACACTTATTCAAAAACCCAAGTATGACACAATACAAATGAACATTTCCAATTGAAGTTAAGTACTTGCAATTAGTTTAGACCAACCTTACATTGTTACTTGCTATCAACAAGTACCAAAAGGTATGAACATAGTTTCATCATAATTCACACACAACATCTTTTATTCATCTACTCAACTTTTTCTATTTCTATTAAACATAAATGAAAATCCTAATCTAAGTGAGGAAATGTAGAAACCATGTGACACTCCAAAACTTTACAAATGTTCACCATGAGAACAACAATGAAGTAGGAATAATTTTGGTAGCATTATAGCAACAATCTCTCCAAATCTCCCTTTACAAATGATTTGAGCAAGACTTATACAGTTGCTCCAAGTACAATGAATGGCCAGGATTGATTTGAGATCAATGGCCATTATTACGGCAACACAATCCTAATCCAACTACCAGCTACAAACGTGAAATGCTGACCAATTACATAAAAGCACCACCTTGTGGGCCAATGAGAAAATTACATTGCTTTTATGGACCAATGAGAAAATAGGTTAGGTGAAGACATTAAATGGACTCCACATGTGCACTTGGAACAATTTGATTGAATGAGCTTGAACACGTAGAATTAGAATTCCCTAATTGGTTGAATATGAATGGGTGCCACCTCAACATGCTTATCTTGTACACCTCATCAATTGTACTTCTCCATCATCATAAAGAAGTTTCTGCATCTTTGGCGATATCTTGTGATACTCAACATTTTCTAGCTTTCAATTGATTGTGATGGCCCATATTCACTAATTGTCTCATCTTCATAAATTTTCTCCATTTTCTTGGAAATATTCTCATTGTGATTGCTTGTACTGGCTTGTGTTTGAAATCTTGACTTGATCTTGATCTTTAGAAGTGATGGTTTTTTGTGTAGTTGGATCCTTCAAATTGAACTTGGATTTTCGAAGGAAATTCAAGTTTGTGATAACCTTGTCCATCTTCCTGTAGGCTTGTCATTTTCCTTGCACAACTTGCTTTTTGAATTCCATCCTGATGACTTGAACTTGAACTTGGTTTGCAATCATCATCTTGATCTTTGATCTCAAACCATCCTTTTGCTTGTCCACTTGATGAATGACTTGTATCTTGCCTTGTTGATGCTCCGATGTTGTCTTTGATGTCACACACATGAAATGCTCATGAAAATGTTCAACTCCATGCCACCTTGCAGAACAAAAAAATGTTTGTGTTAAGAGTAAAATATTTGTAAGAAGATAATCATTAAGATTCATAACTAAAACTTGAAAGAAAACAACTTGTGAATTGCACTTGATTTATAAATTTATTCTTAGAACTTTTAGCATTTAAATTCTGATTAAAATCTGGATTCCGAATGGCTAACACCACTTGATTTGATAATTGTAAATTGAATTTCAAGCTGCACCTGATTGGAGTGCTTATGAAAAATTTATTTCAAATTCTCCAAAAATTTTTATGTTCTGACTTGTGATCGTCCTGATTTTCGCATCCTTAAAAGTCTGCTCTGCTTGATATTTGTGGCTGTGAGTTGCATTGCATTGTATTTGAGGTGGTGATCTTGCACCTTCCTTTATACACCTCACACCTTCAAAAGTCACGTCTAATGGCAGTGGGCCAACTTCCTCTTGGCTTAGCCAATTTGAAATTTGTTAAATTAAATAAGATTTTAGTTCATTTACTTCCCTTTATCTCAGGCTGACCTTCCTTTGAATTACAATTTTATGATTCGAAACAATTAATACTTGTAATTCATGTGTTATTTCCCAATGGCTGACTACACATTGGTTTGGGGGGCAAAATTTGAATTAGGAGAAAAATTATTTTGAACTGCTCATGCTAGAGCTCAAGTGGGGTCGGAATTCCAACCTCCCTTGGGCTCATTGACCCCCAAGGAGGTCAGAATTCCGACCTGCCTTGGGCTCTCGCCTAAGGTGCTCACCGAATTTCGCTCAAACAACTCAATCTTTCCTTTGTTTTATGATCTTTACTTTGGAGTTGCACTCCATGTTTATCTGTTTTCTCTTCATTGCTATGATTTTGAACTCAAAATTTCATTTTGTTCATCAAATTGCACTTCAATTGCCTTAAGATTTCAGACTTTACCATTGCAACACTCAGAATTTCACCAAGACAATGCCAATACACCCCTTATTTCAGTCTGATTTTTTACAACTGCTGGGTGGAAAATGTCTTAGTCTTGGGCTCACACACCTTTGCCTTGGGCGGAAAATGTCCATTCATTGGGCTCTAAGGTGCAAGGTTGGGCGCAACACAAGAGGTGGGGCGGCCATTGTAAGCATATTGGGCACAGCCTATGGTGCTGGGCAGAAATTACACATCCCTTGGGTGCAATACAAGTTACCTGGTCGGAATTCAACATGGAGTTGGGCGCATACTCAACCTTAGATTTTTGGAATTTGCTCTCTTGTGGGGCTCATGTACTTGGCGGGGATTGTACATTGTTTGGATGCCTTAGCAAAATTGGAAATTGCTCATCCCTTGGGCTCGACCAACATGAAGTTCAAATAGGAATTTGCGAATTTGCCTTCGTTTGGGGCAGACTGCATGCTTTGGATTTCTCTCAGACAATGCTTCAAAGAACCAAAGAATCAAAAGTGCAATGGAAGCATGGTACATACAAAATGTGGACATGCATACAAGCACACAAATTGCTACATAGACTGCAGAAAAGAAGACACATACTTGATTTGAAATGCCTTTACAGAAACCGTAATGCCTAGCGCTATCAAAATGCCACTTGATGTGTTCCTAATATTCTTTTAAAGAGACAGACGAGTCTTTTACTACAGACCATTTCATTCTCACGCATTGCCTTATATAGGGCTCTTAAAGTATTTCTCAACTTAGGCCGACTTCCAACGGTCAAATGAAAATATTGGGATCAGATCACAAATTGTGGGGATTGACACACACACACATTCAAATTTGGGACCCTTTTGGAGGCACTAGGGTACTAGTCCACTTAGAAAGGGACAAAAGAGAGGTGTTGTATAGTGTAAGGTCCCGAGACATAGGATTGGGTCACCATAATAGCAAATGACGCAAATTTAGATGAGATAAAGCCCAAATAGGCTCGAAATGACCTGAAAGGGGGCACACTAAAGCAAGGGCCCAAAACGAGTGTGAAATTGTAACTAAACAACACTACATTTTGCCCCCACTTTTGTGGGAGTGTGAACTTATGGTCATACGTGCAATAAAGTAGAGATGAAGAGATAGAGAAGCTAAGAGCAAGACAAACTAGGGATAGTATGGCATTAGGTTGAGGGATGATCAAGCCCCCAAGCATAGTATCCAATCAATTTACACAAAAAAATTCAAGTAAGCACATACAAAGAAAATAACGTTAGTACTAATTCTAAAGCAAACAACAGGTTCCAAGTCAATAGGTTGAAGAGACATCGATGTCAAAAGTTTCTCAACCCCTACTAATGTCATTCTGAGAAGGTTATTGCAAGAGAACAAGTGGACTCATAGAAAGAGATGAGAGTGTACATTGATTGATGAGACAAGGGTCCATGGAATACCAACTAGCAATATGCTAGAGGTCTGAGAAGGCATGAATTCCATTGGCCAACAAGGTGTGTTATGTTGGGTGATTCATGTAGTGCAACAAAACAATCACACTAGTAAGCCATGCTATACTAGGTAATCAACAAGGACGACCATGCCAACAAGTTGTGTTATGTTGGATGATTAATGTTTAGGGAGTGCGAAGTGATAACTACGGTCAAACTAGTAAGTCATGCTATGCTAGATGACTAATGCTTGTCAAGGGATCAAGCTAGTAAGCTACGCTATGCAAGATGATTGAAACAAAGGTTAAATTTTGTGCCAGTTTCTAGAGATAGTTTGATAACCATGCCTCGGGAGTGGGGGGGATGTAACACAATACCACCACTTTGGGGGTACCTCAATGAATGACTATGAGCAACAAGGAGGCCTCAGATGCACCCCCCCTCCCCAAGATGTCAACATGTTTCTATGTTGATATTTTAAGGAAGATAGAGACACATATCAAGGATAAAACATCTTCAACACCATGGAGATATCCTTTTCAAAAATGCATGCATTCCATGCTAGGAAGAAGATCCTTATAAAGGATGAAAGCTTCAAGTGAGGAAGAGTTAGTTGCAAAGGGAAATCTTTCAACAAGCGTAAAGGGATCCTTGTCAAGGATACATGACTATCAAAGGGGGACGAAGAGATCTTCGTTTAAAGATATCTACATAGTGAGGAGCAACATAATAGGAAATAAATTTAATTTAGAAGGGATAGGACAAAGGTGCAACTCATTGTTAGTTGTCATTTGAATGATACCTGACATAATAAGTTGAATTTTACATTCCAAAGCTTGACATTTAGTAGTAGAATGGCCATGCATTGAATGATACACACAAACAAGAAAATTTTCTTGATTTTGTTTACATTTTTTCTTTGTTTTGGCCAAGGGAGAGTAATTGAGTTGCTTTAAGAAGCACTAACAAGATACTCTCTTCTTTAGATGAAAGGTTAGGAGAGGAAGACATAGATGTGTTAGACAATGAAGGAGATGGAGACAAAAGAGGAGGGTGGAAACCTAAACCCTCTTTGGAACAGTGTGATGTAGATTTCTCATTAGTCTCAATACTTTGTTGTATACATCCTAAATCATGTCCATTGTATCCATGTTTAGAAATAATTTTAAAACCAACTCTATATGTTTTTCCGAGTCAAATGTAGGATCTTTATTGGGTGTTGAAATGTAAGGATGGGAAGGAGGTTTACTCTTAGGTTCAATTGGACTATATGGGTTGAAGTCAAAAGAATTCCAATCATTATCAAGACATTTGTTAGAAGCAGAAGTTGGAAAGAATTTAGAAGTAGCTTGGACAAATGAAACACTAGGCTTCTTTGAGGCTTCAGTTTTGAATTCAGGGACTTTGTATTCTCCACTAAAGGAGGGTGTAAAGTCTAATGAACCCCAATCACTCTCTAAGAGTATTTCTTCAAGTGAAGGAGTGTCATTAAGTGCGTCTTCTTTTGGTATAGATGGGATCATAGCATTGAGGGAAGATATAGATCCCGCTTCTTTGTCAACACCACTATATGGTCTTTAGTAGCTTCTAGGGTGTACATCCTGTGAATTTGAGTGTGTGATGAAGAGTAGAAGGGACTGCTTGCATAGCATGAATCCATGATCTACCTAGAAGAAGATTATATGGGACAGTATTGGGCATGACATGGATAAGTGTGGTAGGAACACAAGATCTACTTTAATAGGCAATGTAATTGTACCTAATGACTGCCTACCAATATTATCAAAGCCACAAATAGAAAGAGAAGTAGGTTGAATGAGGGAGGTATCTACATTGATCTTATATAACAAGTCTATGCTACACATATTAAGACCTGATCCATAATCAACCAAGGTACATCTTATCCCAATGTCATTGCTGAACACAATAATCATGAGGGGATCAGACTGATTTTGAACTTCCAAAGGCGGTAACTCACATTGTTGGAACACAATATCCATCTTTCTTGTGTGCATACATTCAAATGAGGCTGCTACACCATTCAGTATCGTAGAAGGCGAGGCAACTACCAATTGTAAGGTTTCTTGGAGCATCTTGTGGTATGTAGGTGAAGTTTAAATCAAATGCCAAAGGGAGATCTTAGCTGGAGTAGCACAAAGCTTCTGAACAAGATCATACTCCTTACTAGCATGTTGTAAAAGATGAGGAGATAGAGGAAGAAAAGGTTTAGATGTAGGAAGGACATGTGAATCTTGTTTGTTGTTTCGAGTGTTATATGTGTGAGAAAATGTATGATAATGAGGTTGTTGTGACACTTGCCGGTTCATCTTGTTTCTTTAAGTGAGTTGTTTTGTCGAGTTCAAGAAATAGTTGGAAAGTCTAGTTGGATTCTTAACGCCTTTAACAACAAGCACCGGTTTAGTTTGAGGTTGAGGGGCATCTTGACGAAGATGGACAACAATTTGAGGTATCACACGACTAGATTTGTATTTACTTGAATTTGATTGGGCTCTTTATTCACTAAAGCTTCATCTTTAGAAGAGAGAGCATTTGAAACATTGCTAGTAATATCCTCCTCTTGCACCATCTTGCACCAAAATATCCTCATGACTAGGATCAATTTTGGAAACAAACAAGATTCATCAATACTTCATCTCTAGAAGAGATGTCATTAAAGTGAATAGAAGGTAGATTGTCATTAAGGACATCATCCTCTTTCACCAAAGTATTCTCATGAGGGAGGTACATTTTAGGAGAAGAACCCATAACATTCCTCAATGCTTCATCCCAAAGACAGAGATCATTGAGAGAAGTGTTAAAAATATCTTCTTCCACTAAAATGTCCTCATTAGTGAGAGAAAACTTGGGAGAGGTGTGGGGTGATATAAGAAAGGCCAAGGCACTATCACATGCATTAATTTATTCATTGTAGCATTACTAGGTAAAACACAATGCAAAGACAAGTCGGCTGAAGGCCATCATTCTAATTCAAATTTGATGGGCATGGAATGGGGTTCAGGGCAGCACCCCAAAATTTTTTTTGTAACATAAAAATATTTAAAATGTTCCTTTTTTGTCTATGATGTCTAATCAATTGAATAGGCAAGGAGATATGCAATGAAACAAACTTGATTTCTAAACAATGACATATGCAATTAATGAACCAAAATGTGATTAATTAAGCAATGCAAGTACATAAGCAATGATTTTGAGAAATGAATGCATCTAAATCTGAAAATTTTATGCAAAAATCAGATCTTAAACTAAAAATCAGAAGTTATGCTAGTATAAGATAGGCCATGTTCACCAAAATGTAATGGAGGGAAATGGATCCTTAGCCTAGAAATTCAAACTAGGAACTTATTTATTCACAATTTCCAATTTGGGGATCATTTCATTGAGTGAATAATCAACAAGGTTCAACTTCAGTCTTAAAGGAGAGTTGAACATTTTGATTAATTATTCCCTTTTTGTTGTTTTGATATGATTTGATTATGATTATGCAATATTCCATGTAAAATGATGCAAAATTAACAATATTCAGCATAAACAGAAAGATACAAAACTGAAAACCAACACAAAAGTACAGATTTGGAAATAAGATTTAGAGAGGAACCTATATCTGAAACTCGGAGCTGAAAGCATCTCTTAATGGAGATAGATGCCCTAGACTTGGAGGTATCTTTGTCAGCTAAGGCTACGAATTTAAGATCAGGATGCTCTGTAGACCTTTCCCTCCAAAATTCAATCTAAAAGTGTCAATCAGGTGAGCTAATTGGCATAGGCCAAGGGTTTTTGCCTGTTCAAAGTCTGGGACTGTGCATCTCAATCTACTCTGTGCAGTTCCGCAACTTTTGGTTGTTGGATGTACAATCTACACACAAAAGATGGAAAATGTTTTGCTGTACCTTGTGTTGGTGTTCCCACCTCCAGAACAGCAATGATGATGTAAAAGAGAGCCTACCCCTAGTGGGTTACAGGCTAAATCATAAATGGAATGCTGAATTAACAAGATTATACCTTAGGATTGATAATGGTGGTGATGTGGTGCTCTTTAGATAAATCCTCCAAATGTTGATGCAATAACATGACAAATCATAACAAAATCTTTCATGAAAACTTACTAAGTTGCTGCAGCTTGATTCTCTTTGTACTCAGATTTGCTCTTGAATGAATAGGAATGCTTGATCATTAGAACTTGTAACTTGTGAAATTAATGCCTGTGAATGATTAATGATTGCCTTATATAGGGTTCTTAAGATATTTCTCATTTTAGGCTGTCTTCCGATGCTCAAATGAAAATATCGGGATCGTATCACAAATGGTGGGAACTGACACTCGTACACATTCAAGTTTGGGCCCCTTTTGGAGGGACTGGGGAACTAGGTCGCACTAGGTTCCATAGTCTACTTAGAAAGGGACAAAAGAGAGGTGGTTGCGAAGTGTATGGTCCCAGGGCATAATATCAGGTCACCACATTTAGCATATGATGACAATTTGGATGAGGTAAGGCCCAAATAGGCTGAAAATGACCTATCCTAGAAGGAGGTACACTAAGAAGGGCCCAAAAAGAGTGGAATTGTAAAAGGGTTACAATTTGCGACACTATTGATGGCTTTCTTGAAGAGAAGATACAATATTTTGTCTAGGCGAGATTGTTGATAGAAAGGCTGTTGGAGAAATGGTTACATATGGAATATGTGTGCATGCTAATTATACAATGAGAGGAGGAAGTTACATTTAGTTTAGCTTACATTGGGTAAGTCAATTACATAATTAGACATAATAAGTTGTAATATGATATCAATACATTGTGTCTATACATATTTAATATCCCTCCTTCCCCTCCCCATCTCTATTGACTAAACTGTAGACAAGCTCAAGTTTTTGTTCAAATTCTTGAAATTTACTAGGCCCAAATGGTTTGGTCATTATATTTGTCTACTCGGTTTCACAAGAATTAAAATAAATGTTCTTAGTATCAACCAATTGTCAAATGTAGTGATGATGAACCTTAATGTGTTTGGTTTTGACATGATATATTAGGTACTTCACAAACTTAAAAGCACTTTGATTGTTGTATAGTGGAGCTGATGTGAAAAGATCCATTTTCAAGTCATGGAGTAGCTTTTGCAGCAGTATTGCCTCATAGTTGCTTTGTACTTTGCTTCAGCAGAAGATAAAGCTATAGTGTGTTGAAACTGACTCTCAACCCTTGATCCCAAGTAGAACATAGCTAATATTTAGTAGAAGATAAAGCTATAGTTTATTGAAATTTACTCTGCCATGAAACATCTCTTGATCTGAAGGAGAAAATATGGTCAACAGTTCTCCAAATATCAGTTGAACCCCTCAATCTGAGTTTGTACCGATAATTCTCCATTAGCGACTAATCAATTAATCATGAATTGTCATAGGTTTAGAAATCCAACTCAACCTCCTTAGGTGTAGCAGAAGAGTTAAAGGAAAGAGTGAAACCGATCAACCCAAGGCATAAAGTCGCACCACACATAATTGCTGTCTAAGGAAATACCACAGATCGACCAAAGAACAAGAAATTGTCTCCTACATTATCACTGACCAAGAAAGGAGTATCATGATCTGCAATTAGTTAATTAACTAAAAACAATTAAATTACAAGGAAGAGGCACGATCAGGCACTTGTTGCAAAGGGTGTGGATGTTGAGACACTACTTCTCACATCATGTCTCACTGTGGCATATTTAAGAATGGTCATAAGTTCCTCCCAAAGCATAGAATGTTTGTTTTATATATTTCTTTATACCTGCAGTGGTCACACGAGCCAATACACAACCAAGTGAGAGAATTGTGATTACCCATCCGATTGCAAGGTTAAAGGACACAAGCACAAAGGGGAATTGTAGCAGAGATGGTGTCAAAGGTTGCATAATCACAAAGTCATAACAGGAAGAACAACAGAGACTGTAATTCAGATCAGACTCAACCAGTCCAATCGCATGATTATAAGAAGTTAAGTCAGGGACAGTGATCTTATCATTTAAAGATCTGAATGAATAGTCTTGTAACCATAATACAATCAATAATTCCAGTAATCTTAGTACATTGTGTAATCCATTTCATATTGAATTTTATATCAGATAAGAAGGTTATATCATTGCATTTCATATTCATACAAATCTCATGAATTAAGCCCTTCTTGATTTGAGTATTTCATAACAATAATTCCACTAGACATTTCGAATTAAGACCCTAAGAATCATAAGTATAATCATCTCATTAGATTGTAAAGATAGAGGAAAATTTATAAGGGTACAAACTAGATAAACCTTTGGTTGGATTAAATCTGAAAAATTATTCCTCTAGCTCTTGATTTTGTTAATTGTCTTTAAACCCTAGAAGGATGATTCTATTACACATTTTGGTTTCACTATCTGCACTTGCACCTCTCTGAGCCTTGGAGGTCAAATTCCTCAACTTTGTGCTAGTTGGAAAAGGCTTCTTTTGTCTATAAGATCTATTTAACAAGGTTCCACAAGGACGTGTCCCCGCCCTTGGAACCTGCGTCCCCGTTGACACTACCGTTTTGGGGATGGTGGGACGTTACAAGGATGTCCCTATTCTATCCCCCCTGCTTGAAATACATTAGGAAATGCTTGAAATGTCCACAGACTGCGCAAGATGCCTAGCTGTCCCCAGAACAGCCAAGTGTCCCTCGTGGCTAGGCGCATCTCGGGTAAGTTAAAAACAAAATGTATTCACTTTTTAAAATTTTGTTTGATTCCAATGTAGCATGGGGGTCCCACAAGCCCTCCCATGCCATTCTAAAACCCTAATTCACCCTAAAAAGTAAAACAAACACTAACACGACAAATTGAAACTTCACTATTTCATTTTCATTTGCTCAGTTTGGTTTGTGCACTCAGAAATTTGCTCCTTGCTGTGAGAGTTTGGTTCTTGGAGGAAATATTGAACTGGCTTAGAGGAGAAATTGGACTGATTAGAGTAGATATTGGAGAGATTGTTGTATTGTGATGTTTGAGACATTTGGATATCGATAGACCTTGGTATTATAATGTCTAAGAATGGTTTTATACTGTAAAGTCCCCATATTAGCTCACCTCGAGTTGTAGTGAAGAGTAGCCTATCAGTGACCTTTGTAGGCTAATCAGTGGGTTAGAAGGTCTTAGTGTTTGAGCTAGAGGTTATTTTCCCACTCCCATGGTCAAGGATGTTAAGGATTGCTCTTCGTTTGAGTCGGATTGGAACACTTACTATTTCAGGAAAGTTAGGGTTACTATTCTAAGCAGGGCACCTGAACAGTTGGTGGTAGCATGGAGTTGTGGGGACATCGACAGAGCTTCCAGTTTGAGACTTAATATTTATAGTAAGTCAATTTATGGTCATTGCTATTTTCGGCAGGGCACCTTGGTGTCTAAGTCTGGCAGTGAGCACCTAGATGTGGAGCGAGTATTTCAAAGAATTTAATGAGCTATTAAAGTCATTTATAATCATTAATTAAATTCCATTTAATTAATGATTAAATACAAAGTTTATATTATAAGGTGTGCTCAAGTGCGTTAAATGCTTATTTAATTATAAAGTGACTTGGTGCTTATATTTGGAGGGCAATATAATAAACTATTATATTTCAAACATGGCAACAAAAGCAAATGTTTTCAAATGCCTAAGTTATGAAATTTGTGACCAAGAAGTCTCTGGCCAATTTGCATTGAGAAATTTAAATGCACTCAATGCAAGGATCGATTCATGCTATTGTGATTTTGATATTGGTGAATTTGGTGATTGAGTTGTGCCCAGTGTTTGAGTTCTTGGAAGCTGAAAGAATTGGAAATTCTTCTAAGTGTTGCACTTTGAATTGGTTATAGTATATACATTTGCCAGTGAATTGTGCTTGGAATGATGGATTCATGCAGCGTTTTTGGTTGGAATTGAGGGTGTGATTAGTGCAGTTAATCCATTTAATATATCTGCGTTTCTTATAAAGTCTGGGTGGCATTGTGGATAGCAGATTGTAGCAGCAATACAGAGGCTGTGTTAGAATTCTTGGAGGCTGCCGTATCTCTTTGGGACAGCATCTTTGTGGGAGCAGCGATAATAATTAAGGGCCGTGTTTCAGTGGTTGAAAGGCACGTTTTGGCTTTGCAGTGCCATCTCTAATCGTTCTCAAGCCTTAGCAAAAATCTCAGTTGGTTACAGAGGTAGCAATATTAATAGTTGGGTCTCCATTGGTGCATATCAGCATAGTTATTTTCAATAAATTCCACTTGCATCATATTGCCTTGTATACATTCCATTGATGAAAGAATAAGGAGAGTTGTTGGTGAATAATTAGTTTGCAACTAGTCTTTGTTAGTATTGTTATTTCAATCTCCTTTATCTTATTGTCAAAAATTCAAAAAAGTAAATATTCAGGAAAAACTTAAAAAACCATAAAACTTTGCGAAAACAATACATTTCAGTGACTGTGAATCAGAGGTAGAACCATCGGGGTTCTTACATATACTGCTTTATTGAAGTTTATTATGCTGTTATACTACTTATCTCATGATTTATTTACATATTAATATTGTTGCTATCAGTTATTGACATCTGTGTGTGCGCGCGCGCGTGCGTATATATATATATATATATATATATATATATATATATATATATATATATATATATATATATATATATCGCCATCCCCCTGCTGTCCCCTAAAAATGGCCCTCAAACTGCCGTCCCCAAAACACGCCCCCATGCCATCCCCTCGTCCCTGAAATACCGTGGAATATAGCTAGTTAATCCTTCCCAAAACTATTTGGATTAGATGGAACAAATAATCTATTCTATTTGCATTTTATAGTAAGCATTATTTAACAAAGAGAGGACAATATTGATTGCATGAAAAGTGTCCCAAATTTCATATTAGCACATAATTAGACAATGAATGATAGGGCAATGTCCCATAGCTTAATACAATATGAGTGGCTTAAATTGTGAGTGGCAATTTTAAGATTGCCTCACATCAAATTTCATAGTAGCACATAAATAGACAATTAATGATAAGGCAATATCCCATGTATTAATACAATATGAGTGCCAAAATTTTGAGTGAAATTTTTAAGATGGTCTCATGTTATAATAAGGTAGGTCTCCATGAATATATTACACAATAAGTAGTCCCTCTAATTTTGAATACCAAGACATAGAAATGTTGTACTTGAGTGGTATACTATCCAAGGACTGAAGTAATTATAATGTTTGAGGAGGATAATAAATCCAAGCTTAGCATCAAGGAACCTGATGAGACAAGGTTATAATACGGTGTAAAATATGCTTGACAGTAATATAAACTAATATTCTATAATCCGTTATACAAATTTTCATTATATATGAACATTAATATCAATATTAATTTAACTGTGGTTATTGCTCAAGCTTTTTACCACTTGCTTGTACTAAATCAAAGGAAAATGCACATCAACAAGAGGCAATCTAACATAAAGCTTATAGGATATCTTTTATTTTTTCAATAATATGTTTATTGATATCCCAATGACACAAGTGAAATCATTGGAGACAACTATATCTGGAATGCTGATCAAGAAACTATTAACTGTGGTTATTGCTCAAGCTTTTTACCACCTGCTTGTACTAAATCAAAGGAAAATGTACATCAACAAGAGGCAACCTAACATAAAGCTTATTGGATATCTTTTATTTTTTCAATAATATGTTTATTGATATCCCAATGACACAAGTGAAATCATTGGTGGCAACTATATCTGGAATGCTGATCAAGATCCTATTCATGGAATGTCATTTTTTGTCTGTTATATGTTTGACTTGTTCACAAACTATTTGAACACATTGTTACTAGAGGCTTCTAGGGTGTATTATTTTATAGCTATTTCATGATATATTTTGTATGTGTATACTCGTTTCAAAGATATTTTCTAATGTGTTGGATAGTTTTCCAGGGATGCTTTGTGTTTGGACAAGGGAGATAAACAAAATTCAGATCCATTCTGTTCACGTTGCTGCCCATCTATATTTTTACACTCAACTTCTGGTTCTTGTCAAGGCTTAGCTAAAGCTGCCAAATATGCTTGCAATGATGCTAAATTTATGAATGAACGGGCACGGAATGACATTGTCTTACTCTCACGGTAATTTATTTCTTCATTGTTGATTCATGTACGATTTCTGGTGAAGGCAGAAACATAATAATGTATTGATTGTATGACATACTGGAGTCCAGTGCATAGTATCAAGTCAAATTGGTAAGACACCCTTTTTTTCCTTTGGGTATAAAATTTGGCACTTGGAGATTACTGCAAGATTAAATGGCTTGTTGAAATTCAGCTACCAAGTATTGGCATTAGAGAAAATGTACATTGAATATTAGAGTTTCTTTTTGGAGGAGTATCTTTACAAATGTTTCTTGAGTTTTTTCGTCTAGTTTTTATGTTCTGTTTTGTATCTTGTCACAGAGGTATCACAAAGTTGAATGATCGTGCACGCCAGGATGTAGCTATTCTTGGTTTGGAATTTCTCAAACTTGATGGTGAGTATTAAATTGCAATTTTAATTTTATATTTGGAAACTACTTCTATGTACTGCAGATTCTGGATCATGCAGATTGATTGCTGATCCCATGCACCATATTAAACATATTTTATTGAATTTGATGATTTATTCTTGTAATTCTAACAAACTTGATTTCATTTAGCTCGAGCAAGAGAAGATACAGGAAAGATTGACAGCAATGTGAAGCAAAAGGCTGCTTACCTTCAGCGCATAGCAGAGGTTAACCATCTTTTTCCCTCCAATAATGTATCTGAAATTTGAATACATGATTCAAATAGAGAAACATATATACTGATGTTTTTTCTGTTTCTTTTTTATTTTTCTAGTTAATAGGATAGGAATTATACTCATGAGGTTGATTGTCACATATAAAGGGTCTGACAGATCAAGCTCAAATTAAATTGAAGACCGCAGCAGCTAAACACTGGAATGATGGGGCTCTAGAAGTAATCTACTTGACCAATCATCAGAGTACATAGTGTGCACTGTGAAATGCTTAACTGTTTTCACAGTGACTTTTTAAAATTCTGTATGGTAAATTTCACAAAAATATGAACCTACAGTTCACATCATGCTCTATCAAAACTTACAACTGATACCTAGGTCCTCTTCTCAGGCTGACTTACGGCGAGTTGATTTGCGTGCACGGCGACGTGCCATGGAAGATGCACTCATGGCTTTAGAGGTATGTCCTGGCTACTTGATTTTAAAACTGAGCAGAAATATATTCTTGTTAAGTTTTTCATTCCCAATGTGAACAGAAAAGGATGATCTGGCACGTAAGAGGTTGTGGTATTACATGTAATCCAACAATGTGATGCCATTGAGAAGGTTGTGGCATTACATGTAATCTGAATTGTTATAATTGTTGTCTCTATTTGTGAAGGAGTGGGCTTGTTAGTAAAAAACAAGTACAAGCATATGTTTTTTATGTCATATGTGCACTCATTGAATAATGCACTCAAAGACATTGCAAGTTTTATTGGATTTCAAAGCTCATTGAAAAGGATAGAGAAATTATGCAATCATTACCACACACAAGCCAAATATTGAAAATTCATCGAGATGTAACTCCTTAAACCTATTAATACATAGTTTGCTTCTTATTTTATATTCCTTGATAGTTTTTATGTGGTCAAAGAGGCTTTGTCTTCCACAATAGGCAATGATGCCATTGCAACTTGGACAATCTACATCAGATACTGTAGTTGTGGTGAGGCAGATGGTCCTTGATGACCAGTTTTGGATCATGTTAAATTTGTTGACTTTATTGAGCCCATACGCAAGGTAATCAGATTTGCAGATTTAGAGAAACCAACTTTGGGAGAGATTTACTAAGAAATTGATTCTATGCTGAAATTAAGAGAAAAATAGTAGATCTTAAAGGTCCTCTATATTTTTGAATAGTGTTATTAGACTCAAACTTGCCTTAGAGTCAACAAGTTGATTTTTGACTTGGACTCAAACTTGACACCTAGACTCAGCAAATTGAAAAACCCAAGAAATTGAGAGATTTTTAAGGATTTCAAACTTGTTCCATGCACCATTTAATATATAAACCTTGAAGACAAAATAACCTCATCAAATAGAAGCTACTTTGATCAAATACACAAGGATGCATCAATCACATAAGTATAAATGTAAATTTTAGCTAAAGGAAATAACACATTTAAATATTCAAAATATTACTAAATATATACAAAAATCATAAAAAGTAGCCATGATATTTTCTTTTGTCTCACTGACTGGTGTAATTTATTATTAAAGTTATGTTTTGCTGTCACGCTCATTAAAAAAGGAGTGGTTAAGTAAAATGATAAATGGTTATGTTCTAGTTTGACCTTAGCTAGGATAATAATAGATGGGATTGTTCTACGAGTATTTGTTCAGGGCATGGTTAATACATTTTTGCATTATGTAAATGGCATTTCTTGCCAACTATGACTTAAGTTGTATTTAGTAGTACAATTACTTGAGCATGCCAACTTTGCTATGGTAGTCTTTGTATACCAAACAAGTAGTCCAACGTATCAAACAAGATAATCCTTGATTGTGACTTTGATTGTGAAGATGCACATATTTGCAACATGGGATATGTATTTGTAGATTTCATGATCATGATTCATCATTGGCCTTTTACTTGCTTAGATTTATAGTTTGATGGGTGTTTGGGGGCAACATCCCAATGGGATTGAGAGGTAGCGCCCCCAACGGGGTCAAAGGGCAGCTCTCGTCGCTAGGTTTGGCAGTAGTGCTCTTGGCGCTTTCCCTATTGTGATACAGGGCAGGTTTGAGGGTGGAGCCCTTGCCACCAAGCCCATTCGTTGGGTCATTTCAATCGCGTGCAAAAGACTTTGAGCTTGAGAGTGATGAGCATCTGGAAAGCATCCTAATTGAGAACTTGGGGATGGACTACATACTTGATGCATGAGTTGACCTTGTTTCATCGGATGACATATGATTAGATTTATGATTTTTGTTTTCTTGAGTCAAGATTCTTGACATTATATTTATTATTGGTCTTTACATTAACTTTTAGTGTTAAAAATCTACTATTTTTTAGTAAATTTTTTTATGTCATGACATTGATTGTCCTTTTTTTTCCAGCCAGCTTCTACCTTACAGGGGTAGATCCCTTTTTATTAATCAAACAAATCTAATGCTTCCAACGAAAGATTACAATGATCCCTTCACTCAATACATTAAATCTTTCCAACTGAGAGGCAGAGAATAAATCTCTATAAATGAGGTTGATTGTCAAATATCAATTTCAATTACTTTTTCCCTCTTCTTGAACTTGATATTTATTATTTGTTTATTACAAATATTCATATTTTAGTTTTTAGTAATTTTTAGTAGTTTGAAATCTTCAAGTACTTGACACCAGTTTTTTTTAAAATAGTTTGAACTCTTAAAGTATGTGACTCCAATTTTTTCAAAAAGTGTATTGATATGCGTCCTTGTACCTGTACAAGCAGAGTTTCCTAGTAACTATGTATATTACTGAAAAATAATGAAACAATATAATTAAGTTTAACAATGAATAACTAGTTACCATATATATGATGGATAGTGTATAAATATGACATTAAAACATCAATAATTTATAAATGATATATGATGATGGATGAAGAGGAAAACCTTATTAATTAATATCTTCCACTAATTTAGTATCACCATTCACATTGAGTTTTGTTATTAAGAAGGGGGAGTGGGTACCCTATCATGCTTCTTCCTATAATTGCATGGACGACATCTCTCCTGTGAAGCTGTATCTCATCATTTGATGGATGTTAGCCTGAATGGGTAGTTTATTTGTGGTTATGCTCTTGCCCAAGTGGAAAGGAGTGCAGGGGGAGGGGTGGATAGTCAGGAGTAGGAACAGCTGGGTGGAGGGGTGTGAGTTTGAAAAATTCACCCCTGTTCTTTTTGTGTTGATAGAATAGGATGTAGGTGCAGAAAGTGTTTTTTGGTTCATGTTTCATTCATCATGTTGTTGCATGTATTGAAATAACATTGCATCAAAAGAGAATAAACATTTCTTTGCATCAAGATTCAAATCATATTAAAAACCATTACAAAATCTGATATTATCAAACTATAAACTAAAAATCAGACTTGTTTTTACAATCTCAGACCTGAAATAGTCTCCAATCTTGCAATAGAATGGTCAGAAATAGTCCAGCACCAAACTTGGTGCCAAAATGGGACAAGGGCAATTTCTCAGTCAAATCTGCACCGGCACTTTAAATCTGCAATCAGCAACCTAAGACTTCCAATTCAAATAATTTCCAACTCCCAAAATGCAGATTTAAATTGAACTACAACACCTACATGCCAATAGGGAAGTGTACAACCCTCCTAGAAAGGGGCAACTAGGCTATAAAATAAAATCTTCTCCAAAATATTCACCTATCAATTTGTCGTGCTCAACTACGAGGAAGACAATAAACCAATGCCCAAAATCATATCATTCAATCCCACTGAGTTATGAGCAAATATGACATCAACTATCTCTGAAAAAGCACATCAACACATTTAAAAGGCACTAAATCACTACCAAACTTGAACAACACTCCAAGAAAGCACACACCACAGCAAAAAATAAATATCCATCTCAGAAAACTTCATAAATCTTCATCATCATCAAACCCAAATCACCAAACTAAGCTAGATTCACTATCAATCTCAAACCAAGAAAACCAACCAACTAGGATGTATGTTTTGCCACCATACTGACTACCAAGAAGAGGATTTTCGTCCTCAACCAGAAAAAGAAGAACTTTTACAGCTCATTCTAGCAACATCTCCTTGAGTTTTCAAATCCAGTATATGCAAATGAGAGCTCAAACTTATAT
The DNA here is from genome assembly GCA_027943335.1 of Chamaecyparis obtusa. Taxonomy (NCBI): domain Eukaryota; kingdom Viridiplantae; phylum Streptophyta; class Pinopsida; order Cupressales; family Cupressaceae; genus Chamaecyparis; species Chamaecyparis obtusa. The sequence continues at coordinate 1,773,287 of BSBK01000284.1, read as the reverse complement.
TTATAAGAAGAGGGAAGAATTAGGGCAACTCACATTTGAATTTGAATCTATTTCCCTCTCATTTCACTTTCATAATAACATGAAATTATCCCCTTGAGGTTCGACCCCTTTCTGAGTTCACAAAACAGAATTTTGAAAACACTTAATCAATCCCATGTCTTGGCATCACTTTTGGAGGGATAATATTTATATTTCATTTGCTAAAGTCCCTTCACCTTGATGTCACTTTAGGAGTCCAACTTTTCTTTTAAAAACAACTTAAAGTGGCCCACATTCCTAGGTGTAGGGACAGGGGAACACTTTATGAACACATCACCCTTCACTTATGTTATAAAGCTAAGTTTCCAGTTCAGGTTCGGGGATCCGGTTCATTGGTTCAGCTAAATGTTTTTAAGGTTCGCGTTCTTTAGTACAAAAACCATGTAAAACCATATTTGTACATAGATTTATGCAGCCTAGAAGCACAACACAACCATATATGCATATATATTTATGCAAGCCATAAGATTAGAATATTACATAGCATCATATATATTATAAACAACACAGCCACCATAAACTTGAATGTCATTTAAATTCTAAAACATGCATGATAAATATTCTTGGTTGAAGCTTCAAGTTCAATATCAAATAATAATATCAAGTTCAAGTTTCAAGAATTGGAACTTTTCACTTTAAAGTTTTAATCATCAAATGGATTCTCTAAATCATCAACATCATCATCATCATTGATATTCGATGATATAGGTACATTAGATCAACCACAAGCAGCATTGGTGCCACTTGCACTAATAGTTTGCTTGCTTTCTGAGTCCTCAAATGCAATATGTTGAAAAGTGGAAGCATCTAGGTCAGTATCTTTGGCTCTATATCCCTCATCTTTGCCTCCCCTTGCTTGTAGGCATGTTCTTTGTGCGAAAGGAGACGCAAGTTGGAATGCATATGTACTAAGTTTTCTGCTCTTTTTGAGTGCGATTTATTGTGCTATACTAAGTGGATGAAATAATGTGTGCTCCAATTCCTTTCTGATGCAGATGAACTAGCAACCTATGAAGACGAAGTGAACAATTGAAATTATACATTTATTAATAGAATTAAATAAACTATAAATAAATTTTAAATACTAAAAAATAAATATTTGTTAATTGTTAAACTTGTGACAAAATTTTAATTGTGAAGGGCTGCAGGTGATGAAAGTATTGGCCTTGGAAATACCACCAATTATGAGCATCCTTAAACCTATCACAAAGAGGCTCAACACTTTGACTATTTGAGTGCACAAAATCTATGAACTCATTTGTTATTGTATCTCACAATTCTTCTTCAGGAAAGAGTTTGAGGAATGCTACCTTGTACCCTTCAGTTACTTAAAAATATCTATATGGGGCAAGCCTTCCTAATATAGAAAAAAAATGATTGCTATAGTATTTTGGAGTCAATGCAAAGCCAAGAAGATGTAATGGGGTGGTCATCTTGTTCCATTTTTCTTTAACTATTGCATGTACTTATTGAAGAAAGCCTCCTTGGGGTCTTGCTCTTTTGCATTTATGATTTCATCTTCTCAAGCATTGATTTGATGCCATCATATATCTCTCTAATTCAAGGCATGTCCATGTCAATATAGAAAATCATGCTCATAATGGACATTGTGAAACTAAGGAGATTGTCCACACGATCCCACCATGAGTCATCTAATATCTTTTGCCTAATTTTTGTTGCCCTTTAGTGCTGCTTTGCTTCCATATAGACCAATTTTGGGTAATCACCATATTAGAAAGTGCCTCTCTAGCTTTCACAAGTCGTCTCAAGATGACTGTGTTAGAGGTAAAATAGGTCTTTGCAACCTATAATAGAAATTAAAGCCAAAATGACTAAAACTTAAAAGACGAATTAGAATACACAATCAAATTATGAAAATAAAAGTGTAAAATTTTATATTATTTCACTTACATTCAATAGCTCCAATTTTGAAATTCATCTAGAAATTCCTTGAGACATGTGGTGTTTGGTGATGAACATCTAAATGTCCTCAGTCACTGCATACACCTCTTTGATCCAATCAATTTTATTCCCAATCTTTTGTAGCATAAGACTTAGTGAGTGGACCGCACAAGGTGTCTAAAAGATATGTTGATATCATTCCTCAACCAACAACTCAACAACTTTACAATTCTTTCTGTTGTCCGTTATGACTTGAACATTATGGGACCTCACTGTCTCAATAGCTATGGTGAGAATATTAGCAATAAATTGTCCGTCTTTTACTTGCCCTGCTCACAATCCATGACTCTAAAAAACATTGCCCCTTTAGCAGACACTGCTATGACATTGATCAAGGAACATTTCTTTGAATCTTTCCACCCATCTAAAATAATGGACACCCTTGTCTCAATCCATGAATCCCTTATGGGATTCAATGCATCTTCAACCCCCTTAACTTCTCTTCTCAACGAGGTGCTACACACCTTCTCATAACCTGAGCCCTTGTACCCTTTTGGAGATTCATTCACTTTTTCCAACATACCTTTTCAATACGGGGAGCAAACAACATTGAAAGACAACCCATTTGCATAAATACATATTGCTTCATGTTGGTCAGCAATGTTTTGATTCTCATTCTGAAATGCAATTTCCTAAGGTCCGTTTGACCTTTTGATTACAGTGGGATGTTCACTTTCAAAATCAATTGTGGCAAAAAATGGGTGGTTTTCTACCACAATATTGATATTAGATGGGGGTTGCATTCCCTTTGTTTTTTTTTGAACGGGTTGATTCAATCTATGTGCTTTTTGTTCATCTGCTTCTTGCTCCATAATATATTTTAGCACTATCTCCTTTGGTATAGGTACCATAGTTCCGAGACTTGGACTCAGTCAGACTCAGCAAGGGTGACTCGACTTGGGACTCGGTAAAAAATCTCAGCTCAGACTCGACATAGTGAAAACCCTAGAAATTTAGAGATTTTTAAGGATTTAAAACTTGTTTCATGCACCTTGTATTAAATAAACCTTAATGACAAAATAACATCATCAAATAGAAGCTAATTTGATCACATACACAAGTATACATCAATTACATAAGTATAAATGCAAATTATAGCTGAAGGAAATAACACTCTTAGAATATAAATTGTGATGTCCCCTTCTAGTTAGATATCAATGTTGTTGCAGAATTAGCCTATCAGTTGACCCTTGTAGGTTAATAAGGGTGGATAGAATGGTCCTTTGAGGCAGAGACCTAGTTAGAGAATGGGTTATTTTTCTACTCCATAGCTCAGTTGTTTCAAACATGGCATTTGTATGGTTTTCAAGGCTCAGTTTCTCAAACTTACTATTTATAGTAAGCTAGAGGATGGTTGAGAGGGACCCCTTCTATTTTTAGTAATGTAGCCAGATGAGCAGTGGATGCAGTGGTTGATCCCCTAGTTCAGACAAAATTGGGAAATAATGAATATTAGAGAAGTTATTAATGTTTAATTGGCTTAAATGATAATTATTTATTAAAAGGTGATAATATAATTTATAACTTAATGTTATAACTTGAGGGTCAATTCATCATTAAAAGGGGGCCATTTGAGGAATTAATTATGGATGCCAATTTTAACGAAGTATTAAATGTTTTCCCTAAGTCTTAAGGAAATAACATTTTTTAATGTTACTAATATGGTTTTTGGGGAAATTCAACTTCATGAGGAATTATAAAGACTTCCAAAGGCAAATCAAATTCATTTTGGGTATATTGAGAACTCATTTCATGTATCTACTGAGCATTGGAGAACATGGACAAGGTTTTTTGCAATTTCAGAACTTTTTGGGCATTAGAGAGCGTAGCTTCTTCATTGTATCAGCTTTCTGATGTTGTGAGATATCAACTGAAGTTAACTTATCCGTTGGCTTCATTTAGAGGTCAAGGTTGGGCTTACATGAGGAGAAATTTCAAAGAAAATAAGCAGTTAGAAGGGCCCAACATTGGGAGGGTTAAAGGTCAAAGGGGCTTGAAAAGACAATTAAGGAGCTGCTTGCTATGGGGCACATCAGGCCTAACAAATATTATTTTGCCTCTTCGGATGTGCATTGACTACAGGGTCTTGAATTAAAGAACAATTGAGAACAGGTATCCCATCCCCTGGATTGATGAGTTGATCAGTGCTTGCTTCTTTTCGAAGATAGATTTGAGATCGTGGTATAACCGGATCAAAGTTAGAGAGGACATCAAGAAGACAACATTTAGGTGCCACTGTGGCCATTTTGAGTTTGTGGTTATGCCTTTCGGGCTAACCAATGCTCCTGCTACATTCCACGCTACAATGAACAGGGTCTTTTAGCCTCAGTCGAAGAAGTTTGTACTTGTCTTCTTTGATGACATCTTGGTGTACAGTAAAACGTGGGAGGAGCACCTTAGCCATTTAGATACAGTGTTAGAGAGATTCTTGGCAGGGAATCATTGTATGCCAAGGAATCCAAATGTGATTTGGGCATGGAAGAGCTGTTGTATTTGGGCCACATTATCAGTGCAGAGGGTGTGCGGATGGATCCTGATAAGATCTGTGCTATCATTGAGTGGCCTACTCCTGTGAATCTCACTCAGCTTCGTGGATTTTTGGGTTTGTGTGGCTTCTACTATAGATTTGTTAGTGGGTATTCATGGCATGCAACACCACTTATAGATTTGATGAAAAAAGGGGCTTTTGTTTGGACTCCTAAGGCACAAGAGTGTTTTGAGAAATTCAAACATTTGATGACTACTTGTCGAGTCCTCGCATTACCTGATTTCACTAAGCCCTTTGAGTCACAATGTGATGCCTCGGGTGAGGGCATTGGTGCAGTGCTTATGCAGGATAAGCACCCTATTGCTTTTGAAAGTAGGAAGCTGAGAGGACTTGAGAGGAGTTTTAGTATATATGGCAAGGAGATGTTGGCTATCATGCATGCATTGGCCAAATTCAAGCAGTACCTTGTTGGCAACAACTTTTGCATTAAAACTGACCATAAAAGCTTGAGACATTTCCTAGGGCAGTGAGATCTCAATGATCGTTAGCAAAAGTGCGTTAGTAAGCTGCAATCATATGACTTTGACATTGTCTATGTCAAGGGGACACAAAATGTTGTCGTTGATGCTTTATCTTGTCGACCACATTTGAGCTCCATGGTTAAGATTTCAAAAGATTGGAGACATCTGATTTTAGTAGAGTATGCCAAAGACACTTGGGCTTCTGGCATTGTTGAGGGGTTAGTACAAGATAGCAGATACACAGTTGTAAATGATCTTATCATTTACAAGGGCAAGATTTCCTTGATCCCAGGATCAAAGATGAAGAGCAGAGTGTTGAGGACCTTTCATGATGTGCCCATGGTAGGATATCCTAGATATTTTAAAACTTATAAATAGGTGCGGGAATGTTTCACTTGGAAGGGTCTTAAATTAGATGTTCTCCAGTATGTGAGGAAGTGCCTTGTTTGCCAGTAGAATTAACAGGAACATACTTATCTTGCAGGGTTATTTCAGCCACTTCTCATTCCTGATAGGAAATGGGAATGTTTATCTATGGATTTGATTATAGGCTTTCCGAAGGCCCCAAGGTAGAGATTGCATATATGTTGTTGTCGACCGACTCACTAAGTATGGCCACTTCTTCTCGATCACAACTACATATACAACTGTACAGGTTGCAAAGTTGTTCTTTTGTGAGTTATTCAAGCTACATGGCTTACTCATGAGTATTGTCAGTGACAGGGATAGTCGGTTCATGAGTCATTTTTGGCAGGAGTTATTCAGACTTTGTGGGACCAAGCTTACTCTGAGCACTAGTTACCACCCGCATACAAATGGCCAGACGAAGATTATGAACAAATGGGTGGAAGGATACCTCAGGAATTATATAGTTGGGCAACAAAAAGCTTGGGTGAAATGAATTTATCTCTGTGAGTATCGTTATAACACTACTTACCATATGTCGATTTAGATGAAACCATTCATGGTGTTATATGGATATGAGGTGCCTAACTTTTTTGACTTACTGTGGAGTGACAACAGGTGCCTAGTGCTGGGAATCTTTTGTAGGAGAACCATGACATTATGAGAGCTCTCAAGGAAAATATTCAAAAGGCACAAAACCAACTGAAGCAGTATGTAGATCAAAAGAGAGTTGAGCGATCTTTTGAAGTTGAGGATATGGTGTATTTGATGCTACCCTATCGCCAATCCACTCTCATGAAGAGTGCTGCAGAGAAACTCAAGCCACACTGCTATGGTCCTTTCAGGATTGTTAGACGAGTTGGTGAGGTGGCTTATGAGTTAGAGTTACCTGTAGACATTAGAGTTCATAATGTTTTTCATTTGTCACGCCTCAAGAAGGCATTAGGACACCATATTGTTCCTTCATAGTTTTACCACCCCTAGATGATGAGGGGAAATTGATTTTAGTACCTGGGGCCATCCTGGATGTCAGAGAAATAGTTATGGAGACGAGTCATTAGGGAATATCTGATTAAGTGAAAGGATTTTCTAGTAGAGGATGCTACTTGGGAGAGCGAGGACATCTTGTAGCATCTAGAGTTGAGATTGCTTAGGGACAAGCAATTTCAAGGAGGGTAGATTGTGATGTCCCCTTCTAGTTAGTTATCCGTGTTGTAGCAGGATTAGCCTATCAGTTGACCCTCATAGGCTAATAAGGGTGGATAGAGGGTCCTTTGAGGCAGAGACCTAGTTAGAGAATGGGCTATTTTTCTACTCTCGAGCTCAGTTGTTTCAGACATGACATTTGTATGGTTTTCAGGGCTCAATTTCTCAAACTTACTATTTATAGTAAGTCGGAGGATGGTTGAGAGAGACCCCTTCTATTTTTAGTAAGGCAGTTAGATGAGCAGTGGATGCAGTGGTTGACCCCTCGGTTAAGACAGAATTGGGAAATAATGAATATTAGAGAGGTTATTAATGTTTAATTGGCCTAAATGATAATTATTTATTAAAAGGTGATAATATAAGCTATAACTTAATGCTATAACTTGATGGTCAATTCATCATTAAAAGGGGGCCATTTGAGGAATTAATTATGAATGCCAATTTTAATGAAATATTAAATGTTTTCCCTAAGTCTTGATGAAATAACATTATTTAATGTTATTAATATGCTTTTTGGGGAAATTCTTCACGAGGAATTATGTGATGAGCCTAATTGGCTCCTTCTAATTTCTTTTCCTTAATTTGTAATATTTGCAAATTTTATTTCAATTGTTTGACAAAACAAATTACAATGATAATTCCATCAAATTTATAAATTGAATTATAACAAATGGAAATTCCTCCCAGAATGTAAATAAGTCTTATTTTAATTCAAAAAACACAGCCAGAAATTATTCATTCAAGTTGTTGCACCTGATATTTATTGTATGTTGGCACTTGGCAAAGAATTCTGGAAAAAACTTGAAGTTGCAAGACTGTACGCTGATAGTCACCTTCACAAATGAGCAGCAACACCACTCCAAACACCCCTGGTCTAACTCCAACAGTCACGTAAGGGTATGGCAATACAACGTGACTGGTCTGCAGCAAAGTTCGAGCCCCAGAAGGTTCAAAATGGCCTCTTGAAACAGTCACGTGAGCAGCATGTGTAAAAATGTGACTGGCCCCAACAATAAAGAATGGCGTCCAGATAGTTATGGCACCAACATTGATGAATGCAGCTCCCTGGCAGTCACGTGAGCAGAATTAGTCGACATGCCAGCCTCCTTCTCCTTGATAACTCATGCAACCAGCTGTAGCATTTTAAGGCTTTCACGTGGGGTGAGATGACTCCCAAAAAACCAACGCAGGGTCTTAATGTGTGGTATGGCTATTAGGGCAAACACAAGCTTTGATCCTTTGTATATTTCGTACCAAATTCTTAATTGCAGCACCAATAAATCAGACACAACACAATTCCCAATACAATTTGAACCTTAACAAAAGACAAATTCAGAATCCATGAGAACACATCATTTGCCTGTAGAATTAACTTCATACATATCCAGTATACCTCAGCATTGGATTCAGTTCAGAATCAGAATGAGCTCTCTCCTGGTAGAAGACCAAACTCGACAAATCTCAGAAGAACTCTCTCCAAAAGCTGAAGACCGAGTTCAAACCCTAGCTTCCAAAGCCAAGCAGAATTCTCTCACAACAAAATATCAAATAATCAATCAGTGAATGAAAGTGCTTTTTCGAGTTGTACTTATAGCTTTTTTCGGAAAAAGCACAATATCACTTTTTTAATATAAAAGGCTTTTAAATGTTAATTTCACTTTATAACAATAAAGTTATAAAGTACTTAAGTCATTAAATTAAAAAAAACTTTTAATTTAATAACAATATCTTTAAAAACTAAGCCACTGAATTCTGCTAACTGAAACCAACTCATTTCCGACACCAGAGCCCAAATGCCAACTGCCCTGCCGGAAATAACCCACTGCCAAAATTAGCCAGCTGCTAAAAATAGACTTACTAAAAATAGTAAGTCTGTCAAATTGGAGATTCCTTGAAGCTCGATCTTGAATCATCTGACACTCCATGCAGACACCTTGCTAATCCTGGCCATCCTCAAAATACCACTTACTAAAAATAGTAAGTCGACCGAATTGACCCGAATGAAGAGCAGACCTGATAAACTGAATCCCCAGAAAGGAATCCCAACACTGGCTCTGACATCTGACCCCCTCTGATTGCCTGATTAGCCTGCGAGGGCCGTCAAACTAAGCTAATCCCGAAGTCTGAAAAATGGGGACATTACAGTCCTCCCTTCCCAAGAGCTTGTCCTCAAGCAATCGGGAAAAACAAACAACATCACAATCCACCCAGATCCCAAGGATGGTCATGAATAATGTCCCGATCAACCTCATACTCCTGTAAAGAAGCCAACAACATCAACAGTACCAACATCAGTAACTGGGAAACTGCCCTCAACCCCTGAACTGATGATGCTGCAACAAGATCGCCACGTCGGAGAAACTTAACCGAGAGTAATTCACACGGGAGTAACTCAACCAACAAACTGGACTTACTCCCAGTCTTCGAACTAATCAACTTATCATACCAGTCATAAAAGGGATGCCGTGAAGAACTGTGTGACTGATAGACATCTTGAACGTGAGGATCAAATGTGAAGCTATAAGCACTCCTCACCGTGTACACCCCTAAAAACTGATCAGCTAGGTCTGACTGGCCTCCGGTGTAATCTGCCTGATGAATAGGTGCACAAATCAGATCCCAAACGTCATCATAATCATGATTGTACAACTCCTGTAAGGGATCATCACCAAGCTCAAATAGTGGATTGTCATAGGTCATGCTGACATCCACATCAAATAAAGGGTTGTTCACAAAGTGAATAACACCCATCCTCTAATCTGGATCATACAACGGTAAACTCTGAGAGACATGATATGTGATCGGCTCTACCTGTATAGACTCATATCTCCGTGAATCAACACTATCTACGGCACAGAAGGACATAGTGCATAGACTCCCCTCAGAAATGCCCGACAACACATACTCTATGCCTTGGTACTCGAATCTGATTTGCATCGGGCTCACACTAAGGCAGAACTCCTTAATCTCCTGTATCCATTGCATCCCTAAAACTACATCCATCTCCCCCAAGTCAAACACATAGAAATCAGCTATCAACTCGTAATCGCCAAGAAATAAAGAGAGATCTCGGATGCGCCTGGTATAGGTGAAATTGTAGCCATCAGCTACCTTGACTCCAAACCCTGCAAACTCCTCTACCTGAAGCCCACATTGACTAACAAGTCGCTCATGAATAAAATTGTGCGAAGCTCCAGTATCCAACATAGCAACACAGGGCTGTCCTTCCACTAATCCCTTCAGTCTGAAAGCAGAGGGAAGTGGCACAGAGGTGGACAACACAATCGGAGATAGTTTGGCTTCAGTACCAAACTTTGGAGTAACTCTCTGCTCCTCCTCTGTATAAAAACCAGCAGCTTGATGAGAAGACTCAGCCTCACTCTCACCAGAATAAACCCACATAAAGCGATTCGCCCTGCCCTTCGGCCTCATAGCACAAGTATGCTCTCTATCATAAGGCTCTTTGCACCAATAGCAAAGTGGCCTCCTCAAATCCTCTCGCGTGGCATCATCAAATCTACCTGCAGGCTTCTTTCTGTCAACAGTTGGTGGAGGTACCTCATCTGCAGGAGGAATAGTAGGACTAGGAGTAGACTTGCCCCGTGAAACAGAAGGCTCAAGATTCCTTGCCTTCTTCATAGCATCTCGTAGAGTAGGTGGATCCAGGGATTTGACCCATCCTTTGTACGGCTCTGACAAACCCTCTATGAACAACATGACTCTCCTCCTCTCGGAGATGTCATAAACCATGACTAATAGATGCTGAAACTCACTGATGAATGCCTCAAGACCACTTGTCTGTCTCAGTTGAGCTAACTCTCTGAAGTAGGTCTCCGGATCCTTCCAATCAAACCGTTCTATCAGTCTATCTACGAACTCCTGGTACTGCACAATATGATCATGATGCAGAGACACTAACCCATGATACCACCAATCATGAGCAACCCCATCCAAATGTAGCACAACAAATCGAATAGCATCCTCCTCAGACATAGGACAAAGTGAAATATAAGTGTCCAACTTGTGGACCCATGCTCTGGCTGTAGTCTTCCCACTTCCATTGAAGTGGTCCAAAGTCAACTTACTAGTTGCCTGCTTTAATTCATTTTGTCTAGGTCTCTACCTCGTGTCAGGAGCTGGCTTGCCTCTGGAATGCTCATGCTTCTGCGTCAGATATCTGTCAAAATTTAAATTTCTTTTTAGTCCCTCAGGATGAGCATCCCACTCTGCAAAATGTGCCACCAGGTCATCGACAAATGGTGCAGGCTCTGGCTCAACACTGACTACATCCAACTCTGGCCTCAAGAATGTTGGACGGTGAGGCCCGTCATAAGTACCAGTAAGATCAGCTCTATAATCTCGCCTGTCATAATCTTGCCTATCGTCAACTCGCCTGTCATCAGCTCGTGACCTGTGTGAGCTGACTGAAACACTACGCGCACCTCTATCTCTAGCACCTGGTAATGCAATGCGCTGTAAAGTATCTGAAGTTGTTGCAACACAGTTGCAACGTGATGCTGACCATCTGCAATATGTCTGAAGGCATCTCTGGCCTCCCTATCCATATCATTTCCAATATTATCCCTGTTTCTTGTCTGTTCATTCTGTGGGCCTTGTTCATTATCTTCAGGAGGTGGTGAATTTCTATCCCTGCGGGTATAGTACCCTGCTGGTATAAATCTGTTTGCCATTATTTAATTCCATACCCTTTCAGGATGGCAAGATCAGTGCTCTGATACCACTGTGATGAGCCTAATTGGCTCCATCTAATTTCTTTTCCTTAATTTGTAATATTTGCAAATTTTATTTCAATTGTTTGACAAAACAAATTACAATGATAATTCCATCAAATTTATAAATTGAATTATAACAAATGGAAATTCCTCCCAGAATGTAAATAAGTCTTATTTTAATTCAAATAACACAGCCATAAATTATTCATTTAAGTTCTTGCACCTGATATTTATTGTATGTTGGCACTTGGCAAAGAATTTTGGAAAAAACTTGAAGTTGCAAGATTGTACGCTGATAGTCACCTTCAGAAATGAGCAACAACACCACTCCGAACACCCCTGGTCTAACTCCAACGGTCACGTAAGGGTATGGAAATACAATGTGACTGGTCTATAGCAAAGTTCGAGCACCAGCAGGTTGAAAACGGCCTCTTCAAATAGTCACGTGAGCAGCATGTGTAAAAATGTGACTGGCCCCAACAATAAAGAATGGCATCCAGATAGTTATGGCACCAACATTGATGAATGTAGCTCCCTGGCAGTCACGTGAGCAGAATTAGTAGACGTGGCAGCCTCCTTGATAACTCATGCAATCAACTGTAGCATTTTAAGGCTTTCACGTGGGGTGAGATGACTCCCAAAAAACCAACGTAGGGTCTTAATGTGTGGTACGACTATTAGGGAAAACACAAGCTTTGATCCTTTGTATATTTCGTACCAAATTCTTAATTGCAGCACCAATAAATCAGACACAGCACAATTCCCAATACAATTCGAACCTCAGCAAAAGACAAATTCAGAATCCATGAGAACACATCATTTGCCTGTAGAATTAACTTCATACATATCTAGTATACCTCATCACTGGATTCAGTTCAGAATCAGAACGAGCTCTCTCCTGGTAGAAGACCAAACTCGACAAATCTCAGAAGAACTCTCACCAAAAGCTGAAGACCAAGCTCAAACCCTCGCTTCCAAAGCCAAGCAGAATTCTCTCACAACAAAATATCAAATAATCAATCGGTGAATGAAAGTGCTTTTTCGAGTTGTACTTATAGCTTTTTTTAGAAAAAGTACAATTTCACTTTTTTAATATAAAAGGCTTTTAAATGTTAATTTCACTTTATAACAATAAAGTTATAAAGTACTTAAGTCATTAAATTAAAAAAAACTTTTAATTTATAACAATATCTTTAAAAACTAAGCCACTAAATTCTGCTAACTGAAACCAACTCATTTCCAACACCAGAGCCCAAACGCCAACTGCCCTGTTGGAAATAACCCACTGCCAAAATTAGCTAGCTGCTAAAAATAGACTTACTAAAAATAGTAAGTCTCTCAAACTGGAGATTCCCTGAAGCTCGATCCTGAATCATCTGACACTCCGTGCAAACACCCTGCTAATCCTGGCCATCCTCAAAATACCACTTACTAAAAATAACAAGTCGACCGAATTGACCCGAACGAAGAGCAGACCTGATAAACTGAATCCCCAGAAAGGAATCCCAACACTGGCTTTGACATCTGACCCCCGTTGATCGCCTGATTAGCCAGTGAGGGCCATCAAACTAAGCTAATCCCGAAGTCTGAAAAATGGGGACATTACAAATTATAAAGACTTCCAAAGGCAAATCGAATTCATTCTGGGCATTTTGAAAACTCATTTCATGTATCTACTGAGCGTTGGAGAAGAGGGGCGAGGGTTTCTGCAATTCTAGATCTTTTTGGGCATTGAAGAGCGTAGCTTTTTCATTGAATCAGCTTTCTGAGGTTGTGAGATATCAGCTGAAGATAGCTTATCCATTGGCTTCATTTAGAGGTCAAGGTTGGTCTAACAGGAAGAGGAATTCCAGAGAAAATAAAAATTTAGAAGGGTGCAACATTGGGAAGGTAAAAGGCCTAAAATCTGGTGATTATTGGCACCATTCCAGGGCAGATTTGATTGCTTTTTGGCATCCACTTACAACAGAAAAGAGGCGCTAGGCATAGAGGTGCGATTTTAAGCAAGGAGGGTTTAATAAATTCTAGAAAATTTCAAGAGAAGGCACTAGACTTGGAGGAACACGTTGGAATTAATTTCGATGGTCTACTCCACTGATTTTTGGAGTATTGTTCAATTTTGTTGCTGCTTTTTACCAGCAGAAGCATAGGAGCTATAGACATTTCATTTCTGGGTATGCATGTATGTAAAAAGGTTTCAAATGAATAAGGAATAAATATATGTGAAGTTGCTGCTGCTGTGACTTTCTGCATTCATTATCCATATTTATATTTGCATTGCTTTTATGCCAAAGACACAAAATAATTAGAACTTAGAAAAACCAAAACAAACTTTTGTAACTTGCATCAGCCATTAGAGTAAACAGTTGCAGAGGATTTGGGGTCTTCATAGTGGTATCAGAGCAGTTTCCTGCCATCCTTTGGGGTTAAATCAGATTGTTAGTGCAAGCAAGTGACAAGGAAAGAAGGTATTATCAGAGAGAATACAAGAAAACTTGGCATCCACCGCAGGTACTTGAAGGGAAGATAGTGTTAGGATTGATTGGTACTCATCAGGAGTCGACTTCTAGGGATATTGAACAGGGTACAGGTTTGGGTGACAGAAGAGAAAATTGTCCACCCTGAGATGAAGCCAGATAAGTGAGAGAAACTTTGAGAGGGTTGCAGGATGGACAACAGTGTGTAGCTGATACACTGGAGCAGCTCACCGCGACCACACAACAATTGGCTAATCCTAGAAGACATCATGGTTAGGAGGACAATAGGAGTGTGGTTGGGACTCCCAGGGGATACAGAGCACCTACTTGCACCTTTGATAGGCCTACACGACCCACTTTCTTACAAAATGAACCAAAAGAAGTTGTTGGGAATGAGGATGATGTGATATTTGATAATAATGCCATGACAACGCATGATGAATGAAGTTTACTTCGCTTGGATGTAACACTTGAACTTTGAGAGATTCATGAGTTAGAGGAGGGAGCAACACAGGGGAAGGCAAGACAAAAGACCAACGATTCATAACAGGGATCTGGAACAAGCTACTAGTAAAATCACTTTACCACTATTTGATGGTAGTGGGTGTTAATATGATTTAGAACAACAGAGAGGGGGGGTGAATCGGTTTTTCTCGGGTCTAGATGTATAAAACAAACTTTAAAACTCTTCAACAAATCAGATCTAATAACCAACAACTACTCGGTCATTACTGATTGCATAACAAAAACATATAACAGTGCAGTCCACTTATCCAATAGCATCTAACTTGTAAAACACAGAAATGTTCAAACCAAAACATTCACACAAGTATCAACACTAGGATTTATAATGGAAACCCAATTTGGGAAAAACCACTTTGTAACATGTTACTATTATGTTCTCTTCTGAAGTGAGCTCGGTGAAAAGCCAACCCTGTCAAAGGTTACAAACACACTGTCAGGTGTGATCCGGTTAAAGGATTTAAACCACTCTGTTAAAAGTGCGCCTTGTTATAGGACTTACATACACTCCATTAGAATGCAACCTTGTTCAAAGGATTTATACCTATGACTGTTAGGTCAACCTCTGTTAAAAGGATTTTGACTGATACAATGGTTAGAAAGTAGTAGTAGTATTGATCTGAAAAACATACAACTCACTTTGCAAATATCAGATCCAATTTCATACACATATGTTGGCTTATTGATTGTGAACCTTTACCATCTTCATCACTGATCTGCTCGGAACTCTCTTCAAGCAATTACAACACTTCTCCTTCAACCTTCTCTACTTAGACAGTCAATAACATCAACAATACTTCCAGCATCCACCTCTTTCTTTAACCTCAACTTAGCTTTCCTTAATACTTCCTCTATTAGGTCAATACATCTTTTGCCGCTTAATCTCCTTCGTAGATCTTAGGGTTAGGTCAGATTCATTGAATCCGTCTTACATTATGTTCTTTGGCTATCCTTCTAGAAATATCTCGAATCTCTTAATAGATTTACAATAAAACGTTTTACAGTGCATTAAATGCTTTCATACAATCAATAAATAAAGTCAACACGTTTTACATAATCCAAGAATTCAACAATGTCGGCTGGAAATCTGAATTCTCCCTCAAATGCAAAATACTGACGCTCGGTCAATACTGTGTTCAACTTCTCGGTCTTCACTAGAAAGCTCGGTCACCTCAAAAACTGTTTCCTCGGCTAATACTGTCTTCCTCGGCAAATAACTGATGTTCGGTGAACATTGAATTTACTCGGCATATACTAGCTCGGTTGACACTAACATTACTCGGCTTAAACTAGATTTTTTCACTTTTGCTTGGTTAAGCCTACTAGTTTAGTCTTCATTCATACTTAAATAAACAATACATTGTCTTATCGTTGTGCCACATAATCAATTACTCATTGAAGTGTCAAGATAACTCAACCTTTCCTTAGGTGCTATTGTTACCAACCTTGCCTTTCCCCTTAGCAACAATCAAATAGATATAGTACTTTCTTAAATAGCAACAGTCTTACCAGTTAAGGTTTGACATCAATGACAATACAACAATTGCTTCATTTGCAGTTTCCAACAGTGGGAAGGTCACAACACAGCCATGGATTCATAATTTGGACACCTACTTCAACCTTCGATCCATGACAAAGGGATGCGATTAAATTTGCTACATTGCATTTAGATGGGGTGGCACATGATTGGTGACACAATGGGATGGTTACCTTACGGCGTGACCACATCACTTCATATCGGGATTTTGTTGATAGGTTGGTTGATTGTTTTGATAAGAAGGGTCAAGAAACATATTTAGAGATCTTGCTTAGCTGAAGTAGGTTGGGAGTTTGGAGAATTACATTAGTGATTTCCAGAAGCTGTGTTATGAACCAACATCAGCCATGCCTTTGTCTGCTTGTGCTCTATCCTCCTCTACCATGGTTATAGCCTCAGCTTCTCTATCATCTTGGTCAACCTAGTCAATGTCTTCGTCACTAAAGATAGGATCCACAACCTCAGTGATCCACTTGGATTCTGGACCAACCTCCTCTAGTGTGATTGGGGTCGACTCATGGTCTAAAACCTGTGTCTAAGATGAAGGTTGTAATGAACATATACAAGATGATTCAATCTGTACACAATTTAATCTATTGCGCCTCTTGGAGTGTATGTGCTCAAAGATGCTCCAATTATGCTCACAACTCGAAGCACTGCATGGTTGGCTCAATATGCGAATGACAATATTTTGAAGCTTTGGTGTTTTAGCACCAACCAAATGCCATCATTTATCTAAGATAAAAAAATCAATCTCATTTCCAATTTTGAATTTCAAGTGTCAACATTTAATAATAATATAATAAAAGAAAAAATCTATTACATTTTGAAACTTAATTTTTGTCCTTAAATATATTTTTACCTAGCTGCAATGTCATTCGACTATCTTTGCACATTTGACAAGAAAAGAGTTATGCATGTGCATTAGTAAAAGCCTCTATCTTGTGGACTAAAGGGCTGGTATCACTAGTCAACATCTGCTCTATCACTGAATAGAGCCCATTAAGAACCTCCTCATCCGCCTTGAAATCATGGCGGAATTGGAATGCCAGATTGAGGAAATAAGTGGTCGCATGGAGGGGATTGTGAAGCTAGATGTGGCATCTCCTATCAATGATCTTCCAAATGGGGCGATACTTACCCTCAACTCCCTCATAGATGTATCTAATGGCCTTCTTGGCCCTATCCATGCCCTCATATGTGTAGCCCATTTTGGGCTTCTCTCGATTAACAACTTGTAGGAGAACTACGAAGGGCTCGTTGAACTGCAAGTGCGAATATTGGGAAACTATAACTTAAGTGTGAACGAAAATAAGAAAATAAAAGAAAAATATGAATAATAATTAAAACATAATGTAGAAGTAGAATTAAATTTTACATTCACAATCTCTGCACAAGTTGCCCAAAAGTCTGACTCATCAAAAATACAATTTGCCACATCAATCCCTGCAATAGTTGTAGCATTGGATGAGGAAGTCCACTCCTCACCAACAAACATACGCCTCAAAGTTGTCGTGGACTGAATCAAGTACTATGATGTGATGAAATTAGTGGTAGATCTAGTTATTCTAGAATGAGCCAGCTCCCTCAGCCCTATGTATTGCCTCATTAGGATAAGGAACCACGCATGATTGTATATGAATTTACAAATATTTTTGGCCATTTCAACATGTTTTGATCCATGGAAGCTTGCCAAGATCCTCCAATATGAGGTCAAGGCAATAGATGACACATGGAATCCAAAATATTGTGGAGTGCCTCTCCATCAAAAGTCTACCATCAACAACATAATTTGCTGCATTATCAGTCACCACCTGAACAACATTCTCCTCACCCACCTCAAGTAGGAATTCCTCTATGGCCCCATAAAGATATATGACATTGTTTACATGCCTTGAGGCATCGATTGACTTCATGAAGACGGTGCCACCTGAAAAAGAGGCAAAATCAATGAGTCAAATTTCAATAAAGTATAAATTAAAATTCTTAATTACTAAATCAAATTCAAAGCATCGAGGGAAGTACAGTCAGCTCCTTAAGAAATAAGAAAATTGAGGTGTCCTATTTCTTCTTTCAGTCCAACCATCGGTCATGATGGTGCAACCCTTCTTGCTCCATATTAAGTGCTGCTCCTCTATTGTGGCCTTTACATCAGCCACCTTTTGAGCCAATATTGAGTCCCTTAACTCATCTTTAGTAGGGGCTTTGAACCACGCCCCATAAATAGTAATATCATCAATCATATATGTAAAATAAGGAGACCTAACACATGCCACATGTATAGAAGTAATGTAAAATGAAGAGTTCAACTCTGAATTTGAATTCAATATACATCTAAATTTAAAAAATCATGAGATAAAGAATCAAACTATAAATTTTAGAACAATCAAACAAATAAGAAGTACTTGGCTTCCCGGAACGAAATGGTGCAATAGTACCAAAAGTCTCCAATTGCAAGTTTAGCTGCATCATGTGCCTCCTTATTCCAACCCATTATCTCAAGGGATGGTGGGAACCAGGAGTAGTGTGAGGTAAAAAATATGAATCCATCCTAGATTTGCAAATTCTATGACCAATGGATATACTCCCACTCTCACTAGCACTAGCACTAGCACTAGCAATAGTACCAGAAAAAACACTAACACTAACACTAACACTAGCACAAGCACTAGCACTTGGATGAAACAAAGGCATAGAAGAAGCCTCTCCAACAACACCAATAGACTCCAACTCCTCCCTTTGCCTCTTTTTCATTTCTTTTTGCAGCTCAAAAGTTTCTATTTGCATTTGCACCTTATGAACAACCTCAAGAGGTGCCTTATCACAATCACATATGACAACATCATGGATGGGAATGCGTGCAAGATGATACTTCAATCAAAAGTTTCTATTTGCATTTGCACCTCATGAACAACCTCAGGAGGTGGCTTATCACATACGACAACATCATGGATGGGATTGTGTGCAAGATCATGCTTCAATCTATTAATGCCTCCTTGAAAATCTATTTTGCAATAATGACATTTTCTCTCCTTTTTTTGCCCAGGTTCAATATCCACATGTCTCCAACTAGGGTCTTTCCTAACTGGGTTTCTAGAAGTGGACATTGTGAAAAAAATGATTTGAACTGCTCAAGGGTGCTGCAATAACACATAATTACAAAAAAGTTAACATTTGTGAAATGTCTTTAATAATTATTAAACTAATTAATACAAAAGAATGTAGAGTTTTTTCCAAAAAATAGTGTTGGGTTTATTCCAAAACAAAACGTAGGGTTTGTAACTTTGTTTGACAAAAATGTAGGGTTTGTTCTTTCTTTGTTGTAGTCAAACATAATATGGCCAAGAATTGAACTGTAAAACAACAATGCAATTTTTGGTCGAAACACACAAAAAAAAAATCAAGCTTACCTCTTCAATCAAACTTGAAATCAAATGCAAACTCCTTTCAATTGATCTTTGACACCTCTTGATGCCCCAAATGTGAGAATACAGCCGCACAAATGTGATTTGATGATGGATTTTTGCTTTCTCTCTTTGCAGGTTGCCCTTCAATGCACTCTTATTTCTCCTCACAACTCTCTTTTTGGAAATTTTGCCAATAAGATGAAATGGAATGACTTTAAGGGTTGTAGTTAACATATAAGTGAAAAAAACAAGTTATGAGTGAGTTTTTTATATTTTTTATTTAATTTCTTGTTGTTGCCGCTGGGCAAATCCGAGTATGGGACTCATGTGAAACGGGCGAGTCTCCTGGAACCGGTGAGTTTCTCTAAGACTCGGTTGAGTCGGAGTCTAGGCAATGTTTTGCAAGTTCTGGAACTCTAATAGGTAAATTGTCTTTTCCAGGGCAATATTTGATGCCTTTTTTAGGTGTTCCTCACAAATGGGCTTTCAACCAAAAATATGAACTAGAATGTTGTTTATCACATCCCCTACAATTTCCAAATGTATCCCCCACCTCCTGGAATTGGTCATATCATATCAGCATATTTCCATAGAGGAGAATTCAGATTTGTTTTGAATTTAGTTTGTTTACTTGTGGAGGTAGAACTAGTTGCCATTCTGATTCCTATGCCAAGAAATTTTGTGAACACATCTAAAAAAAACACAAAAACAAAAAAAAAGTTGTAGAAATCCTATCTGTTTTGAATCTCTCATACATTCATAAAAGAATAGAAAAAAATAGATAAACAAAACAAATATTTTTTTTCATGTTTGTAAGACAAAACGGAGGAAAAAGAATTGAAAACATCATACCTCCTTTCAAAAAAATCCTTTTACTATCTCGACAGCCAATGTAAGGTTGCAAATGAGTAGGAATGAGGATGCAAATGTTGATGAAGCTTTAAAATTCAATATTCAACTCCCTATGTTGATCCAACAAGAAAAGTATATGCACAGCCTGTAGGAATGAAATCTGCTGTTTGCAAAAGAAATAAGCCAAAACTAATCTCTTTTGGTGTTTTAAGTCTTTTGGAGGTCACTTTTAGGGTGCCAAGTCAAATTGGACTCCAAAAAAGCTTTAAAAAATGCAAATAAAAGTCATTTTGCCATCGGTGGGAGTTTGGGTTCGCCTTGCACGAATCAGCACACTTTTTTCCAAATCTTGTTCGCATCTATAGGCGAACTGGACCCAGATCTGATAGGCCAGGGGGCGAACCCTGCAATGTAGTTATAAAGTAACTTTATAAAAGACACTTAAGTGAAATAAATGAAATATCATCCCGATGACCTTAGAACTCACCAAGGCATTGAACTAGAAAGCATTGCACTCTGCACTGAGAGGAGGTAGAAGCCAAGCCTGAGGGTTAAAAATAGCGCTTACTAAAAATAGCCATATGCTAAAAATGGAAACTCTTTTCGAATGCAGTGAAAACACTTGCTAGAGCTCTCCTTAGGGCATTGAGTCCCCAAACTATATCCACTTAACTTATGGGAACCCAGGAATAGGCTTATGGAAACTTCAAACTAACTAGGTGCAAGAGGGGACATTACAGAGTGTTATTTCACATTATGCACACCTTCTTTCCAATCCCATGCCATCAATTTGAAATCGTTTTGGTTGTTTATGTGCATGCTAAGTATATAAATGACAAATCAATGGTTGTAACATCTCTTAATTTTGTCTCAAATACATTCCGCAATTGATTTTTCTGTGTGGTTATAACTTATTTCAAATTAATTTGTATTAAATGTTGAAATCGTTCTTGTTTCTTCATCAACAAATATCTTTTATACAGGCAGTATGCAGTAACTGCAACGATTAGTGGTTATCCTCTTTAGAATTTGGAAAATACATATTTTCTTATACAATCATCTCACTTTAATTAAGTCCCTAATGATATCTTTTAGATATCTAGATTTCTGCTTAATGGAGTTCTTGAGTTCCTCTAGTAACTTAGATCAAGCAAATTCAGTGCTTGCCTCAAATAACCTAATACTTATTAGGTTTTGTAGCACTTTGTGTTGAGTATTTGTTGCAGAAATGTTTGCTGTTTTTTTTTTCTCGACCCTGGTCTGTGTTTTGTTTCTTTGGATATGAGCAAATTTTCCTGTGACTTTTGTGATGCAGTTTGTCAAGAATGTCCATGATATGATGGTCAGAACAATGTACCAAGTGTAAGTCCAACTTTTAAATTATGTAAAATAACCATATTTCACGATTGGTTATTCTTTGCATTGATGTTGCAACTTTTTTGTTACTTCTTGCATGATGAACAGTCCGGGAAATGCACAGATTCAAGGTGAAAAGAGTTTGGTGGAGGGGCTGACTATTGAGAAGAAGGGAAAAGCATTCAAAATATTTCCAGGAAAAGTCTCTGATGATCAAATAACTGCTATCCAGGTACATAGCCATCACTGTAAAAGCAAGATTTGTGTTCCATTGTTTTTGTTTGCATTTATAATGCGCAACCAATGAAAGATGACAAGTGGCTATTGAATGTAATTTTTTTATCCTGCAAATTATTTTTGTGATGTTAGATTTGCATTTGTAGGATGCATATTGGAGCATGGCATCTGCATTGGAAGAGGCTGATGGCATTGACTACACCAATCCAGATGATGTGTGAAGTCTTGTCTATTAATAGTGTTTCCTTTAACGGAGTGTCTTATATCTTTGTTATCCTTTTCTCATGTTGATAAACTGTTGATGATATTATCGGTGCACATGCAAAGCAGTTGGAATTACTAGTGGCAACTCTGTTAGATATGGATGCAATTGATGGCAAAAGTGGTGCTTCCCTTCTTGCAGAGTGTTCAAGATCTCCTGATGTGGGTACAAGGTGCGCTTCTGCATAAACTACACAAGATTCATCTCAAGTTTCATATATTGTGCAAGAAAGTACTTATTACCATGGTTTTGAACTTTTGAGTACATGATTAATGTTTAGATGGGGAAGACTAAGACAACTGTTTCTCTTGGCAAAATATGCATGTATTTTTTGTAACTTTCCACCAATGTACAAATTGTAGTCAAAGCATATATGTATTGCATCAGCATTATTTAGCAAATTTGAGGAAGTTCAGGCTGGTTACCATAACATAGATCTAGCCATTTTTCATAAATTCTAGAAGCAAGGAGCAAGTAACCCCTATTAGTAGAGAAAACTGTGTGTGATTACACGTGTCTATTAATGAACATTGGCCCCCAAAAGTTTGATTTCTGGACTAAGTTTGGGACTAGAGTGCATCGGTTGCCTTTGTGATACAAAAGCATTC
Source organism: Chamaecyparis obtusa (assembly GCA_027943335.1). Classification (NCBI taxonomy): domain Eukaryota; kingdom Viridiplantae; phylum Streptophyta; class Pinopsida; order Cupressales; family Cupressaceae; genus Chamaecyparis; species Chamaecyparis obtusa. The sequence goes on along the minus strand of BSBK01000284.1, from coordinate 1,750,675 downwards.
TAGGGTTCGAGCAATCTTGCATAACTCAAAAAAGTTTCATTCATTGTGTTTTGATTTGGATTGTTTATTGTGAATTTTTTCCATGTGATTTTGGTTTTGTGTGTTTGGGATCTTGAATTCTATTGCATTACTGTGAAGGGCATACAGGTTGAAGCAAACTTTTGCCTTCGTCAAGATAGAGTAAATTGTTGTAGAACCACACAAAGCAGAGAGTGTCACCAAGGTGCCACTATTTTCCACATGAGCTTAGGGAAGCCATCTCGGCTCTACTTCCTGCATTCAAGACTGGATCTAATGAGGAGCCATTCTCTAGGTAATAAATGGTAAATGAAAAACATTATTTTTGTTGGTTATGTCGGACTCCCAGAATCATTAGAAGTGTTCAAGTGGCATCAAAAGGTGTACAGCAAGAATACAGATTCTGTAAAACCAAAAGATGGGATCGAGAGCATAGTTTGGAGACTCGGACTCAGAGAGTACTCGGCAAGCCCAAAATTCTCAACTTGCCAAAAACTCGACAAAAACTCGGCAACTTAGAAAGAACTAAAAATTAAAATCTCTTAAAGAAACTTATTTTTTTTTTGTCAAATTCAATTACAAAATGTGTTAAGTTAAAAATAGACACCTTGAAAGAGAAAATGCATGGTTTTATAGCAAAAACAGCATGTGAAAAACACATTTTAACCAGCATTTAGCTGCATCAACATTTTTACCCATGGTTTTTTGTGTCTATAAAAACACGAGAGTTAAACTTGCAAGTACTCACCCAGCCAAAAAAAACAGAGTACTCGGCAACTTGGGTAGTACTCGGAGCGTTTTCAAACTATGATCGAGAGAATCAAGTTTCTTAAAGCTCTGGTTACAAATGTGTGGCATGGCAAGATCTTTTAGATTCCATGTTTGTGGAGAAGGTCAACAATCCTTGTGTCGAGATAAAAGTAAAAATTTCCTTTTGTGGAGGCTATTGAAGTCAAAATAGAAGTTGAGTTGAAGGATTGCAAACTTAAGACCTTAGGATTAAAGGTTGAGAGTGTGGACAAAGTGGTTCATAGACTTGGCTGAGCTTGTAAAAGGTTAGATTATATTGGAGAGAATCTTTGCAAGTAGGCTGGATATATTCAATGGGTTGGGTAGTGTAGACTGTTTGAGTTCCATACAAATTTGGAGTGGCCCATGATGGAGCCTTATTTTTTGGAAATTTTTTTGGCATCCATTTATAATGTTGAACGAGTGTGTGAGCTCAAATGTACAATAAAAAATATAGAACAGAGCAACATGAAGATAAACCACAGTGACTACATCAATACTAAAGGTATAAAAGGATCAACGATTATGATGACCACCATGTAGATATCTGTGCGTATGGCAGGGATGTGCGACACTCACAAATCAACATCCAAACTAGTACCGTCTGCATATACATCAAAAGAGAAATAACACTGCGAAGACCGGGACAGACAAAATCTCATCTGATAATCTCTAAGCCACGTGGACCAATCAATGATACGGTCAGCATGTTTTAGAAATGGGGTGTGAACGGTAATAAAGGACAAATACTCAACGACTATGAGTAGATGAAAGCTAGCAAAGGACTCCGAGAACCAAGCAATCTTTCACCTGAACATCCTGCTGCGGGCCCTCTGCACTATCGATCAAAATGAATGGAAGAATGAAGGAGTGTTCATTGGATTCACGATATATTACTAGTTACTCCAAATCATTGACTTAGTATTTCAGCGAATCAGTCATGATAACATGTTACCAATTTTATAGTAAGAAAGGCTGAAGTATGATGCAGATCATTCCGGAATTCATGAGGAGATATCATTCTCTTTCGGTATCACAGAGAGATGGTCAGTTACGGGAGATGTCAATAGAAACAACAGTCTTTACCTGAAAATACTGCCGCGTCAATACTCTATGTGGAGATTGCAATGTTATTAACCACTCATTTGGTTGTTAGATCATCCTCTCTTGCTAGCGACAGGAATACGGTGTTAATAAAATATAATATAATAACTAGTGGTAATTATTTTTGTTATCTTAATTGAAAGGATGCGTATTATGTAAAAGAAACCATACCCTGAAAAGTCGCACCTTTAATTGAATAAGGTATAAATGAAGGATACTTTATATGAAAGAAGGGGGAGATTTCAAGAGAAGCATTTTTATATATTTTGTATGGAGGGATAAGGGAAATAATATGATTTTATAAATATAAACTTATTTTATTTTAATAATAAAATAAAACATCTTTTGTTTATTATTAAAGGCATAGAGAATTAAACTATTGATGAACCGTCCTTTATAATTATTATTTTGAATATTATGTGCAATTTAAATATCAGATAAGTGGATACAGTCAAATAGCATCCTAAACTCATGCTGAAATAATTTAGGATTGCATAAATATTTGATTTGTCGCATCTTGATTATTTAATTGATTAGCAGTATAAATGTGTTGAACATTATAAAGTTGTACGTAAACCTTCATTAAAGTTGACTCTATTGCCCGAATAAGCAGAGGCACTGGTCCTATTATTGTTGAAATATTGGGTTTATATATGAAGTCAGAAAATCTATCAAATCCTTCCTACAAACCTTATTAATCATTACATAACACTTCAATTCATATATTCAGCATTCACTTTATTTTGATCGAGTTCAAGGATTTTGCCAACCGAGGAACTCGCCAGCTTAAATTCGCTATAGAAGAGCTTTGAACCAGGTGATCAAGTTTGAAGTAAAGGTTTACCCGCCTAGGTGTAGCGAAGCCTAAAGTGCAGGGGAGTTTGAAGTATTCCCGTTCGTTGGCCAGAATTGATTTGGAATTCTATTGGAGAATTGGCAGGCTCTAGGATTTCAAATTTGCGGTTTTGGGAACCAACAGCCCATAGGATGCATACTCCTTTTATTTACAGATATTATAGAAAGTGTTTTCCCTTATTCTTGTGCTTTTGGTTTGAAACTTTCGACACTTGTTAACTGGTTGTTCAATTGACCTACTTACATTCACATCATTTGATAATAGAGTTGATATCAAGTCCTAATTGAGATTTGTGATAGATCTATAATGAAGTGCATGAAGGGTAGTGAAGGTGGGCCAGAAGAGGCATGGCCCATAGAGGAAGAAGAATGGTAGTGAAGAACCAAAATGGCAGAGTGCCTCATGTGGCAGATTGAATTGATATGTTGAGAGCCCTTTAAAAAAGGATTGATTTCATCGAGACCATGCAAAGGAGAGGTGTGATTGTGATGATAGATATCAACAATGATGAAAGAGAGGATGTTGGGATGCAAGAAGGTGGTGTTGATGCTGACTACGAGGAAGAAAGTGCAAAAGATAGAATCTGTTAAAGCCTTGATTAGAGAAAGAGGCAAGCAAGGTTTGACCTTGCAAACTGTTAATATTTGTGGCCTTTCCAGAAAGATCAAATGTTGAGAATAATAATATATAAACACATCTCATAATCTTTGCATTAAACTCTAAAGAAACTTTATTATTGTCCTAGAGGGATGACTTACTTGTTAAATATTATGTTATAAAGAGGGACGACCTTGCATGTTATTGTTGAATTTGGAATGAGGACTGACCTGCTTAAATCTTCGGCTGGGAAAACAATGAATGCCGACTTGCATATGCAAGTCGGCTACCTTGCAATATTGATAAGACACCTCTTAATGCATATATAAGTGGAGTTATGTTGTGATTATGAATAACATAAAAAACATAACATGTCTGCCCATAATTCGCACCATAGAAGCAGTCAAGCAGATCCATTCGAATCTGATCCATAGCATTTGCATTTAATACTAAATTTGCAGCCATTCCTAGAGAAAGAATAGCAGATCTAAGGTGATATATATAGTGAACTTGGAGAACAATATATAGCAGATTTGGAGGACGAAATATGAGAGAATTGATGGACAAATTGAAGCAGACATAAAGGTTGAATTGTAGCAGCAAATTGGAAGGCATCATCAAGAAAACTCTACAACAGACTTCAAAACCGGGTATTATCTATTTTTTTATTTATCTATATTTTGGATTGGGTCTAAATCTTAGTTTTGAAAGATCATCTATAGATTGTATTTCTTTTCAAAGTCTGAAATATTAATATGGTATCAGAGCCTTGGTGAGTGAAAGATCAACTTTCAGATTAAGGAAATTAACCTAACACTTTTAAAACTAAGAAATTTAATATGACAAGTAGAGTTAGACCAGAAGATAGACTCGAAGGAGCCACAAACTTCTTATCTTGGAAAATTAGAATTCTACTTGCCTTCAGAGAACTAGAACTAGATTCAATTATAGAAAATCCACCTAAAACTGAAATGAATGAAGAGACACGTGAATGGAAAAGGGGTAATAACAAATCTATGAGAATTCTAATTGATAATGTAAAAGACCACATCATACCCACAATCTCTTGTCTAGAGTCAACCTATCTAATGTTTTCTACATTATCAGGGATGTTTGAAATTCATAATACAAGTAGAATTATGACTCTTAAAAATGAAATTTCACAAATCAAGACGAGACAAGGAGAACCATCACATCATTCTTTATGAGAATTATTGAGTTAAGAAATCAATTAGAAACTATTGGCACACCTACGATGAAAAATAACTATCTATGATAGCACTTAATGGATTACTTCTCTCATGGGACCCCTTTACTCAAGGAATCAGTGCATGTCCTAAAATGCCTAAATTTGATAAATTAAAGATGGTTTGTCTTAAAGAAGAATATAGACTAATATCTAGAGGATCGAATTTTAAAGAAGACTTTCAAATTTTATACTCGCAATCAAGAAAGAAAGACGACTTCAAAAGAAAATCTCAGATAGAAACCTTACAAACAAAAAAAAGAGAGATTATCAAAACAAGCAAGAAGGAAACTCCCACAATAACGGATGGAGAGGGAGAGACTATCAAAACAACAAATTTGAAAAGAGAGATCTCTCTAAGATTCAATGCTATAGATGTGACAAATTTGGTCACAAGGTACCAAATTGTCCTGAATGAAACAACCTTCAAGCCTCTATTGCTGAAGTAAAAGAAATAGAATTTGGACGCCTTATCCTTTAGTCTTCACCTTGAGAGGGAGTTCAGATGTGGGCCTTCTTCAACATTAAAAGTCATGTTATAAACTCTTTCTAATTCTTTGTTAGATTTTTAACATCATTTGTTGTAAATAAATCAAATATTACTTTCCATTGAGAATATGATTCTTCGTCATGTTAAAGTAATGATAAATTATTATGTTATACTAACATATTTGTAGGTATTTGAGTGTTGAGGCTCGTGCATATTTGAGCGTTGAGGCTCTTGCACATATTTGAGTGTTGAGGCTCTGACATATTTGAGCGTTGAGGCTCTTGCACATATTTGAGCTTTGAGGCTCGTGCATATTTGAGCGTTGAGGCTCTTGCACATATTTGAGCGTTGAGGCTCTTGCATATATTTGAGCGTTGAGGTTCGCGCATATTTGAGCGTTGAGTCTCTTGCACATATTTGAGCGTTGAGGCTCTTGCATATGTGAGCGCTGAGGCTCTTACACATTTCGAGCGTTGAGGCTCTTGGATAGAATCACCAATGGAGACTATCTTTTAGAAAACGCGTGGATGTGACTTCTAAGAGCTTGTGGATGGGATCTCATTAGGAGGAGATCTACACTTTGAGGTTAGTGTTTTATTTGAATTTACATCTTGCGAAAATGCTTCCATTATTAAGGTTTTGATGATGCTTCTTATGTTGATTACATAGATTTGAGATCTATTGTTTTATTTTTTGATTACATAGATTTGAGATATATTATTGAGATAATGCTATACTTAAAGTTGAGATCTATATGTGATTATTGTTTACATTATCCTTCTTACCTCTCATTACATGTAAATGATGTTTGAATGACCTTACATTTTGTAGTAGATGATATTACAAGGTTGGGACATCTTTAGGATGGTTAATCGCATTGATTACATCAGGTATAAATGCATTATGAATATATTATGTTATGTTTTCTTTAATGGTTCCATATTTATTGAGATCACTTAGATTTCTATTGAGGAGGATAATTTCATATGTTAGAATAAATCTAGTGTGATAAAAATCTTGTGATTACATTATGAGATTTATTTGATCTTCTCTCGAGACCAAGAGGGAGTGTTAATATTTGTGGCCTTTTCGGAAAGATCAAATGTTGAGAATAATAATATATAAACACATCTCATAATCTTTGCATTAAACTCTAAAGAAACTTTATTATTGTCCTAGAGGGACGACTTGTTAAATATTATGTTATAAAGAGGGACGACCTTGCATGTTATTGTTGAATTTGGAATGAGGACCGACCTTCTTAAATAAAGGTCTTCGGCTGGGAAAACAATGAATGCCTACTTGCATATGCAAGTCGGCTACCTTGCAATATTGATAAGACACCTCTTAATGCATATATAAGTGGAGTTATGTTGTGATTATGGATAACATCAAAAACATAACATGTCTGCCCATAATTTGCACCATAGCAGTAGTCAAGCAGATCCATTCGAATCTGATCCATAGCAGTAGCATTTAATACTAAATTTGCAGTCATTCGTAGAGAAAGAATAACAGACCTAAGACAATATATATAGTGAACTTGGAGAACAATATATAGTAGATTTGGAGGACAAAATATAACACAATTGATGGACAAATTGAAGTAGACATAAAGGTTGAATTGTAGCAGTAAATTGGAAGGCATCATCAAGAAGACTGTACAACAAACTTCAAAACCGGGTATTATCTATTCTTTTATTTATCTATATTTTGGATAGGGCCTAAATCTTAGTTTTGAAAGATCATCTATAGATTGTATTTCTTTTCAAAGTCTGAAATATTACCACAAACTACTCAGGTAGTTTAAATCATAGTTTGCAAACTCTGCAAGTGCTCTTCGAGTTACCAAGTTCTCCTTATTTTTTTTTGCGAGTTTTTACAGACGCAGGCAAAATGTGGGTAACAATGCTGACACGGGTAAAATGCTGGTTAAAGCACATTTTGACACAACTGTGTGTCAAAATAAAATCACAAATTTTCTCTTTCAAGATGTCAATTATTAAATTAATACTTTTTGTAATAAAATTTTGCCAAAAAATGTTTCTTTAAGAGATTTTAAAATTTAGTACTTTCTAAGTTGCCGAGCTTTTGTCGGGTATTTGCTGAGTTTTTACTAAGTTTTTGCCTATTTGAAAATATTGGGTTTTCTTAGTATTCCCTGCGTTTGAGTCTGCAAACTATGGTTAAAATCTTGATGAGCTGATTGACTGGATCATTTAGCTAGAGAAATACTTTGAGTTTCAGCATATAGAAGATCCATGAATTGATTGACTGGATTATTTAGCTAGAGAAATACGTTGGGCTTCAGCATATAGAAGATCCATTCAAGTTGACACATGTCCTAAGCACATTCACGAGTGTGATGGATTTTTAAGGACATTTCTTGGTAGGTTATTGGTCATACGCTTGGATGACATCTTTGTCTTCAACAAGATGGAGAAGCATCTTGTACACATATAGCAAGTTTTTTCATAATTGAGGAAGAATGTGTAAACTTCAAGTAATCCACATTCATTTGGATTGAACTTACATACTTGGTATTTATCATATCTCAAGATGGATTGTTAATGGATTTAGAGAAGGTTAAGGTGATTGTTGAGGGGCCAATGCCAAAGAGCACATTTGAGGTCAAGAGCTTCCACAACTTGCAAGCTTCTTCCGAAATTCATTAGGAACTTTAGTGGAATCGCATATCTTTAACTCACTAATGAGGAAGGGTAGGATAGGTTGGATTGCTATTGTTGCCTAGAAATTTGAGCTCTTGAAAAGGGTTATCGAGAAGATTGTGTTAAAACTTCGTGACTTTGGGAAAGTTTTCCAAGTTGGTTGTATTGTTAACATTGCAATTGGAGTAGTATTTAGCCAAGAGGGAAGGGCAATCACTTATTTTAGTGTTTAGTGAAGTTGAATGATGCTATGAAGAAGAATTTTGTTTATATTGTTAGCATTTTAATTCACACCTTTCAGTGTGACACAAAATGGACCAAACGTGTGACATAGTTTCTCCCCAAATTATAAGTGGGAGGTCCTTGCAAAATATAAAAACTAACCTAAAACTAGATAGTATGTAGTTGCAATTTACAATCTTTACTATGATTTTGGGGATGGTTGATGTTCATGTTGAATAAAATGTAAATGTGTTTTTTTTGGTTTTGCCTAGGGTAAAAGTGTAAGACGTTCTTTTGATGCTCTTTTTGGCTTAAAATGAATGCATGCTTATGTTGATTAGTTAATGAGCAGATTGAGACACATGGAATTGTATAGGTTCACACATTAATATGAATGCTATGATCAAATTGAATGTAAGATTCTATACAATGCCACAAGTTAGACTTTCAAGCTTGCCTATAATACAGAGCTTGCAAATTTTGTGCAGCAATTTAACTCTTATCACACATAATTAGACATCTCAATCAACATTCATAAGATAAGCATAATAAATGTTATTAATTGGACAATCAATTTTAGATAACAATAAGAATGATAACAGTGAATAACAATGAATGAGAACTACAGTATGCAAGCATGCGAATCACCATTAATGAAACTAAGTTCAAAAGGGTACTTATTTATACTATTTATAAAATTGCATGAAAATAAATGAGTTAAATTAACTACAATTCTACCCTAACTACAACTGCTTGCATGACTTGCAAGCTTTATTAAAAACCATTTGGTCCGCTAGTTCTAATTTTACGTGCGATTACCAATTAAAATAAGGGATAGAATATTACAATTATGCTTTAAAACTCTCATCTCTTGCATGATGATGATATATTTTTAGCATGAGCTTCAAATAGGATTTGAGAGGCAGCTCCGAGTGATTTTATTTTGGTGATGTTTTCCATTGTTTTTGATGAAGTTTGGTAAATCCATTGACAGGACTCTAGAAGTTTGACCATTCAATTAACATTGGTGACTTGAATCTGAAACCCTCTATAGAAGCTCCAAATTTCACATTGACATTTTCATTGTTCATGAAGTCTGATAAACCTTTGAAATTTCTAAAAATTTGATTTATTCTAAACACCATACTTGAATATAAACAACCTCTTGTTCCCCTTCTATAAAAATTACATTCTCCATAACTTGATCACTGAAATTGGACACTGAATCTGTTGGGTAGATATTTTGCAACCGACAGTTTGGGGAAAAAAATCCAGTTGCAAAATAGGTATACCAGCCACAACGTATGAGACAATGTCTCTCCTACCTTAAAGGGAAGGCTCCCCCTTCTCACCGTTCTTTGGATCAATTCAAGGTAAGCAAGAAGTTAAGAGATTATCAAATAGGATGTTACAAATATTCCTTCTTATCTTTCAAGAAGGAATCCACTTACCTGAAGAACGAGTAATGGGAAAAACTTTAATCTCTAAACTACACTTCTATCTAAAAGCTGGAAACAGTGATACCGATAAACCAACACCTACTCACATGCTGATTGAAAAGCGTACCGCCTTGGCTCTAAGACCTATTTATCTAATCTATAAGAAATACCTCTACCATTGGGGCGCACAAACTTCCAGAAGTAGAGATTTTCTAACTATTCTAACAAAGTGCGTGAAAATAAGATGGTAATATAACCTACAGTCACAACTTCTAGTTTTATATTACCACAACCACTCCTAGTCACAGCTTCGGCTCCGATTGTTTCTGATATTCACTTTGCTCTTAATAAAACACAAGAATAACATAAATATAAAGACAGTAAAACCAAATTGTAGTCACAGCTTCCAATTCGATTCACCACAATTGCACTCAGTCACAACTTTAGCTCCAATTGTTTCTTTCTATTTATTTTTATCCAAACTAGTACTACACAATCACAGTTATGCTTGCACAAGTTTGGCAGAGCTTTCTTGCATAAAATAAAGATGGTTTTTACCATAGAAGCATAATTCGTTTTGGGAAAAAATCGGCAAATCAAAAGAATAGGGTTTTTTTAAAAAAATCGGGAATTAATTGGGGAAAAATCGGGAAAAAATCGGATATGCAAAAAAACGTAATAATTTGAAAAAAAAAATAAATTATGTTTTTTTAAAATTTAGGGGCATTTCCACACCATAGATATACTAAAAAAAATAAAATATAGAGTTCAACTAGTAGATTATAGAGAAGAGATTGTCATCATTTATAATTTTATATAGAATCTAGAGTCTAGATATCACTGGTTTCATTGCACAAAACATACCACAATAGCACAAAAGATAACTAGATGGAGACAATTGTCAAAATGTCAATTACAATATTGTTTTTGACTTTGTACAAAGTCAACCTATAAACTAAGTGCCAGTGTTGAAAATATCGGTGAGATATCGCCAAACTCGCGGTATATTGCCCAGCAGAATGACCAGCGATATTATCGCTCAAAAACGCGGGCTCGAGATTTTGAAAAAATCGCTGCAATTTTTTGCAGTTCAATTCGCCAAAAATCGCGGATAAAATAGGTTTAACTTGTCGCTACAGTCCAAAATTTTTAAAGTTAAACAAATAAATCATTTAGGATTTTAGAGTTTTATTCGGCACCATTAAGACTTGCATTTCCGCGAGTGCGACGTGAAGACCTCCATTTCAGCAACGTTTTGTGGACACCAGACACCAGACTTGCGAGCCGTTTTGCATTTCGTGAAGACTTGCAACAGACTTGCGAGCCGTTTTGCGGACACCAGACACCAGACGCGAGCCGTTTTGCAGACACCCAGTCTTCTTTCTCGCGATTTCTTCACACCATTGACGTGCAGTTTTAACTTTTAAGGTGTTTATTAATCATTTTCCAGTATTTCGTTAATTTTTTTAATGTTCTTTGTATGAACTTTGAAGTATGAACATTGAAGATATTAAGATATTAAGATTTCATATTATTATTTTAAAATATTATTAATGTTAAAACTTAATCTTAATATCTACATTATAGATATTTATTTTAATGTTAAGATTTCATATTAAATATACAATATTAAGATATTAAGATATTATTATTTTCCACTATTATATACATTTTTACAGTATTATATACATTTTTATAGTATTATATACATTTTTACAGTATTTTCCAGTATTGATACATTTTTATATTAAGATATTAAGAAATTATTATTTTCCACTATTATATACATTTTTACAGTATATATATATATTTTTTATAATATATTTATATATATACTTATAGTATAATTATAAATAAGATTTTAAAATTTAAATAAATGATTTTAATTTTTATCTATTAATAATTCTTATTTCTTCCAATAAACACTAAAATTTCAAAAACTCTAAGTCTGTCCAATACTATTAAAATAAAAAATGAATAAAAGAAAATTAAACAAATTTATGCTATTATAAATATTAAAACTAAAATGAATTTAAGCATAATAATTTAAACTTGCAGACTTTAGTTACTTCATATTCATTTTGATCTAACATCTAATTCTTTATCCCTGTACTTACAGACTTCCAGTGTAGAAAATGGCTGGTGGCAGAAAGAGGGACGATTTATGGAAACATGGGATACCAGGTCCAAATCGAGGAGATGTCCAATGTATCCATTGACTTAAGGAGATGAGTGGGGGCATAAGCCGACTGAAATATCATCTTGCAAAGATTCCTGGAAATGATATTACACCGTGTGATAAGTGTCTGGAAGAGGTTACGAGGGAGGCTTTGGCAAGCCTTGAAGCATATGCACAAAATAAGGTAACTAAAAAGAGGACAGCAGAGGCCATGGCAGCCCCAATGGGGAGTTTTAGTTCTACAGGGTCACAAACAGGTGTAGAGGCTTCTTCTTCCATTGGGCCATGGGTACGAGGATCAAGAAATGTGGGCGGGTTTATACCAGACTTTTGGGTTCCACGTAACACTCCTGGTGCTCAGCCTGAATTGCAAGGCACTGCATGGAACAAAGAAATGCATGCAAAGACAAGGGTGGCAGTTGCAAGATTTTGGTTCTACAACGATCTTCCCTTCAATGCTTTATGTAGTCCATATTGGGATCAAGTGGTCGCCGTGATCTCCGTGTCTGGTAAAGGGTTCAAGCCCCCATCTCGTTATGAGGTGAGTGGACCGTTGTTACAGGATGAGGTCCGAAGCATTCATCAACTTGTGGAAGAGCAAAGAAGAATTTGGGAACAGAGAGGTTGCACTATTATATCCGATGGGTGGACAGATGGTAGGAATAGGATGCTCATCAACTTTCTTGTTGCTTTAGGAGGGCAGTTAGTATTTCTAAAATTAGTTGATGCCTCTGATCAAGTGAAAAATGCAGAGACTTTGTGCAACATGTTGGATGAGGTGGTGGTGGAAGTGGGAGTGAGTAATGTCATCCATATTGTGACTGATAATGCAGTTGCATATGTGGCAGCCGGTAGACTTTTGATGGATAGGCATCCCACATTATTTTGGAGCCCTTGTGCTGCCCATTGTCCTGACTTGCTCCTTGAGGACCTAGGGAAACTGAGTTGGGTGGAGAAGGTTGTCGAAGATGGAAGAAATATCACAAAGTACATCTACAATCACACATGGGTCCTGAGTCTTATGAGAAAATACACTGCTGGTAAGGATCTCGTGCGATCAGGGGTCACACGCTTTGCTACTAATTTTCTCAACTTGCAAAGCGTATTAGAAGCATTGCCTGACCTAAGGCGGATGTTTGTGAGTGTGGAATGGTTGGAGAGTCCTTATGCCAAGAAGCCTGAAGCAGAGAAGGTTGCGAAGGCTGTGTTTGATCTTACATTTAGCAAGCTAATAGAGGAGATCATTAAGGTAAGTTTTTGAACCTTGATTGATGATTTATAATTTTGTTATTTCATTTTCAGATAATGCAATTCGCTGATTTTGGTTAAATTTTTAATGTCCAGGTGTCAGAACCGTTGGTGAAGGTTCTTTGAATAGTGGATGGGGATAAAAGCCCCATGGGGTATCTATATGAGGCCATGGATAGGGCCAAAGAGGCCATTCAACACTTGTATAGGTCAAATGAGACCAAATATAGACCCATATGGAACATAATCGATCGTAGGTGGAACCGACAACTCCACCAACATATTCATGCTGCTCCCTACTACTTGAACCCCAAGTATTACTTCTCTGACACTTTCAAAGCAGATGCAGAGGTTCAAGTTGGCATAGACACATGTTTTTGGAGATTGGTTGCTGATTTGGACCAACGAGACCTTGTACTTGATGAGTTACAGAGCTACAAGAGGGAAGACGGGCCATTGTTTTCTTCACCTGATTGCAAACGTAGGAGATACACTCTGCAGCCAGGTAAACAAGAACATGTGTTTACTTTTATTATACCATTTATTTTGCTCATTAAGTTTATTAGAATCTTCACCACATTATAAATGGTTTAACTTTTTTTTAATCCTTGCAGATCTGTGGTGGGAAGATTATAGTGCCACAACACCTAATCTTCAAAAGCTTGCCATCCGAATATTATCGCAGCCATGTAGTGCTTCTGGTTGTGAGTGAAATTGGAGTGTGTTTGAGAACATACATACAAAGAAGCGCAATAGGTTGACTCAGAAGTGCTTGAATGACTTGGTTTATGTGCGGTACAACCTTCGATTGCATGAAAAGTAGGTGCGAGGATAGGCTTCATATGAAGCACTTGACCTTGATGAGATTGATCCATATGGAGCAGATTGGGTTGCTCCTCCTGATGGTGATGATGTGGATGTGGATGTGCATGTGGATCCTTTCTTGACTGATGATCAACTAGTTGACTTTGATATGGAGGAAGATGATTGGGCTGCAGAAGTGGCAGCACGTGAGGAGGAACATGAGCTTGGTCATGATCCATCAGGGGCTTTTATTGAGGTGCCTATTCAGCCCTTTGTTGGGGATGGCACAACTACTTCAGCACCACCCACCTAGCAACAACGATCTCTTTTGAGCTTTAGTCATAGACGCAATTTATGATTTCTACTTTTAGTTTTCATTGATACTAAAACTTGAACCTACTATGTATTCAAAAGTTGTAGTTTCATGGAGTTTGACTTTGATATGTATTGAAATTTGAACTTATTTTTATTTAGATGCCGCACTTGTTTTTTGGTATATGATTCTATGTTAATCTGCTAAGTTCTAATAGTAATTGCTATGTATTTAACTCAAAACTTTGATTCATATATGGTGGATATCTCAAATCAGTATATGTTCGACAAATTTGGTGTATATGTGTGTGTTTAAGAATATTATAAGAAATTATATATTTTCAAATGTTCGATAAAAGTGCCGATTTATTGCCGATTTTTTCGCCGAGTTTTTGGCGATTCTGAGTTTTTCAAATTTTTTGGGCCGGCCGAGTTATTGCCGAGTCCGAGATTTTCAACCTTGCTAAGTGCAATGGTCCAAAAACTCAAAAGTTGCCAATGGCAATGCTAGGGGGCACGAGGCCTTGCTGATCCTTCTCCTTGGAAAGTCCCTGACCTAATTCCTTCAACAATACTTTGAGATATGTTGGCCTCTTCCATTACGTCAAGATCATCACGCTCAATAACATAATCAACATCATCATTATCATCATCATAATCAACAACATCATCATCACTTTGAGGCACATCAATCCACTCAGACTCTGGATCTAGCTCGTCAAGATCAATTGGGGAGTCAACCTCAATACATCCTGTTTTTTCCATGCAGAAATTAGTCTTCACCTACAAATGAAAACATCTTCAATTGAGTGCAAGGTAATAGAACTCCTACCTTGAGCTTTTTTCAGCTTCAACCGAAGGTTGTGGTGAACAAACACCAAGTCATTCATCCGTTTTTGTGTTAGACGGTTGCGTTTCTTGGAATGTATGTGCTCAAAAACACTCCAATTACACTCATAGGTGGATGAGCTGCATGGCTAGGTCAAAATGCGCATTACCATCCACCTGAGATTTTTGCATTCGTGACCAAAACATTCCCACCATTGAGCTGAAAAATAGATTATGGAGAGATGATAACATGTAAGAATATCTTCAAATCTTAACAAATTTGTTGATCGTGTCAACAAAAAAAATGGACTATCAAAAGTTCAAATGTGAGTTCTACCTAGTTGGAAGGTTGTTTTGCCTTCCTTGGCAGCCCTAGATGAGAGAAAACCCTTTCCCTTCTTATACATTTGCAAATCTGACATAGCATCTTTCAATTTCTTTGTGCTTTGAAACATTTTTTCCATGCACACAAACAAGCCTTGTGTGATCTCAGCATCAATATCTGTAAACTTCGTGTTGTAGAACAATGATGGATTCAGAAAGTATCCTACAGCATGAAGAGGAGAGTGCATATGTCTATCCCATCTCCTATCAATTATGTCCCATAATGGTTGATACCTCGTCATGTCGTTTTCCAACCTACCCTTCATCACCTCCTTGGCTCTATCCATGGACTCATACAAATATCCCATCCACTATTCTCAAGACTTTTACAAGAGGCTTTGAGAATTGTACCACCTGCTCAATTGCATCCCAAAAATGGGTACAGTATATGTACTCTGCCACTCACGCCATCTGTTCGACTTGAGAAGTCTAATTCCATTCACTCGGCTGAAACAAACATGTGTCTCAAGTTCATTTTTTGTTGAGCTAGAGTCTGCAGTGCAAGGAAGTGTGTTGCAAACCTTGTCACCCCCAGTCGAACCAGCTCCTTTCCACCTGTGAATTGGCGCATCAAACTCAAAACCCTCGTGTGATTGTAGATAAATTTGGTAACAACATGAGCCTTTTGAAATGCCTCCTTAACCCATGCAATTTTTCCAATGTCCTCTAGGGCTAGATCAAGGCAATGTGCTGCACATGGGGTAAAAAACATAGAGGGGTATTTTTATGTCAGAAGTTTCCCAGCAACAACACAAGCAACAACATTGTCTGTAATACATTGAACCACATTGTGTGGCCCCACATCTATGACTACCGAGTCATACATCTCGAACAACGCAATTACAGTTTTCATTACATGTGATGCATGCACAAATTTCAGAAATAGAGTGCCTCTATCAGAAGAGATGAGGAAGTTGATGAGGGATCGATTCCTCCTATCTGTCCATCTATCTGACATAATAGTGCACCCAGTACTAGCCCACTCTAAACGATGCTCGTCAACAACATGTTGAACATCTTTTATGGCATCATCGAGCATACCAACCCTCATCATATCATAAGATGGGGCCTTTAACCCAGGCCCTGCAGCTGCAACACCATCCATCATAGCTTGCCAATATGGAGATCTGCAAGCATGGAATGCCAAGGTAGAGGAGAAATAAAAATTTGAAATCCCCTTCAATGCCTGTTCATGGACAGCTTTCTTCCACCCTGTACTTTCCAAAGTGGTTTGTGATCTTGGTGTAGTACGAGGTGCAAAGAAATCATTGATGTTCCCTCCACCTGTGTTTGGGCCACGTGCCATAGTAGGTGTTCTCCCACTGATGTCAAATTCCCTGAAACCCTCTCCCCTATCATGTTCCTCATCCAATTGATTCCTCCTAATGCCTGTAGAACAGGAACCTATTTCAATCCCAGTTCTTGCCTTTTTGGCCTTGTTCTCAACAATCTCTTCAAGAGCTCATTTAGCTTGGTATGTAACATCTGAAGGGCATTTACAGCATATTGTAGTGTTATTTCCCTTTTCTTTTGACAAATGCCATTTGAAGCGGTAAATTTCACCACTGACAACATTCTGACACCAATTGCATTTAACCTTTGTTGTGCTACCAACAATTGGTGTACAATGTGTCCATGCAAAGTCTTTCTCACGCGGCATCGTGATTGAGAATCAAATCTGCACAAGCATTTTAATTCAGCCTTTAGCATTGTAATGTTCAAGTGGGGTTAGTTAATCACATTAACCATAATATGAATATTGCATAAATTAAACAAAAAATTACAGCTATAAAATGAAAGTGTACAAGTGTTGAATGACTTCATACAACTATAGAATGAAATTTAAAAAAGATAACATGGATTTTCTACACTTTTTGTTAAAGGGAAATCATGTCACTCATGCAACTGTGGAAACAAAAAATTCCGTGACAGCCCTATCTGTAATATGGTTTAATATGCTTTGATTGAAGTTAAAATGAATACACAATTATATATTTATGTTACATATAATTATACACCATTGTCTGAATATAAAACTTGTATATAGAGGGAGAGAAAGAAACTGAAAAGAAAAAGTATGATAAAAGTCACATTAAATGTAAAGAATTATTACATTAGACATCTCCCAAATTTAATCCTTGGAAACCCTGTTCCTTGAACTTCCAGATTAACCTCCAAAAGAAAGAATTTTTTGATGTGATAAGTGATGCAGATATGTTCGTTGAAAATACAGAATGGCCTCCAGAGGGAAAAAATACCCTGTTCTGATCTAACTAATGAAGATAAAAGGATGTAGAATCCCCGTCTTCTTCCCAACTCTTTCTTCCTCCAAAACTGAGACCAACTGCCAATTTAATTCCTCAGATTATTGGAAGATGCACATAACAAGGGCAGGAACAAGTATGAAGACGAAAGCAATAAAGAGGATCTTTCGTGATCTAACTTATGAAGATAAAAGAATCTAGAACAATTCTGCATGCTATTTAGCCCTGTTTCATCCCCTATTCAATGGAATCCCTATCTTTCTCCCCCAAAACTGAGACTAAGAAAGTTGTAGCAGGGATTAACTACACACACAATTAGTTTCAGCAAATTAACAAATGTAAGGGTGAATTCCTTCCCTATTTGTCAGTTCTATAAATTGCATTTGTTTACACTCTTTTTGTGAGTGGTTTATATTTTCGCATTTGTTTACACTCTTTTTGTGAATAGTAGTTCATAGACACCAAAGAGTCAAGGATAGGAAATGTAACGTGGAATACAGAGTTTGAAGATTTTTGCTATGGTAGCCGACAGCTGTAATCTTTTCATCTGGACAGGGTGGGGAGCCTCCTCTTGTATTTCACATTGAAATAGAAAATATAAATCACTCACAAAAAGAGTGTAAACAAATGCGAAAAAGACAGGGTTTTAAAACCTGGAGCTCACCATACTGAAGAACTGAAACAAAGGAAGCCTATGTGTAATGCAAAAACAAGCAGAAAACAACAAAAAACGAGCAGAAAAATACCTGTATTACGGCAGAGATTTGGTGAAAAACAGCTCCGCAACTCCCGTATGCAACAAACACGCCTCTGCAACAAAGAATGGCTCTGCAACAAAGAATGCTATGCAACAAACACGGCTCTGCAACAAAGAATGGCTCTCACTGTTTCTAAATAGAAAAATACCAATGTTTTTGGCACGGTATAGGTTTCTTTGGCGCGCACGATTAATCCCGATTAACCTGCGATTTTGCAGCCGATTAAGCACGATTTGTGAGAGGTAAAAATCGTTGACCGGTCAACGATTTAGTCGGCCGATTTTGGGGAACAAATCGGGACCAAGCCCTATCGCCGATTAATCGCGATTATTTGCGACTGATCGGCGATTTTCGCTTCACTGGTTTTTACAATGAGGGGCATTCCTTTTATAGGAAAAGAAATGAGAAAAAGGAGGAAAAAGTGAGAGCAACTCAACCACTTTGACTTGGTAAAACTAGGTGGAAGAATTATGTACAAGGGGTACTACGACACAAAAGAAAACTTATGTACAAGGGGTACTTATTTGATAACCACTGAAAGTAATGTTTCAGATGTTGCCCACTGTGTGGCAACGACATTGGTGTTCCATCTCGATATGCAAGCAAGAAACTGTTTTCACTTGCAAGTTGATGAATTGTGAAAGGGCCTTGCCACAGGGAGTCAAACTTGCCATGCAATCCTTTCCGTTCTCTTCTTTTATCCTAGAGTAGAACAAGATCACCAATTTGGAATTCTTTGTATTTGGCCTTTTTATCAAAGAATTATCCGCTTATCCAGTGAGTCTGAATAAGTTTCATCTTCGATGGCTCGCATCAACTTAAGAGCGGGAAGCTCTAAAGTTATTGGAATCTCAGCATTGACCTCGTATAGCAATTGAAAAGGTGACATTCCATTTGCTCGTTTTGGAGTAATCCTGTCAGCCCACAAAGCAGCGAACAATGCTTTGTGCCATGTTCTCTGATTCGCCTCCACTAGCTTCTTTATGATAGTCACCAAATTTTTATTGCTGGATTTGGCTTGACCATTACCCAGTGGGTAATAGTTCGAAGCATGAGCTAGAGTAATCCCATGAGTATAATAAAACTCTGTAACTTCCTTGGATGAGAAAGCAGTTGCATTATTTGCGACAACCTTGTTGGGAACACCAAAACGAGAGATGATGTTCTGTTTCAAAAAGTCACAAATTACCTCTGATGTGGAGCTCTTTACAGGGATTGCTTCTACCCACTTGGTAAAGTAGTTTGTTGCTGCTAGGATGTAAGAATGACCCTTGCTTGAGGATGGGTTGATAGTACCAATAAAATCAATTCCCCACCGCTTAAATGGTTCTTCAATCACTATTGGCTTCAAAGGTAGAGCAGCAAGCTTTTGCCTTCCTACGAATTGCTAACATGGTTCACATTTCTTTACCCACTGATAAACATCTTGAAAAAGTGCAGGCCAATAGTATTGAGCTCTCAGAATTGTATGTGTAGTGATAGGTGTTGAGAAATGTCCTCCACATGCTTGATTATGAAAGGAATCCAAAATTCGTACTTGTTGGCTTTTGTCAACACATTGGAGAAAAGTCCCGTCCATCCCATGCTTGTAAAGGCCATTTTCCCATAGGATATAGCCAGAAGCTTTAAGAGAGTCTTCTGCTCTTTATATGTTAAATGTGAAGGGCATTCTCTATAACTCAGGTAATGAGCCATATTAGAAAACCAGTCATCTGTAGTGCTGACAAAAAGGATAGTAGGAAGAGAATGTGAAGTCTCTTTCTCTATTTGTAATGGTACATTCTCAGCCATAAGTTGACAAAGACCCTTACCTCAGACCAATTTGGTAGGTCTTATCTCCATGTCATATTCTTGAGTTTTGACAATCCAATTTCCTCTCTTGGTACCAAAATCTTGTGTCAGAATGGTCTTGATAGTAGTATCTGGGACCAAGGCTATAACATGAGAATTCAGTATGTAGAACCTGAAATGCTTTACTGCTTTGATTACAGCATAAGCATGCTTCTCCATCTGAGTGTACTTCAGTTCATGAGCTTTCAAAGGACAACTCAAATGAAATGGGTGATTCAATCCCTTCATCATTTTTTGCATTAAGATAGCAGAGAGAGTATGCTCAGAAGCATAACTATACATGGTGAAACTCTTTGTATAATCAGGACAAACAAGCACTAGCGCATGTGCTATTGCGTATTTGATTTCTGCAAATGCTGTCTTTCCTTCTTGACTCCAGTGAAAGGCATCTTTTCCTTTCATCATATCAACAATATGATGAGTTTTTTCAGCAAAATCAGGCACAAATCTTCTTAAGAAATTCACCTTTCCAAAGAAAGAATGAATTGTTGTCTTATTTGATGGAAAAGATAGGCCTTGAATTGATTGCACCCTATCTAGATCAATTTTGATACCTTCCTTGGACACAAAATGTCCTATAAACTTATCTTCCATTAAGCCAAAGGTTGACTTTTTGGTATTGAAAGACACACCATGTTGTTTGCATCTTTCCAAGACTTGTCGAAGATGACTGAAATGATCTTGACGTGATTTGGAGAAAATAGTCAAATCATCCAGATACACAACAATGCATTCATTGATTAATCCTTTAAAAGCAAAATCCATTGCTCGCTGAAAAGTTGCTCCTGCATTGATTAGACCAAATGGCATTTGATGATATGCAAAAGTAACCCATGGAGTAGTGAATGCAGTCTTATACTGATCGTCCTCTCAAACTTCATTTTGGTTGTAACCAGAAAAACCATCAAGCATAGATAACATTTCTAAACCAGTGACAGATTGCAACACTTGATCCATAACGGGTAGTGGATAATTATCTTTGAGAGATAATTGATTTAGATTACGGAAATCCACACATATGCAGATTTCTCCATTCTTCTTTCGTACAGGAACTATATTTGCTACCCATGATGAATGATGAATAGGAAAAATAATACCTACATTCAGCATTTTTTGTATTTTAGAGAGAATGGTTCCTGAAATCTTTGGATTATAATGCCTCTGCTTTTGACGAAAAGGAATTGCGCCAAACTTTAGAGGAATGTCATGCTGGATTTCCTTGGGACGGAAAGACTTCAGATCTTTGTAGGAGTAAGCTAGAACATCCTTGTACTCATGGAGCAATGTTATAAATTTCTCCTCGTCTTCATCAGAGCACCAGTTACCAATGTTAACCAGTTTTGGATCTTCTTCAGTCCCAATATTGTATTTCTCAAAATGTCCCGAAGAGGAACTAGCCCTTGTGTTTTGTTGTTCTTTAACATATCTGTCATGTTGGTCAAACAATTTTTCCAGATAAATAAGGCCCTTTGGAATCTTATACCCCTTCAGCTGAATAATGTCCTGACCAGTATCAGGATCTTTTTCAAAAACATCTCGTGACAGGTTGTCACTTCAAAATATTGATCATCAAAATTTTCCTTGGACTCAAGGAAATTTATGATCTAATCATCATCATTGAACACCTGCCAGTGTTCACAATTGTCTAGGATACTTGGCCAGAAATCCAATTGTACCTCATAACTGCTATTTTCAAAATCACTGTGAGGGATGAGTAGAGTAGCTGACACCGCAAGCGAATCAGCTCTATCATTTAGTTCTTTGGGAATGACTGAGATATTGAAAGCATCAAAAATCTTGACGTAGTCCCAAAACTAAGTCTCAGTAATGCCTAAGTTGATCATTTCTGGCTTGGTACTGACTTTTAACTTGACATACCACCAGCTCAGCATCTCCTTTGACATGTAGATTTTTTATTCCATTTGCTCGAGCCATTTCCAATCCTAATATCAGGGCTTCATATTCAATCGTGTTATTAGTATTGGCAAACTGTAGCTCGAAAGAGTAAGGAAATTTTTTCCCTTCCAGTGAAATTATGACAACTCCTGCACCGGAACCCATAGAAGCACAACTTCCATCAAATTCCATAGGCCAAACCTCATTAGAACTGCTAGAACTTGCTTCAAAAGAATCTGAAAGAATAATTTCGAAGGAATCTACAGAATCATCTTCAAAGACAACATTTTCGTCAACCTCTATAGGAGATTGTTCAGGAACAACCACCACCTCTTGATCTTCGTTAGCATCAACAAATCTATCAGAATCTGAGAGTAAAGATGAACTCTCAGAAATATTAGTCCAATCTTTAGCAAATTCTGATACTTCATCAGCATGTAGGTAGTAATTACCCATTCCGGCTGACTCAAAGAGAATTTGAGCGTGAGGATCATTGGATTTGACCACCACATACTTTGTTTCTCTTTCAGGATGCAACTTCTACATAACACCCTTGACAGGTATACGTGCTTTAGTCATGTCCATGTTGAGTTCACCACCCACATCTTTACAGAAATTGCGAGCAAGCAACATACCATAAGAAGAGGGTACATCATGCAACCAAGACAGTCATTGTGATCTTTTTATCCGGGAAGGACGCAAAGGCAAATTGAGCATCTTTTTTTTTTGCCCTTTCAGAGGTACTTGCTTATTTTCCATGGAATAGCAATTACTGAAGGATTTTGTCAGGGTTGATCTTAAAGCATTTGCCACTTTAGCTGACATGACATTATCAAGAATCTATGACACAATTACTCAATTTGTATCCATTGATCAACATAGAAAGGTAGAAAGGTTCAATCTCTCTTGGGACTAAGGATGGTATAGTAACTAGATTATTGGGCATAGCTTTAGGCTCTGAGGTAGTAGTATGAGTTTGAGCAGGTTGGGATTCTTTGACAAATTTTGTGAGTCTATCCAGCTGATCTGGATATGCTTGTAAGTATTCTACTTCAGACATCTGAATTTTAGTTTTCCTAGCGTGATCTATGATATCAAAAGCTTGGAATGAACTTGCTAAGGAAACACTTTTATACTGAGGTTTAGTATTTGTATTAGGCATATTGGGATTTGAAATACTGGATGAAGAATGAGGAAGATCTGCACTTACTTGGTTTTTCGTTGGTTCATCAGGTAAAGTTGGCAATGGTACGCCTCTTTTTGCAATAGTAACAGGCAACTGAGGAGCATCCAGCTTCTTTTCTACCTCTTCTTTTTGTTGAGCCAGCTTGGTCTGTGAACGTGTCATGACCGCATATGCTTGTGCAAAATCAATTTCATGGTCCTCTTCATCATGGTATTGAACGTACCTGATAGTAGAGTCGCCAGCTGCTTGATTATCTTCATGATTTTGAGCAGCGTTATCCTCGAAAGGATAATCTTCTTGAGTATCACTGACAAGATCAGCTTCGTAGTAACCAGTGGTTGAGTTACTTAGTGGTGCTTCAAGTGCAAGCCTCTCGGGGGGAGGAGGAAGCTTATTCTAATTCTTGGCTACATAGTTATTTGCAGCATTAGGATATGGTCTCCTTGGTATATCCTTGTAGGGAGCAGCGAATAATCCTTGTGAGACTTGCTTCTTAAGGGCAAGAAGCTCATTTGCTAGTTTCTGAACCAATGTATTAGTAGAACCTGATGAAGAAGATTCCGTGTAGGACTTGTTCTTGAACCGATTCGAATCTTGCCTGCAAGTATCGAGTCATCTTCAATCTCTGTTGCCAGAGTTTGTGCTTTAGCTAGAGTCCCAGGAGTAGCCCTTCTTAGCAAGAAACTAACTTCTGGAAGTTGAGTGTTGATGAAGAAACACTTGAGATTTTCGGCAGTGGGTTGTGAAGAAATTGGAATACGATTTGCCAACTTGTTGAATTTTGCAATAAACTCCCGCATACGCTCCTGTGCGTCCTTCTTCATTTGAGTGACTTGAGCAAGCAAAGCATGCTCATCTTCTGCAGGCTTAAAACATTTTTCAAACTTGGTTTTCAAGGAATCCCAATTAGTGATTGACCCTGTAGCCAAATTGTAGAACCAATCTGCAGCGATACCTTGCAGGGTTTCAATGAAAAGTCTCACAAAAACATCTTGATATTCCACACCAATCACGCCACATGCAATGTAAAATGCTTTAATATGCTCATCAGGGTGTTGCTTCCCATCTTCGTAGAATTTGGGAAAATTCTTACGAGAACCTTGGGGTAATGCATGCAATGGTGTAGCAAGATTCAAACGACCAAAAGCCGTTCCCCATGGACCAGTAGCCATATTTACAATAGTTGGGATATGGGTAGCAGGAATAAGTTGAGTAGTGGGAATTAGTAGTTTCCATAAAACTTGGGAATTCTAAGTGGGAATGGATGTCTTCTTTCAGGAAGGAGGAAAATAGGTGGTTCGGGAAAGATAAGGGATATTGGTAAGCAAGTCAAAACGAGCTTGTTGGGCCCAGCTTGATCCAGCAGAACTTGATGAATATTCAACCTTCTTTTTCCGAGTATAGAATTGTTCAAAACTCTCCAGTGTGATAACTTGTAGAATTCAAACACTAATTAAAAGGATATAAAACTTCAAACAAAAGCGTAAGGCTTTCGATTGTGTTGGATATCCCCAGTGGAGTCGCCAAAAACTGTTGGGTGGAATATTTGCAACCGATAGTTTTGGGAAAAAAATCTAGTCGCAAAATAGGTATACCAACCACAGTGTATGAGCCAATGTTTCTCCTACCTTAAAGGGAAGGCTCCCCCTTCTCACCGTTCCTTG
The DNA here is from genome assembly GCA_027943335.1 of Chamaecyparis obtusa. NCBI lineage: Eukaryota > Viridiplantae > Streptophyta > Pinopsida > Cupressales > Cupressaceae > Chamaecyparis > Chamaecyparis obtusa. Next base: position 1,725,871 of record BSBK01000284.1, on the reverse strand, counting down.
GATCAACTCAAGGTAAGTAAGAAGTTAAGAGATTATCAAATAGGATTTTACAAATATTCCTTCTTATTTTTCAAGAAGGAATCCACTTACCCAAAGAACGAGTAATGGGCAAAACTTTAATCTCTAAACTACACTTCTATCTAAAAGCTGGAAACAGTGATACCGATAAACCAACACCAACTCATCGACTGATTGAAAAGCGTACCGGCTTGGCTCTAAGACTTGTTTATCTAATCTATAAGAAATACCTCTACCATTGCGGCGCACAAACTTCCAAAAGTAGAGATTTTCTAATTATTGTAACAAAGTGCGTGAAAATAAGATGTTAATATAACCTATAGTCACAACTTCTAGTTTTATATTACCACAACCGCTCCCAATCACAGCTTCGGCTCTGATTGTTTCTGATATTCACTTTGCTCTTAATAAAACACAAGAATAACATAAATATAAAGACAGTAAAACCAAATTGCAGTCACAGCTTCCAATTCGATTCACCACAATTGCACCCAGTCACAGCTTCAGCTCCAATTGTTTCTTTCTATTTATTTTTCTCCAAAATAGTACTACACAATCACAGTTATGCTTGCACAAGTTTGGCAGAGCTTTCTTGCATAAAATAAAGATGGTTTTTACAATGAGAGGGGCATTCCTTTTATAGGAAAAGAAATGAGAAAAAGGAGGGAAAAGTGGGAGCAACTCAACCACTTTGACTTGGTAAAATTAGGTGGGAAGAATTATTGGATTACATGTCATGAGGACATGCAATCGAATTACATGCAATTGCATTGCATGCAATTCGTCTTTTCCAATCTACAAAGCATGAAACTAAAACAAAAAGGTGAAGAAAAGTGAATTAATCCTTGAAACTGTCAAGGAAGGCCTTATATTTGACAATACAATCATGAACCATAGGAAGATCTGGAATCTTCATTGTCTCTGAAATGGCTTCAACCCTGATTGCATTCGTATGCGCTCCAAATTCTTCAGAATCAAAATCAGCATTAACTTTGTCAGTGTATACTGTATTTTGTAGTTATTTCCTCTTCAGTGAAGAGGTTATCATCTCTGGTAAGATCCTATTTGCCTAAGATTGTTGGTGATGTCCATTACTACTGCTTGATAGCTCTCCAGATCCCCTTGTAGCTTTGCCAAAAGCTTTTCCATTCCCTAGACTTTGTGGTCCATGAGTCGCTGATATTGGTAGAACATGTTCATGGATGGAATGATGTCATAAAAAACATCTAAATCACTGTTTGCCATTTGCTCCCAGGTGCTTAGGTCTTCTTTCAGGATACTGATGTTTTAGTTGAAGGAAGCAATCATTTCATGGAGTCTTTACTCAACTTCTCTGATACGTTCAAGGATTTTGTGTGCATCTTTGATTGATTGAACTCCTTCTAAGACAACTTCTTCGAACCAAGCCTTTGCAAGAAATTGGTCATGTCAACATACCCAATCTCTGTATCTGAGATTTGATCAAGAGTTGATGAAACAAGTGAAGCTGTGGTATGAGCCAGCTCTTTGTCATATTGATATTTCATCTTTCTTTTGACTTTTGATGGTGCTGACATATCCTGTGCTGCAACATGGAAATTCCAAAGGGTACATACATCATCTGAGGAGATTAAATCCGTGAGAGGGTTAGGCTTTGGTTTGCAATGATAGATCTATGAAGAACAAGGTGTTCGGAGTATTGATTAGATACTCATAGAACACGTGTTGGCTGGAAGTATTGAATAGATACTCATAGAACACATGTATGTGGGCAAAAATGGGCGAAATCGGACTTATAGAGATGGATTGCATGTGGGGCTTTGTTTGTATGGTCAAGAATGCAAGTTGGATGCATATGGACATGTGTAAATGATAATTTTGGTATCTAAAAGAGTGACCTTTTACCAAAATCGGGTTCTTTAGAGGTAATTACATGTAGTGAAAATGACATTTTTTTACATGTAATGGGCTTGAGAGATGTAATCACATGTGTTGGAGAATGAAGGAAGCATGTATGCACTTGCATTCTTGAGAGGATGACTTCAACTTTCTTCAAAAAACGAAACAACCCAAGCAACAAACAAGCAAGCAAACGAAAATAAAAACAAAAACATACCTCTTGCTATTGACTCAAACATGACAAACTTGAAGAATTTCTTCTACATGCAAATCCGTTTTTGATTGTTGGATGATTTTTATGCATTGGCTAAGAGAAGATTTCAACTTATTCAAACACAAAATGCAAAATACATGGGCTGCACTTGAACAAATGGATAAAAATGAGCCATACAATGCAACAATGTAGGAAAACAAGTGAGAAATACAAGCAAAATCAAATACATTTACTTACTTGGAGCTCAATGAGCCAAAAATGGAAGAAGAAGAAGTTGAAATGAACTTGTCTTTCCCAAAATCGGATTCTCCAAGTGCATTTGCATACAACAACTTAGAAACCTTTGACCAATTCCAAGTTGAAAAATATGATCTCAAGATGCAAATACATGAAACGTTTTTGCAAGTATTTCCGCAAAAACAAACTTTCAAACCCTTCCAATGCAAAATGTTTTGTCAAGAACAAGCTTGCTGGGCGTTTTTAGTGAAAAATGCACTCAAATGATGCCCTTGCATGAACCGTTTTGGGTTGAGAATGCAAAAAAATACGTGTTCTTGGAAGGAAGAAACATGCATTTGGGGAAAAATCACTCTCTTTCAAGGCATACATATGGTTTTTTTTGCAAGCAAATGCCTCAAAAGAAGACTCCCAGCCAAAACGCAGCCTCTAGATGCTCTTGCATGTAACGTTTTTACATGTAAATGAATTTAAAAGAACTCCCAGCAAAATCGTACTTATGAGATGCATATACATAAGTTATTTTGCAAGCAAACACCTTTAAAGAAGACTCCTAGCCAAAAACGCACTTTAGAAGTTTATATACATGCCACGTTTTTGCATGTAGAGGACTTGGATGAAGACTCCCAGCCAAATCGGGGTCTTGGGATGCAATAACATGTAACGTTTTTACATGCAAATGATGCCCTTGATCAAAATCAGACTCTTGGGATGTATTCACATGTTTTATTTTGCATGTATTTGACTTAGAAGAAGTGTCCCAGCCAAATCGCACTCTAGAAGTGCATGTACATGTCACGTTTTTGCATGAAGAAGACTCCTTTGATGCAAATCGCACTCTTAGGAGGTGTTTGCATGTGTTTTGTTTGAAAGAATAAACCATTTACATGTAAATCGCACTCTATAAGTGCTTTGACATGAGTTTTAAAACTTGCATTTACATGTTTTTGACTTAACTTGTGCCTTTGCAAGCAAATTGCACTCTCTAGGTGCAATGACATGTTTTATTTTTCGCTTCAAATGCAAATCACACTCTCTAGGAGGGATTGTATATATGCAATGACATATTTTTATCAAGTCCTGGCCTCTTTTTGTTGGAAGTTTCAGATTTATGCTAGGAATGTATCAAACTAAGCACAGGATGATAAACAAGGAGGAATAGAAGATACCCGGAAGTCAGATTTTGACTATGCCTTCAACCTTTCCAATTAGGGCTTCTTTCAACTTAGATCCAAGGTGACATCAACCAGATCTGCAATTATAACTGCACCCAGTCTGCACTTGATATGCAGTCCTGAACTTTTACTTGAGTTCTTCAACATCTATATGCTGGAATGATCACACCAGTTTGGCAACTAAAGGCAGCTAGTGATTGCTCCAAATCACAGTCAAGACTTAGCACTTAATGGCTGTTACGAATTATATACTTCAGATCTGATGTAAATTGCATTTCCAGTTTACACCATGAATTCGCTGATCCAATTGTTTGCTCATTGATGAACTCGCTGACAACAATATTCGCTCCTCTATAGCTGACTAAAATATGCACATTAATGGCAAGATTTCGCTCCAGCATGAGGATGAATTCGATCCTATAATACATGATGGATTTCGCTCCAGCACTAATGAATTCGCACCAGCCTGTATATAGCAGATCCAAACTATAAATCTCTGCTATGAATATATATGCAGATCGCATATAATTTCCAGTCATCTTGCCCTTGCTTTCTATTGCTGCTTTGATCATGCAGGAAGGACCGAATCTTAAGGGGAGGAAGGCACGTTATGTTTTGTGTGTCTCCTCTCCAAGATTCACACCAATATATATATGTGACAACAAAAATTACACCCTCTTCTAAGAGAGCCGACCTGGCCTATCTAGGGCCCTTAATTTAATTGTCAATATATATATATATATATATTTATAATAATATCTTCATTATTATAAAATCGTACAAGGGTATAATTAATAAATAATTATTAATCCTGTAGTCCAGTTTGATCAAAGCCGACAGGTTATAAATATTAACACTTTTTACATGCAAATCGGATTCTTGAGATGCATTTGCATGAAAAGTAGGAGAATGAAGACATGTTGTTGCATTGCACAACTTAAGTGATCAATTTAGCACATGTCTAATTACTTGTTGAGTCTAATATTACTAAAGGGGTCAAAAATAACAATTTACACTATATAGTTGTATATATAATGTGTAAATATTATTTCATAAAGCAATATTTAACTTATATGTTTATTAAAAAATAAAGTAAAACTCAACATTAAATTAGAACTATATAGTGTTAAAGTCACTTAAGTGAAAAATTTAAAAGCAACTCAACATCAAAATATAACGTAAAGTGCACTATAGTCACTTAAGTGATAAAGTAACTTAAAAACATAACATAAATTGAATTTATGTTATATTTTTCAAAAAGTGCAACTCAACTATAGAAAATAACATGTATTTTTTTAAATATGTAGTTGAGCTTGGAAAGTCCACTTTTTTGGCACTTAAATGGTCATATCTTTTGACTGATAAGTCCGATTAAGCCCTAAAATATATCAAATCGAAGGGAAAACTGAAAGCAAGAGATTGGACGAAACAAAAAGACTAAAAACAACTAAACACACTCGAAAACACACCAAAGGACGCTGAAGGATTCAAAAATCAAGTACAGGAAGACAAACTGAAAAAACGAAAAAGACTTGATGAAAGCCTTCGACAAAAAGATTCGCTAAACATATTGAGATCAATTGATTGATCAATATTGGCTAATCAAATAGTGAATCAACATAGAGAAACACGAAACCAAGTTCGAAAGTTTTGTACTGTTACCTACATTTTGTGGTGACAAAATGCAGGACAACAGCGAAACACCATACTTGAATATAAACAGCCTCTTGTTCACCCTTCTATAAAAATTACATTCTCCATAACTTGATCACTGAAATTGGACACTGAATCATTCATGTAACTCCCGTACTGAAAACAATCTTTTTGATTGCTTGAAGCTTTGAAAAAGCACCCAAGTGAGAACACTTAATGTTAGAAACAAAAATTAGAATCTGGAAATTGGATTGATAAATAAGAAATGCACATTGAATGATGCAATATAGAAGTTGGCAATTCTAAAAATCCATAACCACTGACTTGTATGACTGTAATATCTTTGTTATGATTCGTGAGATCAGTTCTCAAACCTTTGAAAAATAGAAAAATACACTATTTGCTCACGAACAGAAAAAATGAATTTGCTTGTGAATAATAGATGTTGGCTTCTTTGTAGACATTCAGCTTGGCTTTTTCTAAGCTCACAATAGCAGAAAAAAATATTAATTACGAAATAAAAATAATAAATTGTTTATGAATCATTAATATTTTAATATAATCAAAGATTCAAAGCCCATACTAGGGGTGCTTTTCATTGTATGCTGCACTCTTCTGATGTACAAACGTTCATAAGAAGTGTGTTTGCCTTTATTAGGCGTGTTTAATAAAGATCAGTGGCAATTTTTGAAAATGTTCATGCACCTTATAAAAGTGAGCAATGTCATCCAACATTCTGGATGCACATTTGACTGCATTATTTATTAATTAATTGAAATTCATAACCATATTATATTTGAAATTTCATTTAGTCAATAAATATGATCAAATGTGCATCCAGAATGCTTGTATAGACAATACAATAAAATTTCAAAGGCGCTGCATCTTTCTTAAGAGATGTAGCAACACTTTATAAGGCGCACTCAGCCTTTTAAAATTAAAAAATATTTAACTTTTAAAACTTCTTTTAAACTTTTGACTATTTATTAATAATATATAAAATATTTTTTTATTGTTTAAAAATTTACACTAGTACTGTTAAAAATAATTAATTAATATTTTAAATAAAAAATATTATAATTATCAACAATAAAATAATTAATTATTAATTATAGATTAATAAGTTAATAATAAAATTGATGGACAAATTACAAACTTTCGGCATTTGGACATTTTTTGGATTTACATGACACTTTTTTTTTATTATTAAAATTCATTTGCTAATGACAATGGAGCTTCGTGTGTCACGGTCAAGTTTGAGATTGGGTACAATAATATTTTGGTATTCTATCCCATCGGTCAAACTTTGTGGAAGTGGAAGCACTACTTGTTGCCGCTCCAGGAGTTTGTTTTTGTACATGAAGCATTAAGTGCTGAATGTTATATTCCTAAGTATATATTATATATTCCTAAATATATTATGTTGAGCACTTGTGGCATGCTTAACATTAATTATAATTAGTACTTTAAATAATTAGGATAAAGGGGTATGTCCTTACATAGTCAAGCGTATAGATAAAGGTGGAGATGTTTCTCCCAAGGCATCATATCATCTAATATTGAATTCACATGTTATCATCTGATAATTGGAGGTCACTCCCCTGAAGTGGTCTGCAATAATTCAGTTTTTTGCATTTATTCCAAGAGATCTCATAACAAATGGTATCAAAGCTACGATTTGGGCCAACAATTTTGTTTTTACCATAACTTATAAACTATTGCGAAGTTTGGTCTGACTAATTATGGGTTTTGAGGCATGTATTAAACTCTCACGAAAAAAAAATCAGACTTCCAAGGTGTGTTTTCAACTTTTTAGAAAGTTATTGATATTTTATTATTTTTCATAAATTTGCCTTGCCGGCTGCAAACTTCAATTTTTTTTATAAATAATTTACATTTTTGGAAAGCTTATGAAAAATTAGATAGGGTTAGTTCTTTGTAGTTTACTGTTAGACTTGAAATAAGTCCTTTAAATTTGTGGTCAAAGTTTAGTCAAAGTTATTATAAATTTGCTTTGTTACTTCTTTGTTACTTAATACTAGACATAAATTAAGTTCCTTAATTTAGTGGTCAATGTTTAGACAACATAAAAAATTTATGGTTACACCATGTTCTAGAGATTATCCTTAATTAATGTAAAAGAATCTATAGTTTTAAATAAAAAGTCACTTGAAGACATATCATCAATAGGACAAGAGGACTCTTTTATGAATATGAAAATCATGACCCCCTTTATTGTCAATCCCCTAAAATTGAGAGAAAAATTCCATCAGATTGTGAAAAGGTGGTACATTTTATTAAGGACAAGTTATTAGACCCATTTACAACATCTATAAATGACGACTTGTATAAGTTTCAAAATGTAATATTATTTGAATTGAAGGTCTCTCAAAGCATCAAAGTGGGTACAATCCTAATAGACAAAATCAAGAGATAAGACAATCTTTTCAAGGACCAAAATTAATATATACGCAAGTTTAAACTCCATAATATATCTGATGATGCAATTGTTAACATAGCTTCACCATAGAGACAAAATATTATGGAGTTCAATAGGGGCAGAAAATATTCAGACATTGCCGTCAAGAAATTTGCCGAAATAGAGAAGGAAAGAGAGGACCTGGTTAGGGTTTCAAAGAGTAGCTATGATACTTTGAAGATAAAGCTGGTTTGGAGGGAGCTTCTAAAGGTTATAATGGAAAATATCAATTTGGACGGTCAGTTCACCAGCGCCTTTGGTCACCACTTCATTCTTCTCAATCATTTCAAGCACCACGTGAGGGTTTCTTTCCCGTTTTTCTTGCTGTCTTCCGTTAATGCCAGCATTAAGGAACTCAAGAAAAATCCTGCTAAGAATCTGGTTCTACATGAAGGCCTTGTTTTGATTTATGATCATTTTAAAGCTTTGCCTGCCCCCTCCAACATTATCTCTGTTTCAGAGGAAGATGATACGAGCACTAGTTGCTTTGGCGAGAAAGATTGGGATACAGAGGTGGAGGAGGAGGATTATACTCCTCCCAAAAAGTCTAAAAAGACCACAAAGGCCAACACTAAGAGGGTAAAGGTAAGGGGAAGGGAAAGGAAAACTCTATTTCTCCTATTTTTTGGCTTTGGTAATTTGAAGGGCAGATGAAAGTCTATTTCCCCTTCCCCTGTTGATGAAAGACATTGAGCCAAAGGGAGGAAGGATATTGCTAGGAAAGACAAAGGGAAAGATGTGGCTACAGAAGACCCTCCTTGTGGGTCAAGGAAGGAAATTTCTATTTCCCCTTCTCCCGCTGATGAAAGACGTGGAGCCAAAGGTAGGAAGGATATTGCTAGGAAAGACAAAGGGAAAGTTGTGGCTACGGAAGACCCATCTTGTGGGTCCGAGAAGGACATTTTTGAGTCATCCCCTGCTTCGAGAGGCTCTCTCTTGTCTCATCCCACTACTCACAGTGAAGATAGACGTAGGTCCTAGTTGGAGTTGAATGTCGACTCTCATCATCTGAAGCCTGACCGAGAATATTTAACTGATGTTTTGGGTATGGCTAGAGATGATGCCATTGATTTTTTCAGCATCTTCAAATGGGGTTTCCATGAAATTAAAGAAATACATATCAAACAGAGGGCAATAAATAGCAAAATCAAGGTGACGGAGGAAACTGGTAATACTAATAAGTAGGTCTCTTCTGTTAAGGAACTATGGACTGGGGATGAGAAAAAATCGATGGTTGATTGCCTCAATATGACCTTGGAGGCCATTGAGAAACTTAAGAAGGACTACGAAGGTCAGACCTCCGAGTTTGAGGAAAATTTAAAAAACATCACGGACACACTCCATACTATCATGAATCTCAGCCACAGGGTCATAAAGAATACTGTGGTAGTAGGAACACTATGGTGAGTAATCTAGAGAAGGCACATAAAGATATATTGGTCATGGACCTGGATTTGGATAAAGACAAAGGTCAAGAGGAGTCGTTTGGGCCAAGCAAGAGAACCAAAGCCAGCCTAAAGAAAAAGGCTGATAAAACTCCTCAAGACTTATAGGAGTTGAAGAAGGTGGCACTGAACATAAATTAGCTTGAGGTCGAAGTTGCTGATACCTTGAAGAATCTGGCCTAGTCTTTTGCTGTCCTTTGGTTTTTGTTGTGTTGTTGGTTTTTTTTTCTGTCTTTTTGCGTCTGTCTTAAATGTTTATGTTTTGGGCAGCTATTCTGGGTATAGTTGGTTCTGTTCCTTGTGAAATCTGGTTATAGTTTGTCCTGTTCATTGTTAAATCTAGTTTTGACCTTTTGTTAAAGGGTTTTGGGTCATTTCAAAACCTGTTTTTACCGTAATAAAAAACATAGCTTCACCACGTTTGAAATCAAAATCTTATCAATGGTATCAATGGATGATGAGTGAAATACAAAAGGAAATTAATTAGCTGGAGAGAATTTACTAATGATTTAGTAGCCCACTATGAGCAACCATGGAAAGGGAGCTATTTTACCCAACTTACAAATTTTAAAAAAATAGGCTCTGTAGTTGAATATAATGTTAAATATATGAGATTGGCAATTCAAACTCAAGACGTGACACCTTATCAAAGGCTACAACTTTATATCAATGGACTTCATGACCAAATAAAAAATGATATCCATTTATTGGAACCTTGTACAGTTTGAAAAGCTATGCAACATGCATTACATATCAAGCAAGGCAACCTAACCACAAAAAGATCAACACAGGGTTAAACCATGGGATGTAAAGATAAAAATGTCACTAATCCTATTAACAAGAATGGGGCCAACTTATGTAGATCAAAACAAAGACTAAGCTCTCTCGTCAACAAGTGGAGAAAAGAGAAAAGGTCTATGTTGGCATTGTGATTGCAAATGGTCTAGGGGCCTTGAATGTGGTAATAACAAGAAGAGACTAATGATTATTGAGAATTAGGTTGAAGAGGAGGAAGAAGTATCTATGGAAGAACCAAAGATGGAACTAAATCATGAAAATTTAGAGGAACAAAAACACCACAAACACTTAAAGTGTTTGGTTATATAAAAAAGAGAAAGGTGATACTGTTGATTGGTATAGGTAGTACACATAAATTTATTGATAAAAGATTAGCTCATGAGCTTAATAGTTTTGTGTATTCAATCTCTAACTTCCAAGTCGTGATAGCTGATGGGAAACAACTTGCTTGTGATGGTAAGTGCCATCATATAAAACTTTCAATGGGAAATTACCATCTAGATTCAGATATGCTTGCTATTCCAATAGGAGCGGATGTATTTTTGGGAGTACCAATGGCTCAAATAGTTGGGAGCAGTGTCCTTTTACGACTTTCAATCTAATGGACAGAATTATAAACTTATAGGAGTAAAATGACCACCAAGACAAATTATTAGCTCCCATAGGATGGAAAAATTACTTAAGGGTTGTTATGGTCTAGTGGTGCAACTAAACTTTGTAGAAGCACACGATGTGAAAACTCAACATCAACTAGAGCTTGAAAAGATCATTCAAAACCACCAACAAATTTTTCAAGAATTGAAAGGACTACCTGTGGTTAGAGACCATGATCATGCCATTGAATTACTCTTGGAAGCATTCCTCCTAACATTAGACCCAATCATTATTCTTATGAACAAAATGCTGAAATCAAAAAATTCTTAAAGGAAATGTTGGTTTCAGGAATTATTCGTCCTAGTAAAAGTTCTTATTCATCTCCAGTGGTTATGGTTAAAAACAATGACAAGTCATGGAGAATGTGTCCTAATTATAGGGAACTTAATAAGCTCACTCTTAAGGATAAGTTTCCTATTCTTGTTAGTGATGAATTATTAGATGAACTAAATGGTGCAACTAAGTTAGAATTATGTTTTGGCTATCACCAGATTCGTATAAATGAAGAGGATATACATAAAACCGCCTTTAGAACACATGAGGGACATTATAAATCCTTAGTAATGCCCCTTGGTCTAACTAATGCCCCATCAACTTTTCAAAGCCTCATAACTTAGTGTTTCGTGTTGTTCCTAACCAGTTACTGAGAGGGGGGTTGAATCAGTAAATTCAATTTCTACTTCTCTTTTGAGCAATCAGATATTCTTGTTAATACATAAATCAAAAGAATATTATAACCATAAACATAAATTAAATGCACAGGTCAACACAACATTTATACCTGGAAACCCTCGGTTAGAAGGAAAAACCACGGTGGGACAGAACCCACAAAACTCCACTACTGCAGTAATAAAGTTTCCCTGTTAGAGGCTTACAAAGCACTGGTGACAGTGCTACCCGGTTAAGGGATTTGATAGAAGACCTGTTACGATCTTGACCTTGTTAGGAGTCGCTTTATCAGAGGACTTAAAACACCAATAAAGATGTTACCCAGTAAATGGATTTATACAAAAGAACCTGTACGGGTTCACCCTGATTGAGGGATTTAAATATGCTTCACAACAAAAGCAATGATCTTATGATGACACTATATCTTTCGATTCAGATCATACCTATTCACCCTTTCCTCTGCTTGGCTGTTGAATCTTTCTCTCCCTTTCACCTTCTGTGACTGTGTTTCCTCTCAGAAGATTCTGCTCTCCTGCTCTCCTTCGCTCTATGCTCTTGATTTTCAACAACACAACTTTCATGTCTTTCGACCTCGAAACGCTCGCAGAAAAAACAAAGCTAACTCCAGTTCCATTGAAAAAGCTAACTCCAATCTAACTAAAAAACGCTCTGCATAATCCAGTTCGGATTACCATGCACCTAACCATTGTATGATCTGTATCCGGTTAGTCATCTATTCCCTGTGTGTTTGCCTAATCCGGTTGGTCAAAACTCAGACCGGTATAAGCATGACCGGTTAAGGTACACTACTTTCTTGCTCATTCTAGTAGTTCACAATCATGAGTACCGGTGGGATTGATGTTTGCCAATGACAACTAACGTTATGTCAACAATCTTCCCCTTTGGCATTGGTGTCAAAACATATCAACAAATCACCTATAGACTTCCCCTGTAGATCTGCTTGTCTACCTGTGTCTACCTGTAGCATTTTTCTGAATGAGTCACAACACACTGTTACTGTTATTTTCTTTTTGTAGCTTCTCTTCTCTTTTCTCTGCACTTATGTCACTGTAGCATTTTTCCGAATGAGTCACAACACACTGTTACTGTTATTTTCTTTCTATAGCTTCTCTTTTTTTTTTGTGCACTTATATCTTCCCCCTTTTGCCTCCAAGGGACAAAGGGTTGTTACTCTTCATATTTGTAACTTGTTGAAGATATCTTTATAGATCTTCTTTGCAGAGTCTAGAAATGGTTTCCAGATACTTGTTACATGATTTAAAGTGTTCTTTGCAGCTTGCAGTGAGACAATTAGATTTTCCATGTCTTCTACTGTTTTGTAATCAAGTTCACTGAGAAGTCTTTCTGTATTAGTTGTTTTCTGCATCAGATAAAATGTGGGCACAATGAATAACTGAAATCCAAGAAGATCTTGGATTCTTTTTGTGTTTTCTTCTGACGTCTTCCTCAAAGTGAGAGTTAGACTTGTCAGCTCCCGGCTGTACTCTGTTGCAGAAGAGGTCTTAGCGTCAAATTGTGATGTTAATTCCTTTATCTCTTCTGTTGTCCTTTTTGTTCTCTCAGTTATGTCCTTCACAAAGTCTTCAAAGTTAGAAGTTCTTGTGATCAACCTTCCAGCTTCTTGTACTTGTTGTTGTAGCTCTCCGGTTCTTGTAGTCACAGAGGCTTTAAGTTCTTCAACCTATTTATGAAGAATATTTATTCTTTTCTTCTCATAATGATCAATAACAATTGTTTCTGGGTCGGTGACATATTCCCCAATTGCTTGTGCCAATACCTCTAATTGATCAATCACAGGTTTGTCTTCATCTATATCTGCATCTGGTACAAAATTGTTCAAGATATTCTTTACACTTGTGAGAACCATATCTTGTTTTCTCTTAGTGAGCTCCTTCAACTGCCTTGTCGACATTTTTTTATGTCAACTACAGTGTCACTAGCTTGAGATGTGCTAACTTTGCCTCTTTTCGATTTAGAATCTATTGCAAAAGATAGCTTTCTCTTTGATGTAGATGCACTCAGAACATCTACTAGTTCCTTCTGCCTTATTTTGTGTGCAGGTTCTTCTGCAAGTTTCTCGTCTTCTTCTGTAACAGGCAACTCCTGTTATTGAGGTATTTCTTGTTGTAGTGCCTCCTTTGGACGCACCTCTTCTGCTGGATGTACTTCCTTTTCTGGATGTACTCCTTCCGGTGGTTTCTCTGTTTGTTGTTCTTCAACAACCTGTTGATCATTTAAAACAACTTCTGCTTTATCTGTTTCATTTTCAGCAGTCATCTTTGCTGATGACTCCTCCTGTTCTTGTTCCGCTATCTTGTTCACTTGTTTGAACCTCTTCACCTAGGTTAACCTGTTTACTGGCTGTGAACTGTTCACCAGTAACTTCCTTTTCACCGGTTGTTCCTTATTCACCTATTGAAACTTGTTCACCAGTTGTGAACTGTTCAGGTGGAACCATCTCCTTTTCCAGTTCATCTTGTGAGATATCCTGTGGACCTGTAGGCTTGAGAGTGTTGAAGTCATATTTCTACCAAAATTTTAGTGAATCTTCATACACATCTTTATCTTGACCATTAATGATTTTGGCCACCCTGTCCCTTGTATCCAAGTTGAGTGACACTGCTTCCAACATAATTTTTATTGACTCATCTTCAAGATCTGGTTTAACTTTTGCCAAAGTTTCCCTTATTATTTTATCGTTTGTGCTAGAACGGTTCTCCATTTGGTCATTAGCCTCTTATTCAATTCTGCAGGAAAGTGGGGCTTGTAGTCCCTAGGACTTCTATTGAAATCTAAAAAGGTTTCTAACAGAGAAATCTCAATTTTCTCCTTATCGTCATTTCCCAAAACATTGAACCACTTTGCAGCATTCGACACTTCACCGAAATCCAAAATTTCATCAACTATATTATTTACGGTTAAAGTTCGAGCTTTACCTTTTTCTGGAGAAGCAAATAGGGTTGGTGGAGTGGGATCACCACCTATGTCTCCAGTTATGTCCACAATGACCGGTTCTATTGCAGAATTTTCTTGGACCGGAGTCTTGACTCCTAGTATGCCCTTTCCTTTTCCAGTGTCTTTTACTGGTGGCACTGTGGTCTTTTGGCATTCAGCTTTAGCTTCATGTTGCTGCTTCAGAACAGTTGTCCGTATGGAAACCCCATCATCATGAACTTGATGCAGTCAAGGATGGTGGATCCAATTAAGGACAGTCCAAACCTTGCAGCTTCAGAACAACACAACGGAATACTCAACAACACAACAACAAAGTAATTGTTTAAGTCTGATTTTCATTAACATGCCCGGCTGTAAGGCCTTCCGGGTTAGGGCCAATTATAATCAGAAACAATTCTGCAAGATCCAAACAGATCCAATACAATCTCAGGTAGTTCAGCTCTGAAGACAATCAGAAGCTGATGGAAACCCTACGGCAGATCTAAACTTGAGCTCGCAAGCCCCCAAGCATTCTCCTTGTCTCCAAGTGTGCAAACCACTAGCTCTGCAACTACAAACTATCAAATAACAATATGATCTGCAAGATCTTTTCCACAACTTCGCCAACTCCAGCTTTCAGAACCTCAGATCTAATTCACTAAGTCTTCCAAGTCATGAACTTCTTTGATCTCCTGATCCTCCCTAAACATCTACCGCAAACATCCTATAAATACTAATCATCAGCCACAAGTCGTCTGGATGAAACCATTAACTCCCCCCAACAATTATTAAATGTAATACAAGTCGGCATCAAAATAGCCTTACAAACATTTAATTCAACATGTCGGCCTGTAACAACAACTACCAACAATAAATGCACCAAGTTGGCCCAACAAATCACACAAAACTCCAGTCGATAAACCAGAACTACCAAGCAACAGTGAAATAACCAAGCACGCCAGGCATCGCCGAGCACCAGTGTCGACCGAGCACCGCAGGCATCGCCGAGTAACACTTTCACCAAGCGCCAGAGATTACCGAGTTCCTTCCATGACCAAGCTTCCTTCAATGACCGAGGCCGTCGGTCAAGGCTGCAACCGAGTAACACCAGCCAAACATACACCCCCCATGCAGATTCACCGAGTACCTAGAATGCCCCTGCATCAAAACTTTATTCACTTCTCCAATCAGGACCTGAACAATTCTTTTCCTGATATTGAAACTCTGTTTGTACAGGTCAGCTTGATTAGTTGCCTCTTGTAGGCTAAGATGATTCTGTACTTCAAGTAGAGCCCTTATTCTTAGCTCTCTTTCCTTATCTATGGAAGATTTCCACCTACCTTCAATTATCTTGAGTAGATCTTTTGGTATAGTTTTATGAAGTTCAGTGGGTGTTAATTTGAACTTGTGAAGACAAAAAACTACAGCCTCTTCAAGCTTTCTCCGGTCTTTTTCATTAGCAAGCTCATATCTTCTTCCAACTACTCCCTTTCTACTTGATTCCTTAACACCTTCAACCATTTCATCTATGGTTGGTTTTCTTCCTTTAGGCACATCCTCCTTTATCGGTTTCCCGGTCTTTCTCTTTGTGAGATAAGTGGTGTTTTCTCTGTTTCTGTTTCCTCCATTTCCTCACCTTGTGATGGTTCGGTGGACGCTGGCTGTGTCTTCTTCCTTTGAACCTTTGGTTCTTCAGCCACTGGCTTCCTTTTCCTAGGTGTGGGAGTTCGTTTCACATAAACCTTCTTAGGTTCCTTGGAAGGTGCTTTCTTCTTCAAATTTGCTAGAATCTCCTCAAAAGTCCCAAACTGGTATGCAGAGAGATCTAAGTTGCTTTCTTGTAGTGCATTCGCATATGCCTTGGCAACCTTAGATGTAATTTCGTACCCAAGCTCCGGTGCATACTTGGTCCTAGGCTCAACAACTTGGATAATGCAATGATCAGTGCTCACCAGAAAACACATCTCTTCCTTGTATTCTTCTACAATGGTTGAGGGAATTATTTCCCTGTTGTGCATTCTTAATTGATAGGCTTCAAAATAATCAGTCATAACCTTATTAAACCGGTTCCCCAAGTTATTTACTATCTCTCCTATCTAAACCATTACCGGTTTATCTTGTAGCCATGTAACTTTGCCTATCCTTGGAAAAAAATTTTGATAATAGAAAAACAAACATACCAGCAACGTCCCATATTTGAGAAACTTCTTTTTGACCAAACCGAGCTTCTTCAGGTTTTCAAAGATTTGGCTCCTCAGCATCGCACAAATGTCATACCTGGCATTATCGTGCATAATTCTGTGCGCAGCATTAATCGCACCTCTGGGTATGCTATTTAGGTTACTCGACTGTTATACTTTATAGCCAATAACCGTAACAACAAACCAAACACCGTCGTCTTCAATATCATTCACACATCATTCGACTGTCGTATTTGGACTTAGTCAACCGTGTGGCTTCGACATTTGCTATTGTTCTTAGGGTTAGAGCTTCGCCTGCGGCATTGTACCCAGTTACCTTGTGTAAATATTCTTTAGTAATAGTTGTAACTGCGCCTTTTGCTAGCCATATCCCTGGTTCGTGAACCTTGCTAAGCACCAGCCTAATCCAATCCGGTCGAAACACAGTTGGATATTTTACTCCGTTGATTAAGCCTGATGCTTCCAGCTTAGTGTATTTTGCTTGAAGCTTTCCATCTTCACACAGCGAAAGATATTCACTTTGAATAAACATTTCACCCAGTTCCTCCTGTTTGCTGTGGATGAAAGCCGTTACATCCTCAGCTAGCAAAACACCTTTAGGGATGGATGATAAAGCTCCCGCCATATCATTTTCTTGATTTTGAATTGCCATGATATCGTAAACAAGTCTATCGAGTTGATTGGCATTGATGAGGCTCACCACAGAAGATGAAGATGCCATATTGCTAGACCGGTATTTGCAGAAAGTTCTTGATAAAATTTACGGAATTCGCACAACAAAGATCGTAAATCACAGCAAGAAAAGATTACTCAAACAATTCACAACAATAATCTCAAAACGTAATGTAAAGTGAAATGAGTAATTGGCTTTCCCTTTTATACACTTAGGTTGTAATGGTAATTAGCAAATGGTAACTTTTGTTAACGGTTACTATATTAATTACCCTTACCTAACCTTTCTTTCGACAACCGGTTCACAAACTCTTTACCTGTTTACAAATCCTCGGTTGCAATATCCACCTTGCTACGTCAACAACTCTTACTTGTCTGGTTAATATGTTAGATCGGTGACTCTTTCCCGGTTCCAATTTTCGACTAAGTGAGACCACAACTCATTAGTTCCTCTGGGAACAGTAGCTTTGCTACCTGTTCCACTTAAGCCCTTTGTCTTAATTTGCTGAAGAGATATCACCATCAACAGATGATGACCTTACCTCTGATTTCTCCTCAACGGAACTCTTTGTCCCCTTTATGGACCAAGTCTTCTTGACTTCCCTTTTGGTCTCTTTACTCACGATATCTTTCTAATTGGGGGACAACTACTTCTTGACACATTTAGCCGGTCCTTTGCCTTTGTTCATTGATCGGTTCCTGCAGTCCTTGGCTAGATGCCCAATCTTGTTATAGTTGTAACAAGCCATTCCGGTTCTTTTCCATGGATTGACCCTTCTTTCCCTGTCCATGGGTGAGTGACAATCAAAGTTCCTATGCCTTGATGGTCCACAGGTAGCACAGTTAGATGTGCTCTGGTTTACATTCCTATTATGGAATACCGGTCTCAATGGAGATTTGAATGCCATTGTTTTGGACCTGCATTCTTCCGCTTTGTGTCCAAATTTATTGCAAGCATAACAATAACCCTTGAAGCCTCCCCTGCTTCCACTGGACACACTGTTGGAGCGAGACCTGCATTCAAAGGTCCTGTAGACCATACTTGTAACAATTGCTGCAGTAATTGTTAGAAGTAAATGGTTTCACCGGTGCATTTCTGCAGTTATTGGATTTATGATCCGGTTTGCCACAAGTTTGCAAGAGGGTTTGAAGATCTTTTTACCTTTGTCTTTTGTTGGTTTCTTCTTTTCCTTCTTGCCTTGCTTGTCTCCATAGGACTCACCGGTTTCATTATTGCTTTGACCGATGTACCCAAGTCCTGTGGGATCCTTGTGCTTCCTTTGAGCTCTCAGTTGCTCATCAAGCTTCTCAGAACTTTCATTATACCTTCTGAGTTTCTCATTCCTCTCTTCAAGAGTTTTCAGCTGTTCTTTTGGTTGTTCCATTTCAGCAACCATCTTTTTGCATGCTTCATCTTGATCATGCAAGTGCTCATGCATGATTGCATTCTCCTGATTTATGCCCTGCATGTCTGCATGCAATTGCAGTATGAGAGCATCACTCTCTCTTAATGCATCTTCAGCCAGATTTCTTGCTCTTTCAGCAGTTAACTATGCTTCTATGGCACTAGTTTACTCATCCTAAGCTTTTCTTTTGGCTTCAATGAGTTCAGTCATCCTCAGAGCATGACCTTCCTGCTCCCTTTTTAAATTGGAGATTTGATTAGTCAGATTCAGATTCTTCTCCATGAGATTAGTGACCGCTTCTTTTGCTTCATTAGAGCCACTCTGTCCAGAGAGTTCCTCAATGGTTTCATGACTTTCACTCAATTGTAGAGCCAGCTCTTTCCTCTTGGCAAGAGACCTCCTCAGTCTATTCTCTAGAGAGGCTATCATATCATTGGCTTCCTCCAGCTGCTTTTGATACCTGTAACCCTCCATGATCTTTTCTCAAGTGGTGAAACTTACTATTTTTGAGAACCTAGGCTCTGATACCAATTGTTGTTCCTAACCGGTTACTGAGAGGGGGGATGAATCACTAAATTCAATTTCTACTTCTCTTTTGAGCAATCAGATATTCTTGTCAATACAGAATTCAAAAGAATATTATAACAACCATAAACATAAATTAAATGCACAGGTCAACACAACATTTATACGTGGAAACCCTCGGTTAGAAGGAAAAACCATGGTGGGACAGGACCCACAAAACTCCACTACTGCAGTAATAAAGTTGCCCTATTAGAGGCTTACAAAGCACTGGTGAGAGTGCTACCCGGTTAAGGGATTTGATAGAAGACCTGTTAGGATCTTGACCCTGTTAGGAGTCGCCTTATCAGAGGACTTAAAACACCAATAAAGATGTTACTCAGTAAAGGGACTTATACAAAATAACCTGTAAGGGTTCACCCTGATTGAAGGATTTAAATATGCTTCACAACAAAAGCAATGATCTTATGATGACACTATATTTGTCGATTCAGATCATACCTGTTCACCCTTTCCTCTGCTTGATTGTTGAATCTTTCTCTCCCTTTCACCTTCTGTGACTGTGTTTCCTCTCAGAAGATTCTACTCTCCTTCGCTCTATGCTCTTGATTTTCAACAACACAACTTTCATGTCTTTTGACCTTGAAACGCTCGCAGAAAAAACAAAGCTAACTCCAGTTCCACTGAAAAACGCTCCGCATAATCCAGTTTGGATTACCAGGCACTTAACCGTTGTATGATCTGTATCCGGTTAGTCATCTATTCCTTGTGTGTTTGCCTAATTTGGTTGGACAAAACTCAGACCAGTATAAGTGTGACCGGTTAAGGTACACTGGTTTCTTGCTCATTCTACCAGTTCACAATCACGAGTACCGGTGTGATGTACCGGTGGGATTGATGTTTGCCAATGACTTTACCAATGACAACTAACTTTATGTCAACATTTCGCCCATTACTTCATAAATTTTTGTTGGTATTCTTTGATGATATCCTTATCTATAGTAAATCACGGGAAGAATATTTGCAACATGTAAAGAAGCTATTAAAAGCATTGGAAGATAATCAACTCTATGCCAAACAATCTAAATGTGTCCTTGGGGTGAGAGAAGTAGGAAACTTGGGACATGTAGTGTCACTTGAAGGTGTTAAGGTAGACTCCAAGAAGATTGTTGCAGTAAAAGAATGGATGAAACCTAAAAACTATCAAAGGTTTGAGAGGATTCTTGGGTCTAACAAGGTTCTATAGAAGATTCGTTCTTAATTATGCTCCTATCACAACACCCTTAACAATATTATTATAGAAAGATTCATTTTCATGGTCAGATCTAGCCACCCATTCTTTCAAACAACTTAAAGAAGCTCTCACTTCAACTCCAGTGCTAGCTACACTAGACTTATCTAAGACATCTGTGATAGAATGTGATGATTCTGAACATGGAATTGGGGAAATATTATTGCAGGAAGAGCATTTGTTAGCATTTGAGAATCGACAACTTAAAGGATTTTTTTTTACGAAAGTCCACATGAAAAGGTAATGTTAGCCATTATTCATACAATTGAACAAATGGCATCAATATTTGATGGGAAGGCATTTCAAAGTCAAACAGATCATTAGAGTCTAAAATATTTTTTTGAACAATTACTATCCTCCCCCGAACAACAAAAATGGTTTACCAAGATGCTAGGGTATGACTTTGAAATCATTTATTAAAAAGGTGAAGAAAATATTGTAGCTAATGCCCTTTCTCGACAAGATGTTGAGGAAGCAAATATTTGTGCTATTTTCTTATTATCTCATTCTAAAATTTCAACATGACCTATCTTTTTTTGATATGTTTGGAAAGAAGATTCATTATGGATAGATTATTTTTATATAAAATTCCTCAATTAAAAGAAGACATACTATCTCAAATGCATGATTCACCAATAGGTGGACAGTCAGGGTTTTTAAAGACATCATTGTGTAAAGAAAGATTTCTTTTGGGAAGGTCTAAAAGAAGATGTCGAGAAATTTGTTGCCGAGTGGTGAATATGCCAAAATAAATAAAGGTGAAACAGTAAAGACTTTAGGTCCCTTACAACCATTACACATTCCAACACAACGTTGGGAGGACATATCACTGGACTTCATTACGGGGCTTCCAAAGTCTAATAATCTGTGTGTAATTTTGGTTGTTGTAGATAGACTCACTAAGTATCCACATTTTTGTGCACTTTCTCATCCATTTCATGCTAGTACTGTCACTAAAGTATTCATGGAAAATGTACCAAAACTTCATGGAATTCCCAAAATCACAGTGAGTTCTTGTGACCCTATCTTCACTAGCATATTTTGGACAAACTTATTTACAGCATGGGCTACAAAACTAACACAGTTCCTCCTATCATCCACAATCAAATGACCAAACAGAAATTGTGAATAAACTTTTGGAAGGATATTTACTTTGTTTTACCTCTAATAAACAATCACAATGGTCCAAATGGCTGCCACTAGCAAAGTGGTGGTATAACATCATTTCACACATGCAGTAAGATGATTCCATTTGAGGCTCTTTATGGCTACCCCCCTACATCTGTTACTTCTTATTCACAATCTCATCCTAAAGGTCATGCAATAGAGGATCATATTCAACAAGTAATACTACAAATCCTTAAGGATAATTTAGTTATGGGTCAAAATAGAATGAAACAACAAGCTGTTAAACATCGCAGTGAGAGGAATTTGAAGAGGGAGATTGGGTATTTCTTTGATTTCAACCTTACAAACAAATTGCCCTTCAGAAACATAAGAACATGAAGCTTGCACCTAAATTTTATGGTCCCTATAAAGTTCTCCATCGAATAGGAAGTGTAGCTTACAAGTTAAAACTTCCACCCTCTTCTAAAATTCATCCTAATTTCCATGTCTCTTGTTTAAGAGATTAATAGGTAACAATATTCCAATTCAATTAGAATTGCCATAGATAGATTATGAAAGCAAGTTTATTTTAGAATCTGTGGAGATTATTGAGAAGAGGGTAAAGACTCTAAGAGTTATGAAATAGAGCTATCTATGAGTTCCTAATCAAGTGGAAGAGTATGCTAATTGAAGATGCAACATGGGAAGACGAACAATTTATACTAAAACATCCAGAATTGTTGCACATTGAGGACAATACTTTTTGAAGGAGAGGGGCATGTTAGTTCCCTTGTATCATAGCTAATGATATGACCCTATTACCATATATTATATATTTCTAAATATATTATGTTGAGCACTTGTGGCATGCTTAACCTTAACATTAATTATAGTTAGTACGTTAAATAAGTAGGATGAAGGGATACGTCCTTACATAGTTAAGCAGCAAGCTTTTAATAAAGGTGGAGATGTTTCTCCCAAGGCATCGTATCATTTAATATTGAATTCATGTGTTATCATCTGATGATTAGAGGTCATCCCCTCAAAGTAGTCTGCTATAATTCTTACTTTTGCATTTATTCCAAAAGATTCATAACATTGAAGTTCACGATTAAGAAAAGTTGAACCAGATGCACATGAGATGCGGTAGAATGTATGCAAGTCTGTTCTTTTATGGTGAAGCCTAGAATTTCCAAGTCCAACAAAGTTCTATAGGACTTGAGTAAGAGATGAGTATTACTATGCACTATGATTGTTGAGCTAGTGGGCATACAAGGAACAAGGGATTTATATGTTGCAGATATAGATTTTTTAGATGCATGGAAGGCAAACATAGAGCCATGGGCTAGAGACAAAAGCCCAGTGTGCGAGAGGGGTATTTGTTCCATAGATAACAACGGTGTACTTTGTGGAGTTGAATTAGGGAGAACCTCATTAGAGGGGTACACTATGGTAGATCGGGAGGACACTTTATTGCAGACAAAGACATAGGACTTGTTAGAGGAGAAATAGTATTGGTCTGTATTGCATGAAAATGCACAAGGAGGAGGTTCATGCATTAGTGTAGGAGGTTCATGCATTAGTGTAGAGGACAAAGACTAAATGTAACACATGAAGGATGTTCATACACAAGTCAAGAAGCAATTGGAGAAGAGAAGCACCAAGTAAAAAGTGCAGATGAATGTGCATAGAAGGAAGAAGACTTAATTAGAGATAAAATTGGTAATGTCACACTTGGGGAAAGAACAGTTCACCAAGGATACCAACAAATTAAGGGCCAAAAAGATAGGTATGTGCAAAATTAGGCATAGTTTTACGAAAAATACATATGAAATTGAGTTGTTGGAACTTGGAGGGTTTGTATATCTTTTGGATATTCAATGTAATAAGATTTATGTCCATCTTGCTCATAGTGAGCAAGTTGTGGTGCAAGTGTAGGATGATATCAAGTGGAGGAAACATATGCTTGAAAGATTGCAAGAAGAAATTGAACGGATCCTAGATCCCTACATTGGTAAGAAGACTTGACAAAGCGAGTACAAGGAATATCTAATTCATTCGAAGTGTAAGGAGCCAGAAGATTTGTGGATTTCTAAAGTGTAAGCCAACTTGGATTGCTAAATTAGTCTTCCAAATCTTTTATGAGCAACAAGCTCACAAAATTTTCACAAGTTTGGGGTGTTTGATGAAGGAGCTTCGTAGAAGTTAGGCAATTGTGCATCACCCAAAAGAGTTTCATTCATTGTATATTGATTTAGAGTGGTCTCATGAATTTTATTTTGTGCAATTCTGGTAGTGTAAAATTCTTTACCAATTTTTTTCCCACTTCCAATTTTCAGAATTTAGGCATTTTATCAAATAGTTTGTTTGTATTCACTAAAGAGAGTTTTTTCTGGTTTGCAATGTTCATATGATATATATATCCAGAATTTGTTTCACCATACATTAACATAATATCTCATTAAAAAATTCACACACATTCACTATACCACCATAGAAATGGTAATCACATTGGATGATTCACAACAATTATTCACAATTTACAAACACCTATGTTACCAGAAACAAGAAACAAAATTTGTGAAATAGAAAGATCAGGAATAGTATATATCACAAAAATGATTTCAATTCAAAAATGAAATTACAATTATCATAACTGTTTGCAATTATATATATATATAATTATAAAAAATGACAACACCTATGTTACTAGAAACAAGAAACAAAAACCGCAATGACAATGACAATATAACGAGAAATGGGATATTCAGACATTGGGTATGAGAAACAGATAAAATTCAATTTCATTACAAAATTGTATTAAAAAATGAATGCAAGTTAAAGTTTGTGAAATAGAAAGATCAGGAATAGTATATATCACAAAAATGATTTTCAATTCAAAAATGAAATTGCAATTATCATAATTGATTGGAATTATATATATATATATATATATATTTTGAAAGATATCATCGAAAGTTTGATGTTGAAGAAGTGCTTCTGCTTGCTTCACCTTTCTCCATTCCAGCTGCAAGTAAAGTTTCCTCTAAATTATCTTCAAGTACTTCCATTGGCAATTCATCACTCCCATCATCCATTGAGCCACCATAGTCCCACATCCTACGAGGCTCTGATTTATAATCAGGGTTATATGGGGACAAGTCCCTTGCCTTGGAGGTAGGCATCCCCCTCCCCTACCCGCTTCAGGGATGGCAGGATGTCCCCTTGCCATCTCCACTCCTGAAAAATCCTAGGAAACGGTCGGGACGTCCTTGAGCTATATGGGAATGCCCAGCTGTCCTCAAGGCTGGGTGATGTTTGAAATGTCCATCGCCATCCCAAGGACAAATGGGCATCCCTCATGGCTGGGGACACCTCCGGGCACAAAATAAAATAAAATAAAGTTGTTTTTTTAATAAATTCACCAAAATAACTCCTGCACCTGCATATATCTACCTTGGCTGTTGTGGTCGCTTCTAATCAAGGCACAAGCAAAGTAAACATTAAGAGTCATTGGAACTTGGCTTTTTTGGTAAATGAATGCACTTGCTTGAAAGTTTACAAAGTTTTTAAAAATGAATCCATTTTGTGCAAGTCATGCGATCATTGCATTTTATGAGATGATTTTCTTTGGAGGCATCAATGACTTGGCTTTTTTGGTAAATGAATGCACTTGCTTGAAAGTTTACAAAGTTTTTAAAAATGAATCCATTTTGTGCAAGTCATGCGATCATTTCATTTTATGAGATGATTTTCTTTGGAGGCATTTTCTTAAATAGTTTCTATAGCTTGTCTACACTTAAATTTTCAAGGGGGTAGTTGGGGGTAATATGAAGCAGAACTATTCTGGAAGAAGGTTGATGAGCAAGGGTATTTAAATGAACACATTTTCTTATGATAATCAATAGTATGAATGTTCCTTAGGCCGATCAACTGTAACATCCTTGGGCAATATCCAAAATTGAATTCGATCAAAATTATCAATAGTTCCAAACCCTAGACAACTACATTGGCCATTCATTTGGATGTCATAAGGTCTACAAATTTCTAGAAGAACACACATATCATATTGATCCAACCCAAAGTTTAGAGCCTATGTTGAAAAATTGTTGTTTATCCCTGACAATATCATTCGATGTACTTTGTAAGGTTACCATTGCTATCCAGCCTCGTAAACTTATATTGGGTATCACCAAGGGCAAGTATCAGCTTCCACACTACTGCATTTATTTACATATTGATATTCTCTTTCTCTCTCTCTCTCTCTCTAATATATTAATATATTTTGAAAAATTATTAATTTGTATACTACCATCCCCTGTTGTCCCCTAAAAATGAACCTCTAGGAAATATACGATAAATGCGTTCCTTGGCGTCCCCCCTGTCCCTATCCCCGAAATGTCGTGGAACATAGCTAATATAGCATGTAAAACAAAGTTAAAATCCCACAAAATCTGTTGGAATGGCAACCTAGAATTGGCATAGGATCATCAGTATTTGGAAACTTAATTACTAGATTCATAGGAGTATGGTTGTCGTCATCAACAGCTGTTAATTTTGCATGAAGATCCATTCCTCTAGAAACACAAATGAGTTTTGGGTGGGAAAACACTTTTGGAGTGGTTGCAAGAGTCAAATTGGGCTATTAATGGCATCTTGGGAGGTTTAGGGGCATAGTTAGGTCAAATGGGGGAAAATGCAAAAGTTTGATCAAGTTCAAAAGGTCAAAAAAGGGGATGTAGGGTTTTGGTGCAGAATCAGACTTGGGAGGTGGACATTTCCTTAGAAGTTTGAAAATCCAACATAAATCTGCAAAAGGGGCAAAAAGGGCAAAGGAAGAAGCATTACAAAATGCTGGAAAAGGATGCAAAAATGGAAATGAGTATTGGACATTGGAGTGGAAGAACAAATGTCCAATGGAAATATACAAGAAGTTAAAATCCCACAAAATCTATTGGAATGACAGCCTAGAATTGGCATAGGATCATCAGTATCTGGAAATTTAGTTACTGGCTTCATGGGAATATGGTTGCCTTCATCGTCGATTGTTAATTTTGCATGAAGATCCATTCCTTTGAAGATACAAATGATTTTTGGGTGGGAAATTACTTTTGGAGTAGTTGCAAGAGTTGAATTGGGCCATTAATGGCATCTTGGGAGGTTTAGAGGCATAGTTAGGGCAAATGGGGGAAAATGCAAAAGTTTGATGAGGTTCAAAAGGTCAAAAAAGGGGATTTTGGGTTTTGATGCAGAATCAGACTTGGGAGGTCGATATTTCCTTAGAAGTTTGAAAATGCAACATAAGTCTACAAAAGGGGCAAAAAGGGCAAAGGAAGAAGCATTAAAAAATCTAGGAAAAGGATGCAGAAATGGAAATGAGAATTGGACATTGTAGTGGAAGAACAAATGTCCAATGGAAAACTGCAAGACAATCTTGGAGGAAAGACGTGGGAAAAGACAAGGGAATAGAAGATTTTGGATGTCCAGAGCCAGAGGTGATTTGAGAGAACTTGTGGAAGTGGATGAAGTGGAGGAAAAGTTTGAATCCGCTCAAAAGTCCACAAAAGGGGGTGAGGTAATTTTGTAGGAGTGAGGAGAAGGAAAGGAGGTTCAGAGTTCGGACCACCATTGGGATTCTTAAATGGTGGGGGGGGGGGTGAATAATGGAAAAGAGAAGAAATAAAGGTTGCAATGATTCTTGCAAGGATTCCATGTGGGAATGGAGGTTGAAAGAAGATACTGAACAAGCGAAAAAATGTCCAATAATCCATGGAAAGTCTACAACTCTATAAAAATGGCAGAAAATGACTAGAACATTCCCAAACTTGGAACTTTCTTGGATCTTTGCAACTTCCAATATTTGATAAGGACATGGAGGATGTAAAAGAACAACATTTAGGTAAATTTTAGAAGGGGGACTTGTTAGAACATTTCTCAAATTTGTTATAATTGAGGGGAAAATAGTGCCTAATGCTCCAAGAACTTGGGACTCAAGAAAATTTGGTAGTGTCAAATTGAGCCCCAACAATGGGGATGTTCCTTGCCTAATTGCCTCTACTCTTCTAAGAATCCTATCTATCCTTGAGAGATTCTTAGAGGACGAAACAAAGTGGTATGTTACTAAGGAAAACAAGTTACATGCAAGAACCTTTGAATATTTGAAGTTAGAAGATCCATCTTGGTAGTATACCAAGTTTCTAGGGTTCCTAGCTCTAAACTATTAGGGTTTCTTCACCTACAACCAATTCTCCACAAGTGCATAAGCCAAGGGAAAGGCACACACCTAAAAGTCAACTCCAAGTATCTGTCTATCCTACCTCTTATATTCATGCAATTCTAAATTCTCATTATATGCTTGTTACATTAGTGTTGCATTCTGTTATTTATGTGATTATTGTATGACTTACATTTAGTCCCTTTCTTACCATGCTTTATGTTTAGTGTCTAAACTTGCACTTTTACTTTGTTTTCCAATGTAAAGGAAATTCACATTGTTGATGGCGATTTCTCACACTGTCAGTGGAAATTGTCACTATCCATTGTGTGAATCACATACAATTTTTTAGGAAGATTGAGGCGACACTTTTACATGCTAAGGATACTTAAAACCCACTTTTGGCTTCCTTAGACACTTGTTTGCATTCCCAAGCCTTATCTTTGTCTTGCAGGCAGCATTGGCTGAGGTGTGGATGTGATTTTTCCCTCTTGCCTAATCACCTTTAGTCCTCTAAGAATCTCATCTATCGTCAAGGGATTCTTGGAGGAATAACGGAAGTAGTATGTACTAAGGAAGACAAGTTGCATGCAAGAACATTTGAATATTCAGAGATAGAAGATTCATCTTTGAAGTATACCAGATTTCTAGGGTTCCTAGCTCTAAACTACTAGGGCTTCTTCTATATGCCTTGACTTCACCTACAACCACCTCTCCACAAGTGCTTAAGCCAAGGGGAAGGTTAATGCACCTAAAAGTCAACCCCAAGTAAGTATCTCTTTATCCTACCTCTTATATTCATGCAAGTCTAAATACTTATATGCTTGTTACATTTGTGTTGCATTCTAGTATTTATATTATTATTGCATGTCCTACATTTATTCCCTTGCTTAACAATCCTTAATTGCCTAACCTTGCACTTTTACTTTGTTTTCCAATTTCAATCTCCACCATCCATCCTTGTCTATCAATTAAAAAAAATCACTAAATCAAAAAGGTTCAGTAAGTCACTGACATATGCTAGAGGTAGATCCATCTCAGACAACGATACAAGCTCGACTTGGATCCCATCTCAAGACAAATAAAACATCAAAATTGAGTCCCAGTTGCGGACATGGATAATTCGAGAACTGCATCCTTCTTTGGGACTGGTAGTCAACTATATATAGTCCCATTTTCAGGAAGGGTGACATAAATGGTTCATTTATTTGACACGCCATCATTTAGTCCAAAGGGTTTAGAGAAAGTGGTTAAAAGTGTCAGTTCTTATTTTAGAGATTGAAGTTCAAATCCTTAAAGTGACATCTAAGGTGGGTTTGTAAGTGGTGTCTCTTGGTCTTGCACTGTTTGGTTTTAGTAGTAATTTTGAAGTTGTTGATCTAAGGTGCTAAGTATTGTATTGCTTGCAATGAGCTAAGTATTTGTGTCAGTTGCTCAGATGGATTTGTAAGTGGTGTCTTGTGGTCTTGCACTGTTTTGTTTTTAGTAGTAATTTTGAAGCTGTTGATCTAAGGAGCTAAGTATTGTATTGCTTGCAATGAGCTAAGTATTTGTCTCAGTTGGCTCAGATACTCGTTAAGCAGTATTTATAGATTATCCAATTCTTAAAAAAACCATAATTTAGAACACATTTAGACTATTTTTTAATAGCCAACTATCTTATTTACTGAAATTATAGTTCAACGTCGAAACATGGCAGGTAAAACTCAGTCCAATAATCATTACATGTGTGTTTCCTTTTGGTCAAACAACAAATAATTCAGTTATGCCACCTTTTTGGTCATCTAAATACTTTTGGGCTTAAGCATGTCAATATTCAACTGAGTGTCAAATTGATCCACATAAGTACAATCTATTAGAATACATCAACTGCGTGGTTTGTCATCTGTTGGTCCTCTCTCTGCCTTGAAATCTACACATGGTAAAAGGAGGGATAATTGACAAGATTTATATCATCAATGAAGTGCATTTATTATATTTGATTTATTCCTGGTAACATGGACTGTGTGCCATGTCTGCACATCGAGCTTTCCTGTGGCAGTTTAAACACGCAGTTGATTATCTTTTTAAAGCAGAAGCCTATTTGGTTATATAATTATCAGTGTGCATTTGCAGCATAGCAAGCTATCTAATTTAGAAAACCTCTTGCGAGAAGTAGTTTTTGTTCATCCTTTTGCTTGCAAGTAAATGTCAAGTTACTTTTTCTTTTCCTTATTAGTTTAAGAGTTTTTTTTTGCATTCTATTTTGTTCACTCTTAATTATCTACACTGCAATGTTTTTTTCGTTTTACTCCCTTTTAAGGGAAAGTTCTCTGTAGATACCTTAGAGATCGATGAACATTGTTGAGGATCAGGCCTGGAAGGTTTGATCTCTTTATCATACTACATTATGTTTATGGCAATTGTACTATCTGATTAACGGTTTTACTTAATTTTTTGAGATTACTTTTTGATTGTAAAAACCATGGAAGGAAACGACTATTAAAACCTATTCAAAGTCTAGACTGTCAATCGAATATGTTTTATCACGCCCTTTTTCTTTTCCATGGTTAAGTGGCGTGACTAATTGTAGCCTCGTTAATACAGGCAAGCACTAGCAAATGCACTGGCGGATGCTCCATCAATGTGGACTCTTGGCAATGCAGGAATGGGAGCCCTACAGGTGCATCACATTGATTAGCTGCAAACATAATTCAAATGCTCTGTTTTAGTAGCTAACGTGTAGATTGATTAGATGTTTTTCTCTTCTCCATAGAGACTAGCTCGTGATAGCAATCCAGCTATTGGAGCTGCCGCATCCAAAGCTATTGAGGAGCTAAGGAGACAATGGCAAATAGAAGAAGGAGACACTTTGCTTTTTAGTATGGATGAAAGATACTTAAATACAGAGAGCGATGAGGAATCAGATAAATCTTAGCGTAGCTTTGAGGACATCTAGGGTTAAACATGTATATTTTCTACCTTTCCTAACAAACAATGTATATATTGAAAGTTTATCATACAATGTAACAACAAACAACTGAAGCAGGTTCACCTGGCGTGGCCTTGGCAGATATGAAATTCAAGGTTTCTACAAGCCTGAAAGTTTTTAATGTACAATCAAATTTAAGTTTAGTCTGATTCTTTTCGCTCCCTTCCATAAAAAATCTGTCCTGAAAGGTATTGAGAGTAGCAAATTTTTGCCTTCCATAATAATATGATTGTAGAGTTAAAAAGATGTGGTATTAATGTTTGAATTGAATTGTTGGGGTTTTATTATATGTTTGATTTGATATAATTGCTATCACTGATACACGTCTCATTAATTAGATTTTGAATAATGACTATTTTAATGTTAGAGCATGTGCTGAGGGCCTGGATTTGACAGTTGACCCATACCACTCTTGGTGCAATCTTTGAAGGAGTACTGAACCACAATGTCATTACTCCAACAACCAGTCATGCGACACATCTTGAATAATTGATCCAATAGCTCAAAGGTACACAAAATTATTCATTTCTAATCTTCAAAGAGGTACTTATGTTGATCAAACAAAATATCCTACTTTTTCAAACTAATTGAATCCATAAATTAAATATGTAAATGAGAAAACGTGCGTAATGATTAGAAAACTACAAAAGGAAAAAGGGGAAAATGGTGGAGCAACAAAGAACTGATGTATTTTATTGTACGATGGATTTCCAACCATTTACAAAGAGCAACTGCATCTATATAGGTTGGTTGAATAGGGAAAAAGAGTTATTCACTTAAAAAGTAAAAGCGATAAAATGCAAATAGAAGACTAAAAATCAATATAATTTCACTTTTTTCTTCTATACTTTTATCACACTTCACCAAAATTTTGGCATTCAAATATACGCCTTGCTACTAACATACCTTCTAGCTACCCTTTGTAGTCTTATGAGACTTTTCCTTTGATCTTTAATGAACTTATTGAAAATTGATCTATCATTTCTAGGAACTAGACCATTCAAAGAGACAAACTTGACATCTGCCCAATGTACAAAAAACAATTTCTCATGTACTTGTATTCAACTAGTTTTTTTTTTTTATCAAACTACTCACAAAAACTCCATATTCTCAGAAGTCAAGTAATTGACCCTGAATTAAAACTTAAATATTTTTGGGGATTCTTTATTAATAACCTTTAGAAGGTGACTTCTCAAATTTGTGTTGAATTAAAGATATGGTTTTTGTCATACAAACAACACCTAATTGCCTCTACTAAACTTTGGATATCACTGATCACATTCTAGGTTGTCTCATAAGTCACTTCAAATCTCCTTGGCAACCTTTCCAAATCTCTCTATGGAACATGTATGCTTCCCTTAATTCTTTGTTTAGATAATGTTCCAGATCATCCAACACATCTCCACCCATGAAGGCTCAAAAGTCCACCTTTGCCATTTTTACAACTTGGGGAAAGATGCCATTAATCACTCCCAATTCTTTATCAATTTCACACATACAATAGCAATTTCTATCAATACCTTGTGATCTAGGGACAATTCCACGTTCCATGCTCAAGAACCTAATTGTACTACCCAATTATTAGCTTGCATGAACTAAAGAGGTGGATTTGGTGCTAATGAATCAAGATGATCCACTAATTACTCAATGCAGGATGTGATGTGAGCTACTTTGTCTTTTAACTCTTCCTTAGTGGCATTGTCTTCAACCATTAATTGGACCATTGAGTCAATAGATGCTTTTGTAGATTGCTTGACATCCTCCATTGACTATTTCCAAGAGAAATTATAGTCATTGCATAATCTTCGGGTTGCATTTTGATCTAAAAATATCAAGTTGTGGTGGTATGATTTGAACCTACTTTACTCCTTGGACGTCAACCCTAATAGATGATCTAACTTGGTTTTCCTTAGAGGGGGCGACTTTGGAAATATGGATATTACCTACCAAGGTTGTCCAAAGCAAAATTGACAACCTTTTCTTTTCTGAAGAATCTAGTCATGCCATTTTGTCTAGTTGGCCCTTCCTACTAAGCTCTATCTTTTTGTTGAAGTTGTTCACCATACTTTTGGTGGACTCTAAGGAGGGGGAGTAGATGCATTGAAAAACATTGTGAAATTATTGCAGCAATAAGATAAACTTAGTATAGATTTTAGTGAGCATACATGAAGTTGAATTTCAGGAAAAAAAGCTACTGGCAAAGAGAACATAATGTATGTGTTAATTTTCACAAATAAGAATAGTAGTCAACACATTTCTCTCCGTAATGTTGCGCCTAAGAACCTACAATTTCTCAGACCATTTCATACTTACAAACCACTATCCCAAGGATCTAGTTTATGGCCAAAATTAATACAAGAAAGTATAAGCAATTTCCAATATAATGAACTCAAACCATGAGCAAACCAGTCTACATGCAAAAGATATCTAATGACATCTAAATGAGAGTTACAAGATCTTTTTAGAATCTTGAATAATTTGCTTGTGAGTTTTTACATTTAACTTCATTAGCTAATAAAAATGGCCCACTGGGACATAAAATTATAACTTTGTATGTCTAAAAAAGGCTACTTTTTACACATTATTTAAAAAGGCTACGTTGAGGGTTGTGTTGAGCTCTACATTAGGCTAGGGTTGTTGTGCCCTAGTCTCTATCTACTTTTTTTGCATTGTGGGCGGGTGATCAAAGGGTGTCGTTCAACGCTAGCAATGTTTGGAGGTTGCCTGTTTTTGTCGTGTGAAGTGTTCAAGGGTCCGTGTTGGGGTTTTGTTGTTGGGGGTCAGCGTTGGGGGTTTTGTTGTTTGGGCTCTATTTTTGGTGTTGGGGATTTTTGTAGCTGTTATTGTTCTTAAATGTGGGAGCCTTGGGTTCCCAATTGCTTGGTGGTTGTTGGCTCCAAGCTACATCCTGGGTTTTCTTTTGGAATTCATGCACAACAATTTGATTCATTTTATATAGGGGAAAGCTTTAAATTTAAAAAAGGTGTGGTTGTCTTCCACACAGCCATGAGCATTCGGTCTTGGTCATTCCTCCTGAATCGATTATGGAGGATGCTGATTATTGGAACCAACATGCATTGATATATAAATTCCTCAGAATTCACATTTCTTTGTTGGCGCTTGAGGCATGGATTCGTTGCACATCGCAGGTTGAAGGTGACTCAGAGATTGTGCTAGCTACGAACAACTATTTCTCGGTTGTCTTTACAAACATGGTGGACACGAATCAGGTTTTTGAGGGAGGCCTTTATTTTTATAACTATGTGGGATTATTTGTCAAACCCTGGCATGCAGGGTTTAATTCAAGGGAAGAGATGCCTTCAAAGGTTCCTGTGTGGGTTCGTTTTCCAAGGCTTCCCCTTCAGTTTTGGCATGAAGATATTTTGAAACAGATCGTTGCTTTGCCTGGTAAGCTTGTTGTGATTGCTCAATAAACCAAAAATAAAAATGTAATTTTTTTCCCGCATCTGTGTTGAGATTGACTTAAATAATTGTTGGCTAAAATTTTTGTAAGTCACTGTGACGATAACTTACAAAATTGACTTTAGACAACGTCTCATGAGATTTCTCTCTACTCTCAGCAATAGGGGAGGCTCCCTTCTTATCGTAGGTGGCTTCAATAGGAACTTAACTGAAATTACAAAAAGGGTGGTTCACTTAATCAATTCCTCCTTTTTAAGGAATTTTTGCATACAACTACAACTTTCCAACTTAACAAGAAGCGCCTTATTGCTACAATAATACCGGTGACCCTGAAATTGATGTAAGAACAATACTAGGGGCAACAATTTACTTTTATATTTTGTGGAATAAGTATTGGAACCCAAAGTCTCTTGCGATTATCCTGAATTAAGATTCAAGTAGAATAACTAGTAAGGCACAAAGTCTCTTACCAGATACTCTCAAACTCAATAAAAATACCTATAACTGAAGCTCAAAGTCTTCAATTCTAAGTAATTGCAACCACTACTAACTATAACAATTTGTCCTCTTGAACACAAAGTCTTCAAAAGTTCAAATTGGCTCTGAATGCAATAGGCAACTCAAAATTTGCACAATTGAATTCAAATCCTTCTTGAGAAAAATTCCAAAACTCACAATCAATACCTAGAAAATGTCGTCACATAACACCTTGAATTAACACAAAGTTTGAAAGCAAGTTGCCTCTTTTATTGAAAACAATTCAAATTTACATCCAAGCTCAAACAAACTGACAGAATTTTCTTGCCTTGCCAAAAGATGATTATTTACAATGACTGCCCTCCTTTTTATAGGAAAAGAGTGGAGAGAAAGGTGGAGAAAAAAGGGGAAAACCCTTAACAACCTTGACTTATTCTCTAACAAACTTCAAACTAATTTTGACTTATTCAATGCTACAAGGCTTAAAGCACTTACAACATGATTACATGTTACATCTTCACATGTGATACTATCACATGCAATTATATCTTATCTTTACATTACATGTATTCCGTCAAATACAAATTACAAATACATGATGAAAAAATTCTAAGAGTCTGACAAGACACGACTTCTATTACATCATCTTTTATTGGTCCTCATGCTGCTACATGATGCTTGATGCTTGATACACTCTGGTTTGGTGAAAGCATCTTGACTTGGAACATGAACCTAAATCCTTGGTTGTCTTGTCTCATAATGGTTGTTTCCTTGGAAAGTATCTCTATCTTGAAAGCATTCGATGCCCCCATCATTCTAGTCTTCAACTCTTTGCACTGACATGAGAAGATTTCTCTTGTAAATGGGGTTTTTAAATGCTATTACATGTCATTTTGGAGAGTACTTGTCACCTACAAACAAGGTTTAGAGGTCCATTTGCAGCTTTTGGAAAAGCGAGAAAATTGTATGTAAACGCTTGGAGGTGGGCTTTTAGCTTGCATTTATATGATGGGGAAGAACATTCTTCTTCTTGGGTAGAACTTGCATTATTTTTTAAAACAATACAATCACAAACTTTTGAGGTAAAAAATCCTTCTTTGAATCTCCAACCATGTAGCATGTGACATGAAAATTCCACAAGGTGAGAACATCTTCATGAGATGGATCCATTGCATACTTTTTGATGCACACGTATTAGTTTGGGGATGTTATGAACAAGGAAAATAGCTGAAAATTTTCGGACAGTGAAACGTTGGATGGGTTTGAGTTCAAAATGGTCACTCATATGGTGAGAAAAACAAAAAATGGGGTTTTCAAAGGGGATTGCATATGCGGACAACAAGCTTTATGAATGGAAGAATGTGTGAACAAAGAATGTTATGGCATCTATTTATAATGAGGATTTACATTTCTATTATGAATGAATCAACAAGTAACTACTAGCATAAAGTTTAAGTCACATGGCAGCAATAGAATAAGTACAGATAGGGAACATGGAATGCATGAAAGTGGGTTTTATGATCTCTACTTAGAATGGAACTAAGAATTTCCATTAAAAGTGAATTGATTTGACCACCACCATGAGTTTTAAATCATGTGGCATCGGTTAGGTAGATATAAACAAGGCTCATGTAAGTGGATTTTTTAAAAGAAATTGCATATATGCCTTAACATGGACTTGCTCTTATTTTCATCATGAAATGAGGGTTTTAGTCCTGAATGGATATGCAAGCAAGTGAAGACTCTTGCATATGCAACTTGAGAATTGAAGTTCGAAGTATAAGGATCATCAAAATAAACATAACATGTAAATTTGAAATAGAATTGAAAACTTACATGTTAATAAAAAATCAAGACATGAACATGGAAAGACTTGGGGAAGAATTAAAGGAAAAATTACCTCAACTCACAAGACGTTTGCCAAATCTTTGAGCAACATCTAGAATAAATTCAAGAGGATTTTCAGATTTAGAAAAGATGAGCTCAAAAGATCATATATAGACTTCAATCCTAGTCTTAATCCTCTTACTTTGGAGAGTCAATATGCAATAGTTGTCAAGTGGGAAGAAAAGAGAAACAATATGCAAGAGAATAGCAACAAAATTGACCATTTCAAATGCATATGCCAAGATAATAAAAAATGACACCTAGGGCATCATTTTCAAGAAAAAAGGAAGTAAACCAAGTTGAAAATGATCACACACACTCACAAATCATTCTTTGAAGCAAATGAATGGATATCCAATGCTCAAATCTTCCTAATATGAGTAATTTTTGAAGAAGAAATGCCCTAGGTGGGTTGTTTCAAGCAAAATGCACGTGTTTTGCTATGCATAAAGAGCACACAAATGTTCTAAAAATTGCCACTATGTGTTTTTTAACCAAAATGTTGCCAAAGGGAAGTTGAAAACACATTTTGTTAATGCAAATACATATGCGATTCAACCCATAATCATCGCCCTAGCCAAAAGAGACCAAAAATGGGTTTCTTAGTGCATAAACAAATATGCATTTGCTATCAAATTTGACGTCTCAGCATTTTTTGCTTATAAACACACTTTTTGAGTGCATATACGTGTTATAAAAGACATGTATATGCTCTCAAATTCGACGTCCTTGGCAACTTGATATAAACAAGGTGTTAAAATTTTCTTTTATATGTGCATTTGCATATAAAAAGAACACTCTATAACTTAAGTGATTAAATACACACTTTTTGAGTGCAAATACACATTTTAAAAGACATGTATTTGGCTTGGAAAAAGCCACTTTTTCACTCAAGTTATACATACGAGATTTTTAATATCAATTGCACATGCAATTGGGCTTCAAAAAGCCACATTTTCACTTTAGTTATAAAACATAATATGTAAATGTATTATAACAACTATATTTACACATAGTTTTAAACTTAAATATATGCAATTGCATATAAAAAGTCTATTATTGTGACTATGAGACTTAAATTTATTGAAAGCAGGTTTTGAAAAATGATTTGCATGTGGATGATATGCAATGAATGATAAAAGCCCCACTTTTATGCACTTAAGTGACTACGTTTAATCTAATTTAAT
Organism: Chamaecyparis obtusa; assembly: GCA_027943335.1. NCBI lineage: Eukaryota > Viridiplantae > Streptophyta > Pinopsida > Cupressales > Cupressaceae > Chamaecyparis > Chamaecyparis obtusa. The sequence continues at coordinate 1,688,338 of BSBK01000284.1, read as the reverse complement.
ATATAACTATAGTTTTTAATAAAGTAACATGGAAATAAACTAAAAATAGCTAATTTTTATGAAAACATTAAAACTATGGTCAAATCAACTCAGAATGAGTTAAAATTTAAAAGTAAATGTCCAAATCTACTTTAGATATTAAAAATAATTTTATTTCGTACAATTGACAATAAAAAATCCACTTTTGGAAGATTTTTAACAAGACGTGAAGTTAGTTTGAAAAACCCCACCTTTTCCTCTATAACTTGAGCTAGACAACTCTGATTGAAGCCTAAGATAGCTCAAAACGAGCATAATTTTAAGGGCTATTAACCTAAGGGAAAAAAAGACTACAAACTACTTACAAGAAAGGGAAAAACAAAGAATAAACTTGAAGATTGACAAAATCAAGTGCTTGCAGTCAGAGAAGAAAAATTGTTTTAACAAGCATTTAGGGAGATTAACTTGACAGAAACCTTCAATAAGAACGAATAAATAACGCTACATAAAGTACAATTCAAGGATGATGAACTACCTTCATGACGCCTTGTCAATGCATTGAAACATAGAGGATGCACCTACAAATCCATGAGAAAATTGTGTAGGGTTGCCACAATTTTGTGATGTCAAAATTGAGGACAATAACTAGCTCTAACTAGGGAACATACCTCATTTTTTCTTAGAAACAATGAGGAATGTAGAATCCAAACCTCTAAGTGCCTTCATCTACTCCATTGGGCTATAGAGTCAGGTGACCAAAAATAAAAATACTCTAAATGAATGATGCGACTAACACAAATTAAACCTAGTTAAAATAAAACAAATTTGTGCAAACACACTTATTAAAAACAAAGAAAAACTTACCTAATTAAAACTAGATGACAATGCAACTTTTAAGATGAAACCATTTACTGGTTCAACAAAATAGCTACCTTTTTTTAGCATCTTGCAGTACCTTTGATGTTCACAAACAACTTTGTATAGATAGAGCACGAACAACTAGAACAATGATGTCAATGCTTGATGGAACACCTCTTGGAAGAGATGAAGAAATTCACCTTTTTGAGATGAATCATATGCACTGCTGCTCCAAGATAGGTCCATGAATTCAATCTGCTCCTACTGAACGGAAGATGCTTCTTTGGCTTCTTCAATTGTATCTTCATATTCAGGTACATGTGGAATGTCTAGCTTTCCATTGGCCTCTAACCAAGCCAGATGTCTTATTGGACATCCCCTTGATTGTATGAAGACTACACTCTTCTTGCATGTTGTAACTTGCTTAACTGGTGCATTAACCATGTCATCCTCAAGCTGATGAGAACGGGTTACCTCATTTCTTCCTTTTGCATTATGCTAGTTACAAATTTCAGACATAAGAGAATTGTCTTCAATATTTGAACAAAATTCCCCTATGATGTTCATGATAAGATCTTCATCAAGTTTTGGGGTAAATCTTTCGTGCAACACATTCAAGTTCATGACCTTGAAATGAAGATGCATTATTTTCAACTTGATTGGGACCTTCATGCATGTCCATCTTTTCACGTCCAATGACACGATTCTCTACATTCGCCTGAACATTCAAAAAATGAATTTCAACTTTATGATTTTCATCAATGACTTTCTGAGACCGTGTGAACTAGAAATAAGAGTCGCCAAATAATTATGTGTCCTTTTCCTGGAAGAGAATAGCAAGATCACTAGCCTCAGATTCAGGATGCTTTGTTGTTTCCTTCGCTGATGGTGCCTCAATAGCAAGCTTTTGTGGTGATGGAACTAGATTTTGGTGATTCTACCCGGAGGACTACAAGCAACAGTTGGAGGAAGTGTGCTTTGTACATCTTCGTGAGGAACAAGGAACATACCTAGAGCTATTTGCCTTTTTAAGACAAGCAATTCATTTTATAACCTCTACACCACATGATCTGTCCTTGTAATAGAAGAAAATGAATCCATTTGTTTGGAAGTGTACTATGCTGGAAGAAAGAACCTAGAAGATCAATTCTTATCTGCCTAGCAAGAATGGGATCATCTTCAATTCCAATTGCCAAAGTCTATGCAACTACAAGAGTAGTTGGGGCTACCCTTCTTAATAGAAAATTGACTTTGTGAATTTGAGCATTGACAAAGAAACACTTCAAATTTGCAGTTGTAGGTTGAGCAACAATTGGAATTATTCATATCAATTTGTTGAAATGAGCAACAAATTCACGCATAGGCACGTGAGATGCCTTCTTCAGCTAAGTAAGTTGGACCAACAGTGCATGAGCATCATCAGAAGGCTTGAATCTTTCTTCAAACTTGGCTATGAGAGTAGCCGAACTTGTGATAGTATGTGGTGGTAAATGGTAAAACCAATCTATAGCCATGCCTTGGAGAGTTTCCATGAACAACCTTACAGACACGTCCTCATGTTCAACACCATGAACACCACATGCAATGTAGAAAGAAATAATATGCTCATCTAAATGTTGTTGTCCATCACTGAAGAACTTAGGAAAATTCTTCTGCGAGCCATCAAGAAAAACATGTAGAGGTAGAGCTAGATTCAACAGACCGAAAACATTTCCCCAGGGACCTTGGGCCATTTACATGTCCTTGGTAAACGCTTAAAAAATAACTACAAGAAATAAAACTACAATGAATATTTACAATGAAAAGAAGAGCAAGTCCATGTTTTGATTAAGTAAAAATAGGTTTTGAAAGGACCCGAAACCTTGTACAAAAATTACGAAAGATAAAATAATAAAAGGCTCAGATACAATAGTGGGAACCACCAAAACAGCAGAGGGATTAACCACCAGAAAACCCCCACCAGCGGACAACAATCCGCAACAAGGGACCTTACGATTTAGATCTAGAGCCCCCCTTGTAGGATCAAAGATTCATATCCAAAGGAGGAATGGAAGGCTTTGGTTTCTTCCCTTTCACAGTTGTCCAATCATCCTCTAACTTGGCAGCATCATTCAACCAAACCCCAGAAGAGACAGAAGAAAGGCAAGCCAAAGAATCAACCCCCAACATCACATTCCCCCTGGGAGAAACCGGGAAGGGTGAACCCACAGCTGAAGCAGACTAGACAACAAAGTTAGCAGTCTGGACAACAACAACCGCCCTAGCAGAATCATTCTGGACAACAGAGCCAGCGGCAGACTGGACAGCAAGGTCAACACCAGACAAAACAGCAGCAACCGGGACAACATCTGACCCTGCAGAAGCATCCACAGAAGAAAGAACCTCATGAGAGGAATCCGCAACCGGCTCCCAAACCACTGTTGAAGATTTATGCACTGAATAATGTTCCGTAGCTACACCCGACCACCAAGAAGGCGGTCGTTTTGATTTCATCTTCATGGAAGAGCACCGGGTAGCCACATGGCCAGTCAAGTGACAAATCCTATAGCGAAAGGGAATACCCTCATAATCTAAAGTTTGTATCCAAGAGCCCCGCGAAGAGGCCAAGCAAATCTTCTCAGGGAGGCCCTTAGAAACATCCATCTCAACAAGGATGCAAGCAAAATTTGAGTGTAAAATATCAGAGGTATCCGAGTCCACAATTTGGAAGTCCCCAAGAGCATTTCCCACAGACTCCAAGACCGGATCCAACCAGAGATGCATGGGAAGATTCGGTAGCCTAACCCAAACCGGAATCTTGTTAAAGGATTCAGAGAGCGTGTTGAAATCCTTATGCCAAGGTTTGGCCATAAGGGGGAAACAGTCATCCCAGCAAAAGCTATATTCACACAAGATAGTATTCCTATCTTCGGGATTATCAAATTTAACAATGAAAAAACCCCTTTTAGCTGGGAAAATCTGAACATTTTCGGATAAAATCAGCTCCCACTAATTGGAAATCCAAGCGTGAAGAGTAGACAAAGAAGGCCAAAACCCCCTAAAATGAAATATAGCAACATTCGTAGAGAAAATCTCTGCGGTTTCATAAATTTTATCTACAATATCAGAGTCTAATTGAATCTGAATAGGCTTACTCGCAGACACAGGGGACACCACCTGGGGCCTCAAAGTTCCAGAAGAACGCACATGAACACTCCCATGGAGGCCAGCCTCAAAGGCAACAACATCCGCAAAATCGAGGGCACCAACGTAGGACACTACTACCGACCTGCCACTAGCCACAGCAGAACCAACAGCCAGAGACACAGCTGCAGCAGAACCAACACCAACAGCTTGAGACGTGGCACATCCAGCATCCTGAGACATAGCGGAGCTAACAAGGGCCCCCACATGGCAATGGGCAGGAATAGTGAGGGTTTGAAAAATGGGAGAGCGGGAGCGGGAGCGGGAGTGCGTCATAGCAGAAAAATCCTATGACTTAGGCAAGAGCAGGTCCATGTTAATGCATATATGCAATTTCGTTTCAAAAACCCACTTACATGAGCCTTTTTTATATCTACCTTACCATTGCCACATGATTTAAAACTCATGGTGGTGGTCAAATCAATTCACTTTAATGAAAATTCTTAGTTCCATTATAAGTAGAGATCATAAATCCCACTTTCATGCATTCCATGTTCCCTATCTGTACTTATTCTATCATTGCCACATGACTTAAACTTAATGAATATTTACAATGAAAAGAAGAGCAAGTCCATGTTAATGCATATATGCAATTTCATTTAAAAAATCCACTTACATGAGCCTTGTTTATATCTACCTTACCGCTGCCACATGATTTAAAACTCATGGTGGTGGTCAAATCAATTCACTTTAATGGAAATTCTTAGTTTCATTATAAGTAGAGATCATAAAGCCCACTTTCATGCATTCCATGTTCCCTATCCGTACTTATTCTATCTTTGCCACATGACTTAAACTTAATGAATATTTATAATGAAAGAAGAGAAAGTCCATGTTAATGCATATATGCAATTTCGTTTCAAAAACCCACTTACGTGAGCCTTGTTTATATCTACCTTACCGTTGCCACATGATTTAAAACTCATGGTGGTGGTCAAATCAATTCACTTTAATGGAAATTCTTAGTTCCATTATAAGTAGAAATCATAAAGCCCACTTTCATGCATTCCATGTTCCCTATCCATACTTATTCTATCGTTGCCACATGACTAAACTTAATGAATATTTACAATAAAAAGAAGAGCAAGTCCATGTTAATGCATATATGCAATTTCATTTAAAAAATCCACTTACATGAGCCTTGTTTATATCTACCTTATCGCTGCCACATGATTTAAAACTCATGGTGGTGGTCAAATCAATTCACTTTAATGGAAATTCTTAGTTTCATTATAAGTAGAGATCATAAAGCCCACTTTCATGCATTCCATGTTCCCTATCCGTACTTATTCTATCGTTGCCACATGACTTAAACTTAATGAATATTTATAATGAAAAGAAGAGAAAGCCCATGTTAATGCATATATGCAATTTCGTTTCAAAAACCCACTTACATGAGCCTTGTTTATATCTACCTTACTGTTGCCACATGATTTAAAATTCATGGTGGTGGTCAAATCAATTCACTTTAATGGAAATTCTTAGTTTCATTATAAGTAGAGATCATAAAGCCCACTTTCATGCATTCCATGTTCCCTATCCGTACTTATTCTATCATTGCCACATGACTTAAACTTTATGATAGTAGTTGCTTGCTGGTTCATTTATAATGGAAATATAAATCCTCATTATAAACAGATGCCATACCATTCTTTTTTCATGTATTCTTCCATTCATAAAGCTTGATGTCCGCATATGCAATCCCCTTTGAAAAATCCATTTTTGGTTTTTCTCACCATATTAGTGACCATTTTGAACTCAAACCTATCCACCATTTCATTGTCCCAAAATTTTCATCCATTTTTCTTGTTCATAACATCCCCGAACTCATACTTGTGCATCAAAAAGTATGCAATGGATCCATCTCATGAAGATATTCTCACCTTGTAGAATTTTCATATCACATGCTACATGGTTGGAGATTCAAAGAAAGATTTTTTACTTCAAAATTTTGTGATTGTATTGTTTTAAAAAATAATGCAAGTTCTACCCAAGAAGAAGAATGTTCCTCCCCATCATGTAAATGCAAGCTAAATGCCCACCTCCAAGCATTTACATACAGTTTCCTTGCTTTTCTAAAAGCTGCAAATGGACCTCTAAACCCTATTTGTGGGTGACAAGTACTCTCCAAAATGACATGTAATGGGATTTAAAAATCTTATTTACAAGAGAGAAATCTTTCCATGCTAGTGCAAAGAATTCAAGACTGGAGTGATGCGGGCATCAAATGCTTTCAAGATAGAGATACTTTCCAAGGAAACAACCATTATGATACAAGACAACCAAGGATGCAAGTTCTTGTTCCAGATCAAGATGCTTTCACCAAACCAGAGTGTATCAAGCATTGGGCATCTTGTAGTAGCATGGGGACCAATGAAGGATTATGTAATAGAAGTCGTGTCTTGTCAGACAATTAGAATTTTTTCATCATGTATTTATAATTCGTATTTGAAAAAATACATGTAATGTAAAGACAAGATGTAATTGCATGTGACAGTATCACGTGCGAACTTGTAACATGTAATCATGATGTAAGTACTTTAAAAGCCTTGTAACATTTAATAAGTCAAAGTTAGTTAGAAGTTTGTTAGAGAATAAGTCAAGGTGGTAAAGGATTTGCCCCTTCTTTCTCCACCTTTCTCTCCAATCTTTTCCTATATAAAGGAGGGAGCTCATTGTAAATAATCATCTTTTGGCAAGGCAAAATAATTCTGCTAGTTTGTATCTACACTCTAAGACTTTGAGATTAGATGTAGATTTGAATTGCTTTCAATAAAAGGGGCAACTTTCTTTTCAAACTTTTTGTTGATTCAAGGTGTTATGTGACGACATTTTCTGGATATTGATTGTGAGTTTTGGAGTTTTGTTCAAGAGGGATTTGAATTCAATTTTGCCGACTTTGAGCTGCCTATTGCATTCAGAGCCAATTTGAACTTTTGAAGACTTTGTGTTGTAGAAGGACAAATTGTTATAGTTGGCAGTGGTTGCAATTATTTAGAATTGAAGACTTTGAGCTTTAGTTATAGGTATTTTTATTAAGCTTGAGAGTATTCGATAAGAAACTTTTTTCCTTACTAGTTATTCTACTTGAATCCTAATTCGGAAAAATCATAGGAGACTTTGGGTTCCATTACTTATTCCACAAAATATAAAAAGTAAATTTTTACCCCTGGTATTGTTCTTACGTCAATTGTAGGGTAACTAGTATTATCATAGCAATAAGGCACTTTTTGTTAAGTTGGAAAGTTATAGTTGTTGTAAACCATTCCTAAAAAAAGAGGAATTGATTAAGTGAACCACCTTTTTTGTAATTTCAGTTAGGTTCCTATTGAAGCCACCTACGGTAAGAAGGGAGCCTCCCCTATTGCTGAGAGGAGAGAGAAACTTTGATGTTTTTGAAGCACATTTCTCAAGGAAATTAAAGAGAGGAGGAGGTAAATACAAAGGTAAACTTCCTTTCAAATGCTTTAATTGTGGTAAAATAGGACACTTTGCATCTAAATGTCCTTATAATAGTCATGATGAAGTAGATGATGAGAAAGAGAAATCAAGTAAAAAGAAATTCTATAACAAAAATAAGTTCTTTAAGAAAAAGAAGAGTTTGATTGTTGATGTATCAAATAGTGAATCTAGTAGTTTTGAATGTGATGAAAATGAAGTTTCATTCATGGCTATAGAAACTACTTGTCAAGAATTAGACAACTATGATGATGTTGAACTTGTTGAAGATGATTTAGAATGTGAATTTCTTTATGCACTTAAAAAGATTAAGGAATTAAAAAGGAATTTAAGTGTTCAAGAAAATCAATTCATAAAAGAAAAAGATAACTTTGAAAAAGAAGTTAAGGAATTAAATCAACAAGTTATAGATTTAAAATTACAAGTGGAGGAACAAAAGAGAATTGTCTTTATCACTAAGGAAGAGTTAAGTTCTAAAGATGATGAATGTACAAGGTTAATGAATGAAGTAGTATCATATAAAAGGAAGTTAGAAAAATATGACAATACTACTTTGGATGACATGTGAAGAAAAACAAAGAAGAACTGATGATCTAACTAGAATTGGTTTTGAACTTGGACAATGCTCTAGTGACAAGAAAGATAAAACTTTATTTGAGATATTCAAATCTGAAAGCAAAGACATAGATCAACATGTTATCACTTCAAATTTAGATAAAAATGCAGATTTTAATAAGATTTCTAATGGTAAAAGGCAGGTTACATCAAGCTCTTCATTCATGGGTAAAAGATCTTCAAACAAGTTCACTTCTTTCTTTGATGGGTATTGCTTCATGTGTCATAAATATGGACATAGAATAAGTAATTGCAAATATATGTCAAGAAGGTTTTCAAAGTTTCATTTTGGTTATTCCTTTACTAAAATGAATGGTCTAAGATGTTACAAATGCAATCTTTTTGGTCATGTTATGAGGAACTGCAAAACTAAGACATTTCAGAATAATCAATCTTATACAAGTCTGCAAGTTGATAAAGGATTTGATACTAAAGTAACAAAGATATGGAGGCCTAAGATTAATAAGTCTACGTTTGTTCAAATGGCTTTACATTCTGAAGAAAAAGACTTGTGGATAATTGATAGTGGTTGTTCTAGACATATGACAGGTGATAAAACAAAGTTTGATAAATTGGTTAACTACAAAGGTGGCAGTGTGAGTTTTGGTGATGATTCTTCAAGGAAAATTAAAGGTTTGGGTTCTTTGATGCTTAGTGACAAAATGTGTATTCATGATGTGTATTATGTTGAAGGTTTAAAGTACAATCTTCTAAGTGTTAGTCAAATTTGTGATAATGGATATGAAGTTGTGTTTGATGATCATGGTTGTTAAATCAAATTTAAATCAGGACAGTTGGTTGCATCAGGTAAAAGATCTAAAGGGAATGTATACAACTTAAAAGAATCACAAATACTAACAATCATGAAGATGTTTGTCTAATGGGACAGGTGAATGCAGTTGATCAACATAAAGATAATACTATCCTTCAAGAAAATGATAATGACTTGAACAAATCAATTAATAAAATTGAAGAAAGTGAAGAAGAGTTAAAAGATCAAACAGGAACACTAGAACCAATAGAAACAAAGTCTACGGATTCAAGATCCAAGAAATATCATCCTCAAGAACAGAATATAAGAGACAAAAAGAAAGATCAGTTAGCTAACATATTCAAAAAATCTCTCTCAAAAGATGTGTTTCAAAGATTAAGAACAAGATTGGGGGTTCTATCTCTCTCTTCTCTTGCATAAGTTAAACAGTGTGTGATAGGTTTCAGGGGGAGCATTTATGATAATTTTGACAACTGAAACCTTGGTATATCTCCTTTGTCATTGATGTCAAAGGGGGAGAAAAAGCATGAGGAAAACATATTATGATTGATGAAATCTATACAGGTACATGATTTGTTCTACAGGTGATACAGGTACATACAAAGTTGATGGAATCTATACAGGTACATGATTTGTTCTACAGGTGATGATAAACAGGTGATACAGGTACATGCAAAGGTTAATATGTTTTTTTATAGGTATGGACATCAATGCCAAAGGGGGAGTATGTTGAACCTTTGGTAATTTGGTCTTTGGTTTTGTCATTGATGTCAATAAGACATGTCACATCTCTTAGTTATGGTGGTATACAAGATGGAAACTTAATGATCTTATAGAAGTTTATTAAAGTGATCAAAGGTGGCTAAAATGATGTTATTAATATTCCAATACATTTATTATATCAGTATTGAGGTGGTTGATAAAGTATTGAGTATATAACACTTAATGTTGATTATGAGTGTTAAATCAGTTATAATTTTATAACTACCCTGTTTCAGTCTAAATGAATTTGAACATATTAAGTGTTAAAAAAGACCCCAACTATTATAACTTTTCGGAAAGGTAACATGAAAAAATGAAATGGGTCTAAGTTAGTTTTGAAAGATCACATTTTTGGAAAGAGAAAAGCAATTTTGACCAAGACTGTTACAAGCAGTTATAACCGTTTTTGGCTGGTTTTGGTCTAATTACTAGTTGGGTTATGTAACAGTTCTAAAAATTTTGACTTCTTTGATTTATAAATAGAAGAAACATTCCTATAAAAGGTCCAATAGGTTATTTGATCAAAAGTTTCAGGAGTGGTGCATAATGTGAAGTATATCAGGCAGATTGCATGAAGTTTTTATAGCAGCAAAGAGGAGGGTAATGTTTTATGTTTCTATTTTACTATTTATGATTTGATTTTCATTACAGAAATATATCAGAGGTTGAGAAGGGCTTATACACTGATATATTAATGGTTTACATCAGTATTTAATCAAATGTTTTATGAAACATGAATATGCATTTGGATCTTTAATGTTTTGAAGGAAAAATGTTATTTATCTTTCAAGAAGTATAGCATTTTGAAGACCATTGATTAAACTCATCCTATTACATTCAGATGTATTGATTTAAGTCTAATTATACTTTTCATGATCTGAGAAAGTCATATTGAGAAGGCTTGTATAATTTGGTGATGTAAAAGAATTAGTGTGAAAGATAAGAAACAAAGTGAATCTTGCTTAATGTTTTCAACTTGGAGTTGAAATCTTGTTTCATGATTTGTATTGTAACAGAGATGATCCTTTGATTTTGTATTTAATTTATTCATTTTGGGAGTTGGTGCTTCTTGTATTCTTGAAGTTGGTGCTTCAGGTGTAAGGGATTGGTGTTCCTTGAAATCGATGTTTCTAAAACAGGGTGTTGGTGCTTCCCAGAGTTGTAGCTCTAAAATATTTTCCCAAGAGGCTAATAAAGATTTAGATTCAAAGTGGTTTTTACCCTAAGGGGTTTTCCACTATAAATATTGTGTACCTTGTTATTCTTTTATATCTTGTTCATTTTTATAACTTTATGTTATAATTATAAAAGTTGAAATTGTAAAGTTGAAAAGAACAAGTTTTAAGTAACCACTGATTCACCCCCCCTCTCAGTGGTGTTTGTATTCCAACAATATGACCCCTCAAAAACCCCAGTTAAGATCACCTACGAGTTCCAATAGATTTGACTACACTTTGGGTTCACAAACCAAGTCATCCTTATGGGGAACTTAAATAGGTACCAAGTGGGAAAGGTGGGTTCTCAAGCTTTTCAAGTGGACATGCCATGCCACATCACTTTCACAATAAGTATGCCAATTGACACTACATTAAATATCACAAAACACTTGACAGGTCCACTTATTAATTACACAATTTAATGGATGCAATGCAAATAAATTTCGCACCATATGTCATATGAAAGAAAATACATTACAATGAGGTTTTGTCTTTCAATAGACGCAACCTAGGCTTTACAGAATTCACATAGGGTTAGACATGATTCTCTGATAAAATTCCATGGCCATGATCCTGCTCACTCAATTTAAACATCAATAACCTCAAGAAGTATAATCATCAAAATTCAAAATGCAGAATAAGGATTATCATTTAGATTCCCTAACACATGATTACATCCTTGTAATCTTTATAATCATTCATCATAAATTTAATCATTAACTCATAAACGAACATATGTAAACTGAATCATAAGGACATGATCTCATTAACTCATATATCACACTAATCATTCCTAATCTATATAAGGTAGTTTTATCTAAATTACATAAGCATTAATTTTATCCATTCTAAAATCATCCAAATGACATATAATCAAGTAACCAAATCATTAAGTAATAACCATAATAATGTCCTCAAAATCAATAATATTTCATCACCTAACCTTTAACCTTTAATGAAATTCACATCTCAACATAATTTAAACCTCAATGGTCATCTTCCTAAACAACTCATGACAACATATATACCCAAATTGCAACATCTCAGTAATCATCTAAATCAATTATCATAATGCAAGTCATAATATATCATAAGGTCAACATCATGAGTATGGAAAGCATCATAAAATATAAAGTATCATCATCTAGTGTAATCAAATCGTTGTCAAAAGGGTAAAATCTCTTATTTCATTAAAATATTAAGCCAATTACTAGGTCTATCATAATGATAAATGGAAAATCTATGATGGGTTTGGGGTGAGGCCTCATAGGAAGAGGTTCTATGATCTGAAACACTTTGAAACTTGGGGCTTAGTTGGTAAAGAATGGTCTTTTTTAGATTTGTCATATGGGATCTCAAGCTCTTTTTTGGTTGGATTCTCGGAATGGTCATCCTTCTATCCTTTCTACTCATCCCCACCTTCAGGCCCTTTGTGATACCTTTATTGTTGATGGTTAGGACATTTTTGACAATTATAAGATTGCCCATAATTATGGGTTGGTAGTTTGTTTCAGCTGGAAACATCCTTATGAATGGCCTCCAAGAGGATTTGAAGAAGATAGGCAGGAGCTAGCTCAGATTTTGGAGTCTCGAGAGTGCACTGCCTTGGTTGGGAATGATGTTCTGACTTGGGAAAGTAGTAATTTATCTAGAAAGTTTTACGTTTTTGCAGGCTATGTTGAGCTGGTGTGATAGAATTTTTAGGACATTCAGGTTCCTTGGTGGAAACATGTTTGGTACAAGTTATCATGGTTTGGTGGTCCACAATTGGTATCTTACTTGGGATAATTTATGTAAACATGGATTTCAGGGCCCCTCAATGTGTGTGTTGTGTCATAACAACGAAGAAAATGTCTCTCATCTCTTTTACCAGTGCTTCTTCACTATACATATTTGACACTTTTGGTGGGATGTGTGGAATCAAGCTTGTTGGCATTTCTCTTCTTTGGCAGAATTCTTTGTTTGATGGGGTAAAGCTCATGTCAAGACTTATTTTCTTCATGTTGCTTGGACTCTAAGCCCTTCTTTTATTATTTTTCATATTTGGTTAGAGAGGAATTGTCAGATCTTTCAAGATGTGTTGTTGGAGGCTCACCACTTGTGGTGGAAAATTTTCCATTCACTGAGAGAAACTGTTTTGGCTAAATATGACTTGTTAGAGGCAGTGGATCCTGGTGATGTTATTTTGTATAATTATCTCAATATTCCTCCTCCAAAATGCCAACTCATGAGGAATAGATGTGTACACCCTCTTCAAAAGATAAATAGGCTGGGGAGGTGGAGTCCTCCTCTCTAGGGTATTCTAAAAATCAACACAGAGGCGTCTTCTCAGGGAAATCCAAATCCTATGGGTATTGGTGGAGTTGGTAGAGATAGCTTGGCGATTGTTACTTTTATGTTATCTATTTATAAAAGCTAGCATACTAAAAATTTGATGGAGGCTATTGCTATTTTGTATGATGTGGAGTGTGCTTCTGCTCTTGGATGGAACATGCTCATTTGTGAATCTAATTCGCAAGTGGTGGTGCATATGTTGACTTGGTAGCATTCTGAGGATGTTAGTGGGTAGTTAGGTTTGGTTGTTGACTAGATTCTTAATTTGTGTGCTTCTTTGGATTTATTACTTTCATTCATATCCTTGGGGAGTGGAATGATGTAGTAGATTGTTTGGTCAAATGGGATTTTGATCACATGCAAAATTGGAATATTGTGGATAAGGATCAATTACCTCTGGGTTTGTCTTAACAATTACTCCACTTAGTGAATCTTGATAGGGATGTTTGATGTCCATTCTCTATATTTCTTCTTGTTTGAATAAATTTTAAACTCTATTTTATTTCAAAAAGGCTAAGTGTTTAATAACCTTGTCATAGGTCAAATTAACTTCCCCACTCAATGTCACTTCACAAAGGACATGCATGTGCCTAGAAAATAATATTTAATTATAAAAATGTTCATCCTTATGTGCGACATCAAAGTTCCTCTTTCATGATTCTTAGTCACATGAAATAATAACCCTTAGAATATTAAAATTAATGTAACTAGTCTTAACATTGTTCAATTAATAGAAATGATTCTAACATTTTCTCACATGATGTACATATTGCAATATCATATTAGGGAATAAAATAAAAAGAATCTGAAGTCCCCTACAATAACATTTTCTCACTAGTACTGTGATAGAATATATAGTAATATGAAGTCCCCTTCAAATATCTCAACACCCTTCTTAACATAAGTTTAATTATCATTATTGGGGTTAGGCACAAACCTACTCAGAACTATCATTACTTTTGCAATATTAAATCTAGTGTAAACCATTCTATACATTAGGCTACCAATAACATTAGCATAAGACACATTAGATATATCCTCTACATCATTATATGACTTAGGACACATGTCTAATAAAAGATTGGTGCTGAAAGGAAAATAAATACTCATGGGTGCACAATCATGCAAAGAAAATCATTGTGAAAGGGTACCAATTTATGTATTTTGACATACTCAATTTTTTTTGAATATTTGGTCTCTTTTGACATGCGCCCTAAGAATAAATTTTACATCTCCTAAGTCCCTCATATCAAATGTTCTAAAAGGTTGAGTTTTGAGCTTGAAGATGGAGGAAATAAAGATCTATTCTTTTTAGGTCATTCCAATATCCAACAATGGAGGCATTCCAATAAACACATACGAAAAGAAAAAGATAGGTAAAAAAAATGCATGCATTCAAAGAGAAACCTCGCTCCATTTCCCTCCTATTGATTAAGATCTCGTGTTTGAATTAGATGCTCTCAGAACCACACACATGAGAAGCAATGAAGAACATATATTCAAAGATAAAGATCACAAGTTGAATATGCAAGGATGATTTAATAAAACTAGAATGCAAGAAAGGTTGTATGCAAAACAATGGATGGAAGCTAGAATGAATGCTAAAATTGAATACAAAATGATATGCAAGTGATAGTGGATTGCAAGAAATGGATGAATGCAAGTAATAATGAATGATCATAAATAAGAGGGGATGTTGTTTAAATAGATGTCCTTAGGGTGAATCCCATATCAGGGTGAATGTGGGATAAAAGATGGATAATGGAATTGTAAATAGGATTGTCCCACATGCATTAAGTGGATGCAACAAGTGGTGGTGGAATATGATAAATATAAGATATAGTAGATGTGAGGTGGATCTAGGAATTTAATATAATAATAATAGAATATTTATAAGAATGGTGGAATTTGGTAGTATATTATATTATTTAATAGATTTAATGAATTAATAGAGAAATGGAATAATGATATGAATATGAATAAGAATATTATAATATTGGATTCATTTATTAATAGAAAAGTTGACATTGAATGTAAAAGAACAATTTTACATCTCTACATTTTACCCCTATTTCAGACAATCCAGCTTGTCACATTGTTTCAAAGAAAAATTTGTGCTTGCAAAAAAATTGTGATTGTTGATTTATGCCCCAGTTTGACTAGGTATGGACAGTAGGTATGCTCCTTCAAGATATTGTGTGAGATATTTGAAGGAAAATCTCTTGATATATCTCGAGGAAGATTTGATTTGATGTTGTATGATTGATTAAGCTGCAACAAATGATAAGATATTGCACTGAGAAAATGATAAGTTGGACACCTAATAAGTGTAACTGACCAATACATGGAAATGATCAGGATAACTAGATGGAATGAGCTAATTGGGCTAGTTGATAGCTGATTGAGCTGATTGGGCTAGTCGATAGCCAATAAAGTTGATTGAACTAGTTGATAGCTCATTTTGTAGATTAGAATTGATTTGCAATGATTTGATTGATTGTAGGAAGATATGATGAGATTGATAGACTAATGTAGGATAGATCAGCTGCAAGTGGATGAGATGGTGGGACAAAGATTAACTACAGGCAGATAAATCCATATCAATGATGATTGCAAGGTAATGCCCTAGTATTTGATGCGAGTGCAAGACAAGTTGATACAATGATTGATTGATTGATTAAGGGGTGATGAGATTCCAAGAAGTAAGCTAAGTGATTTGAAATTTGACTCAAGTGACATATGTCAAATAGATGAAGAAATCGAATGATCTCAATGCGACAAGAAATAAGAAGAAACAAATAAAGATGAGAAGATGATGGGAGATATGATTGATTAAAGAGGAAATGCAGGTGATGAGGATTCTTGTGCTTTTTAAGTGCTAATATCATCATTGAGATTATCATCGCAATGAGATGAAATTATTTAGATATGGATTAGATCCAAATGAATCAACATGACTGTTTTGTGGAGGAAGACACATTAGGCAATCAAAGAATACCCCAGTTCAAATCAGACCCATACGTCCCTAATGATCTTAGACAATCATGTCCTAAGACAAGTCATCATATTACTAAGGAACAATCCACAACTAAAAAACAAGTGAACATGCCCCATCCTTTCCCTTCTAGTAAATGATATCCCATAGATAAAATCTCTAGTTAGAGACATCCTAGAAAAGATAAAGACACGTCACCAAAGAATAAAGCCAAAATAATCGAAGACAACAAACAAAGCATCTTGCTTCATGTTGAAGTGATTCTTGTTATAGTTCATGTACTTGATTTAATAGGTTGATAATATATTATGTTTTCTTGATTGTAGTATTGTCACATCATGATTTTGTTGAAATTCAAAGTTGCATGCTCAGTCAAAGTGTTTGTGCCTCTGTAATGTTTATTAAATGTTTTTTTAAGATTGTTTTTAAGGGCTTTTGGTGATTTTTAGGATTTTTTATGACATTTTATGATTTTAAAGGACTTTTTAGGACATTTTATGATTTTTTAGGATTTTTTAAAGACATTGTATGATTTTTAGGATTTTTTCAGGCCTTTTTATGACTTTTATATAAAAAATTAATGATTATTTGACCACTAATTCTCTAGCAAGTTTGCATTTGCTTTCCCTTGGTGTCTAGCATGTCATAAGGAATTATGAGGGAGATGAACGAAATGATGGGAAAGAAACAAATAAGCAAATGATAGAGGAAGCATAATTGATTTTCACTGACGATCTCATCAAGGTTAGCCAAGCTAGGGATTGGGATATGGAAATTTAAATGAAATTAAAGGTGCATTGGAATACAGTGATGAAATGGCATGAAGGACATGTGGTCCAAAGGAATGGAAATATCAAGAGGCTTTTGAAAGCACATTTTTGCATTTTAATGTTCATTGTGTTAATCAAGATCAAGGGGTAGGTTTTGATAGGATATGGATAGGACAAGCTAGATCAAATGAGATAATGGATGATAGAGGAAGGAAAGAATAAGATAAGGAATAGGGACTAAGAGTGAAAACAAGCATAAAAAGATACGATGTGTGATACTTAGTAATATCCTTAGCCTTGTCAAGATCAAAGGTGGAAAAGGGGATATGCATGCGATAAGATAAATGAGAGATGATGGTGTATGAGAGATATAAACAAAATATGGAGGATAATATAGTATGCCTGAAAGTTGCCCCTAGTGTAGAGCGAAAAAGAATAATGGATTACACATGATGCCTATTTTCCAATTTTTCATCATGGTACTTGTCCAAGGCACCACCGAGGTGATTTTCACACATGGACAATTTTTTTTCTCTTTACTTTTTTCAAATTTCATTTTTCTTTTTGGACATTTTTATCAGAATATAATAGATACATGATAGGAAATGAAGAACTCAAGTATCTTGTTCTTTGGATAGTTCCCCTTGAAATATGTTTTATAATAGACCATGGTTATTTGAGGTATGCTCAAAGACATTGATAAGGTGATGGTAAAGGGCTATGAAATAATGGATGTGATAGATGGTAAGGCTTTATGCAAACGATTGGATAAGGGGTATGGAAGGATAGAACATAGGTGCCAAATATTGAATGGGGTATTGGAAGACTTGTGTAGGATTAGATGGAAAGGGTGACATGATCAACATTGGGACACACGTTGAAGGATGGTGGAATGATGGAGGAAAAGTGGATTTTGAAGCTTTATATTTTGATGGAGAAGTGATTTTGGACTTTGGGACATAAGGACCCAAAATGGATGAAGGAAATGATGGAAGAGGTTTATGTGGATTAGATTGAGGATTAGATGAAGCCTTTGGAGTAAGCATCCTGAATGCCAAAGTTAATTTTTTTTTAGTATGAAATTCTTGTACGAGCAACTTTAGAATCCACGTAGCTTTTAATTTTTCTTGTTCTTGTGATTCTTTAGAGCGCATTTCTTCGAAAAGAGATTTAGGAATCCCATATCTTTTTATTTTTCTTTTCCTTGTGATTCTTTAGAGAATATTTCTTCAATAAGGGCTTTAGGAATCCACATAGTTTTTGGTATTGATTTCTCTTTTGGATTTTGGATCAATTTTTTCTTTATTTTGACATGTTTATTAGATTGTACATGTTGATCCTTGAATGCATGTGGATTTATAGATTTACAAGTTTTATGCTTGGCATCCAAATTGCTTCCAAAGGAATTGGGATTCATGGATGGATATGGAGGTCTTCTGGATGTGCTCATGTAGATAGATGGTTGGAAGGTACTCAAAGATGTGCACCTTTGTTGACCTTGACTTATGATAGGATGAGTGGATGGAGGGATGAAAAGACCCAAGATGGATGGAAAGGGATGAAGGCTTAAGTTTTGGGCAGTGTAATATTTTAGTGGCGAATATTCACCTTTTGGTGAATTCTAGGAAATAGTTTTTTCAGAATTGGCGAATTGCGCATGGTACACGGTGGCCCATATCGTCAAATCTTGACATGGTAATGGGTAAATATTCATTGGAATTGCCAATAAGATTTTCCATTTGATGAGGTTGACCAATATATTCACCTTTAACCAATCTGACATGGTTCTTTTAACGGTCTCTTATTTGCCAAGGGTATTAATTATGAATTGCATATAAAATCTAAAATAGAGAAATGGTTTATATTTTTATCTTAACCATGACCTATTTCACCACCCATTAATTAATTGCTTTATTGACAACAACATATTTCACCAACCTTTTGTTAATTCCTATATTTAGCATTGATTAGGTCAGCACATTTTCGCCAAAAGCCCGAGAATTTTAAAAAAATGAAAATTGGAAATTTGGAATTTGGAATCATGGATTGATATAAATTCAAATCAGATTTACAAAAGTAGTCTTATCATGTCCCATTACAAATTTTTGGAGGGCCATATTTACAAATAACAATCTTGCAATAGTAAACAGAGGATTCAACATTTCAGAGAGTCAAAATTCAGAGGAAGCAGGACCAAGGTAAGCAATTATTTGTTCACATTTCACAGTATTGCTATTAATTTTAATTCCTAGAATCCTAGTGACTAGTGAGAGGTCATTGGGTCAAGATGTTAGAAAAGGGTGACTATCCTGAGAGTGAGTATCCTCAGGCTGCTAGTGCTGAAGGGATTGAGATATCAGGGGAGGTTGAGACTCAAACTTCTCACTATGCTTAGGGAAATGAAGAGATTAGAAAGTTAGACAAGGGTAAGACTCCTCAGGGTAGTGAAGGGCAGGGTAAGACTCCTCAGGGTAGTGAAGGGCCTAGGAGGCCATCAAAATGCCCAAAACTTAAAGATACTACCATAAAGGCTTTCTTTGGAGTTGGAAATGTTTCTGCTCCATCAAATTCTGCAATTACAAGTGCAAAATCCATTCATAGTAGCTCACGAGTACCAGTACCACAAGCTGGGGTTGTCATTGAGTTAAATGAAAATCAAAATGCATCAAATGAAGATAATAGTGGTGGCACGAGAGAAGATGTTATAAGGGATACGTAGAACCAGTTGGATGAAAATGCTAGCAATGAAGATAATAATGATGTTGGTAGGAAGAAAAGAAAAAGGGAAGTAAAAATAGGGTGGGAGTGGGAAATGACAAGAAATTTTAAGGTTGATTGGGTAGAAAAGTACTCGTTCATTGAACCAGTCCTAAGAAATGATGAACAACCAACATAATGCAGGTGTAAGATTTGTACCTAGAAAAATAAAAGAGAGAAGAAGTTGCAGCTAAAGCTTGACACTATAGAAAAGCATATTGGTAAGGTTTATGAAAAACAGACCATAGGCGGACAAGAAATATCAGTAGTGAGATGGAAATCAAAGCAAGAATGTCTTCATGTTAAGTATGCCATAGAATATGAAGAGCATAACAAGAGAATGGTAGTAATTTCTACTAGTGAAAATCCAATCAAGGCTAGGTTTAAACATGCAGCCAATGAAGCAAACCTGGCAAAGACCGTTCAAATGAGTGTTGTTTTTCATATTATGTCTAGAGGGCATCCTATGAGAAACTTCTCAGAATATGGTAATTTATTATCCTTTTTGAAAGTTCCTCATTATCCTATGTCACATTGGTCAACAAATGTTGGATGGGAAATGACAAATTGTCTTTTTGAGGTGGAAAAGAAAAATTTACAAGAGAAAGTAAAACAATATAGATTTATTTCATTATCCATAGATGAAGTTACTACAGTAGATAACATTGCTTGGGTCTGTATGCATGTGTATACAGTAAAAGAACATGTCTACCAAGCTCATCTACTCTGTGTTCATAAAATGAGGGGCAATTCAGCAGTAGAAAACTTATATTTTGAAGTGAAGAATGCTTTGAATGAAGTTGCTAGTATGGATGATTTGATAATTGGAAAGAAGTTAGTGTGTGTTGGTGCTAATGGAACTGCAGTAATGCAAGACCAAAGGAATGGTCTTTGTGCAAGATTACAAACTAGTATTGCACCTTACATGCTTGACATACGTTGCATGGCCCATCGAATGAATTTAGCATATAAAATTGTAAGTGATTTTCCTACAATGTCAAAAGTTGAAGATCTAGTTCGTGACATATACTCTTACTTCTGTAGAAGTCCTAAATGTTTTGCAGAATTTAAGATTTTTTCAGAGGGAGTAACACTAGGAAACAAGCTTCTCAAGGATGTTGAGAGCAGAGGGATCTCTTTGCATTGACCATTAGAAAGAGTTCTAACAGAATATCAATCCTTGATCAGAGTAATATATGAGAATTGCCTCACAATAGGCAAAGCTCCTGATTTGTTACATAAGTTAAGTGATATAGAGACTCTATTGACTTTAGCCAGTCTTCTCCCCATGTTGGATTTAATGAACAAACTTGTTAAGAAATCCCAAGACAGAACTATGTGTATCCATGAGTACTCAGATTTACGTAGAATGACATGCGTTGCCCTGGATAATTTTTACTCAGATATGATAACACTTCAAAGCCCAAATTTTTTAGGTTGCAAATAATTACAAATTTGAATCACGCTGAGCATTTTTTACAATTCAATGAAAAAAATGATTTATGTGTGTTTGTGAAAGGATATGAAATGTCAATGCACCAATCTAAGACGAGAAAGCAATGCAGACTACTTCCAGTTAAAAGGGTTGATTTTGACAGGTTTGTTAAATCTATTAGTGATAATATGAAGTCAATTTCCTACCAACTTTCAAGTGATATTTGTAAAAGATTCCCTCAAAAAGAAATTCTTGAAGCCATGGGTTGTGTGTTTCCTCATTTTTGGAAAAAAGGTCGAAGATAAACAAATTGATGCACATATGTTTCATAAAAAAATTGATGAATTGATCAGAGAGTTTTCAAAACATGCAAATTGCAATGGACAACCAATTGAAGGAATTATAGATTCAACTAATCTTAAAAAACAATGTCAACAATTTTCATCATGTATGAAATTGCAGTTAAAAAACTTGAAGAATCCATTTGAACCTGGTGCAATAACTAGGCTTTGGAAAAGGATAGAGCGGAGTGAAGTATTGCGTAATTCAATATCAGAATATTTCAAACTTGCTGATTTATGTGAAACAATGATATTGGGGTCAGTGGAAGATGAAAGAGTTTTCAGTGCATTGGGGTTTTTGAAATCAAAGATCAGAAACAAACTAGACAAAAATTTGGAAACTTGCTTGAGATTGTTTGTTACTTAGTACAATGTTAGAGACTTTCCTTATGATAGGGCATTGGCAATTTGGAATTCCCTGCCTAAAAGATGAGGGCTTTTGAACACTTCAAAACATGGTGATGCTACTGCTAGTTCTGAGACAAATGATGGATCTGGGTCCCAGACTCAAAATGAAGATGAAGAATTTAATTTTGATTTTGAATACCCAACTCAGAATGAAGAAGAACCTCTTGCTACTAGTCAATTTCAGGAGCTGGATTCCATGTGGGATGAAGCGGCAGACTGCTCACTGACACTAAGTGAAGAATGAAGTGATTTAGAATTAGCATTTGGTTAATAGGTATTTCTAATTTTATACATTGTATACTTATTACTGTACTTGTTGGATAAATTGATAATGGACTTGAATATTTATTATTGACAATTTGACTCATATTACAAGTAATAAGTATTGTTCATAATTTTTGTACTTTGTAATTTGAATTCATGATTTTTGTAATGTAGAATGTTCATGAAATTTGAAGTATAATCATATAATTATTAATGTCCTTTTTCCTCACTGTAAAGTGTAAACGCCTAGGCCCTCAATGCCTCATAGTCATGCAGCCATGTTATTTCAACTTCAAGAATCAAGAATATGATTCAAAACTTAAATTGGCCTAGTTCCAAAGTTACGCAAACAGTTCATCTAACCCTATCTCAACTTCGCTTCATGCAAATTAGAGGCCTTTGGAACCCTTCCGAAGTTACGGTGACAGACCGACGGTCTTCTTAACATCTCTGCTCTCATATAACCTTGCGAAGTCCCGCACAAAGCCTTTCGTAACCTCTGAACTGTTTAATCTTGTAACTAATTAACCTTTCCAAAGTTACGCCTTTTCGCCAAATGCTTCATCGCAACTTCGTAACCGCCAACACTAACGACCAACAAACCCTCGCGAAGCTCCGTAAACCACTTGAACATTACTATCGTAGGTTCAGAATTGTTCCTGATGTTATAAGCTGAACATGGACCTCTAATCCAGCTATAAACACAATATAGTCATTGCTCGATCATCGAATCACAAAATTGAGTATGAATTACCCATTCGCACGATTCTATCGATTCAACCTGTTGCCTTCTAATTAACTGGGGTGTTTGATTTACTCTCAAAACGAGAGCCAACAACCTTAAGACCAAGCTAATACGAAGGATTTTCAAAGCTTGAAAGATGAACAATAATGAAATTAATCTAGAAAATGAGAAGTGCAATTAATCTAATAGCTTGAAGGAAATATGATAATGCAAGTTAATCTAAATAACTTTAAAGGAAATATGAGATTAATCTAATGGAAATAATCAAACTATATTAAATGAGAGTGCAATATTATACTAAAATGAAAAATTAAACTAATTATGCAATAAAAAGCTTTGAAAATGAATATAATTGAGACTAAAATTCACTATAGTATGGATGGTCTCACAATTGCCTTTTTTCGAATGAAGGAGAAGGTTCATTAAATAGACAAGCCCCGAGAAGGAATGAAGAGTTTCTTGAAAATGAACGGTTGACTCTTCATTCCCAATTGAGACAAATATTCATGAATTACTTATTAAAAGAATGAATTATTGCCACATATGGGTGACCGTTTCAATATTTGAATTAATAAGTCCAAATAATATAATCCATTCAAATAACAAGTAATATTAATTCCTTTTATGTGTATTAGCTAAAGGGGGTAGATTTTAATTTAATTTAGAGCACTTAGGACTTTAGAATTAAATTAAAATATCATAGGGATTATTTAGCTAATAAAGTTGAATACTTAGGAACTAATTATAGTGTGTGATTAATGCAAATTAGGGTTTTTGCAATTGACATCAAGTCAAATAAAGTCAGATAGGAGAGAGAAAATTGCCTAGTAAAATAGGACTTTAATGATGAAATTGAAGAAAATGCACCAAAATTGATTGAAATTATTAGGTGCCAATTTTGGGGTATTACATTTGCCCCTCTTTGAATTGATGTGCGAGCAGCACGTTGATTCAAAGAATAGTATGATGTGATAGATGATGAGATTTCAGGATTATCTCCAAAATAGAGCTTAACCCTCAAAAGTCAAGTTAGGATGCCAAGACACCGAAATAGATCGAATTGCAGAACCACCTCCAGAATGAAGCATGATTCTCTGAAGTCTAAGTTAGATTGCGAAGACAACAGTCTAAAAGAGATTTCGAGAGGAAATTGGAATCGGGGTTAGATTTTCCCAATGTCGATTGATCAAAAGGTGAAAGATGCAGATTTAGGACTAATCTCCAGAATCAGGGTTAGATTGCCCCTATACGAAGCTTAGCCCTCCGAGACCTGGGTTAGAATTCCCAGATAATGGTCCAAAAGAGATTTCAAGAGCCATCTCCAGAACGAAGCTTGACTTTCAGGAATTAGGGTTAGATTGCCCCAATACCTAATGAGATTTTGAGAACCATCTCTAGAACGAAGCTTGATTCCTGAGGATCCGAGTTAGATTGCTCAAATACCTAAAAGATAGATGACCAGATGACCAAATGTGAGGCATGAAGATGCCCCTAGTGAAGAGATTCCCCAAGAGGTGAGGACTTTGATTTAGATCAGTTTGAAATGAGACTGGTTCGACAAGATTCAAATGATGCAATCATCTTGCCCCCTCAGGAGTGAAATCAAAAGATGACATATCAAAAGGACGATTGACAACAAGAGGTTGCAGAGTAGAAGCAATCAGAATAGATTTGAGAAGCTGTAGAAGCAATTTTGGAGTGATCGAAAGGTCCTCTTGACCAAGTTTGACCATAGTTGACCAGATTTGACTAGAGTTGACTTTGATGAAAACATTGAAGATCTCAAGAAAATGATGAGGAGATGAGGATCTGGCAGGGAGATGACACCAGAACGCTAACTGCACAAGCGTCTGATCCCAAAGGATCCTAGAATTTAAAACACAATTTCAAGCTATCTAGAGATGTCAAATTTTGATTTTGATCCTGAAAATGGATTCAGAGCAGTCGATTTAGCCAAGGGTGCAATTTTTGTGCAAAACGGAGCACTTTGAAAATTAGGTCAAAAAGCTATATAAGGCCCAGAGGGGTCATTTTCAATTCATTATTCACTTTGTCTTCTTGTGAATTGAGCTTTGAGAGAGAGAATGGAGGGCATTCCCATGCATATGCATCAATTTGAGCACTCACGATGACACACCCTGCCATCGGAGTATGACCCACCTGTGAGTAGTCGATAATCCTCCTTGCATTTCAATTTGTACTACTTTCTAGGTTGATATAGGGTAGATCTAGCAACTTTTAGGACATGTTCTTCAAGTCTCGCACAAGGAAATAGTTTCCTCGCGCCGGCCTAGGTTGCCCCTCGCACGAGGAAATGATTTCCTCACATGGATCAGGGCTTCCTCTCCCGGGGTCTCCCTGGAGTCTCGCGCGAAGCGCTAGGTCATGTCGCGCAAACTTTCTCATTCTCACGCAGGAGAAGGTCCTGTCTTGCATGAGGAAACATTTTCCTTGCACGGGATGCTGCTGCAATGTTGTAAAACCTTGGCCAAAATTTGTCAAATTTGTATGAAACTAGCCAAGTAGAGCGTCACAGAGTCATGTCTAGGATAGATGCATTGTTGTATTTGTTGTTTGTTGTTTTGAAAACCATCATATTTGAGATACCGATCCAATGTCATCGCTTACTTTGCAGGTTGACTTCCCCAATGTCGCCTTCCGGTCACATCATCCAGTGATCACCATGTTGGTATAGAGATTGACAGATGTTGAGAGTGCACATATTGAGGGACTCGGTCTAGGATATTTCTGTGATATACCTGACATTCGAGTAAATCATGATCTTCTTGGTGCACTTGTTGAGCGTTTCCATTCGGAGACGAACACATTCCATTTTCCACTAGGGGAGATGATAGTCACTCCTGAGGATATATATAGGATCTTGTGGATACCTGTCCACGATGCTCAAGTAGAGTACGATGTACAACCGAGGGTAGGCATAGTGGCATTGAGGACTATATTTCAAGATGATCTAGTGATGGGTTGGGCCATCTCTTGGGAGGATTTGATCAGTAGGTATGGTGGCGCTCACCCATTAGCCATTGTCCTCGCTATGTTCTCGAGTTGCTATCTGGCTCCCAATCAAGGTCAGCATGGTTTGGAGTGTGGCTGGGGGTCGATGTTGCAGTAGATGTTGGCCAGACTAGCAGCCAGATTTGAATGGGGTGAGTGCATGCTTTCCCATATGTACCACGAGATGCACGAGGTTGTGTAACGAGGAGCCAGGACCATGGCGGCAAGTGTCTTTGTTCTTCAGATCTGGGCCTGGGAGCATCTCCCTATTTGCAGGCCTATATATCACGATACAAGGCAGGCGCTGGAGCCTTACATATACAGGTACGCAGGTCTAATGACTCACCCATTACTGGGTAAGACTGAGTAGTGGCGCAGATAGCTCGATGATATGGTGGTTGTTGTCTAGAGACCTTGGGTTGCTACTGAGCCATGGGATGATGCTCATCGAGAGCTTTCTTACATGTTTGTCTCGCATCCACTGATTGGACGTAATGTTACTGTCATTGAGTGCTTTCTTGTTACACATGTCTTGCATCAGTTTGGGAGACAACATGACATCTCCCATGAGTACTGCCCCTATGCCCACTTCGCCAATGAGGAGAAGAAGGGGTGGCACCCGAGGTTAGATCCAGGTAGATGTGTGATCAAGGCACACATTCCTTGGGCCCGATGGGATTACATGGTTGACGTCACCAATGCAGGGATTATGCCTGCATATAGAGATCACTACCTAGCCCATCCCTTTCCCAAATTTACAGATCTTGCAGGGATGGGTCAGAGAGCTTAGCAACAACCTGCACAGGAGTAGCCCGCATAGTAGCAGGTCCCTACACAGGAGCAGCCTGCAAAGCAGTAGGTCAGATGCAGGAGCTGGGAGCATTGGGACCCAACAGAGGTCCACCAGGCAAAGGACAGAGGTCCCATTATAGCAGGCACCTCAGGGAGATGATACAGATATGCCAGATGTTCCTATAGGAGCACAGACACCATAGTTGCAGGAGGCTCTTAGGAAGAGTCAGGAGAGGGTCAGGCAGGTTCAGCGTGAGAGAGATGACTACCATACCCGAGTCATCATATAGGAGAGCCGCGTAGCCAATCATGAGAGGGAGATCCTAGAGTTACGCGAGGAGCTGGCAAAAGCACAGCTGGAGATTAGATATGAGTCTTCTCAGGAAGCTTATTATTATTATGCAGCATATTTCGGAGCTGTTCTAGATGTATCAAAGAGGTGCCTCCATTTTCTGAGTACGCAGGAGCACCATAGAGACCACCACAGGCACCTCCGCAGCAGGAACCTCCACATCGGGCACCTCTGCAGAGACTGATGCCCCCTCCCCAGAGACTGATGCCACCTCCGCAGGCACCAGTACAAGGACCACCACCACCACCTCCACCAGGTGGTGATGGACAGAGTTAGCATATTTTGACATACATATTGTAGCTCCATTTTTGATATTGTGCTCGAGTAGCACCCTTCTTTTGTACATGACATTGATTCGATCGAGATATATATATGAGATTGTGATTTTGATATCATTGTACTTGTTGACATATTGCTTTGATGTTTATGTTTTATGAGATGTTTCTAGATGCTTAGATGTATGGATTGGATATGTATGAGATGCACATGTTTTCTTTTATGATAATGTACGAATATGCAATGTGGAAATGCAATAATAGATGGTACATAAATGAATGCAATGTATGATTTTATTTATGCTTATAATGGATGCACATGCAAATGGATATGAAAATTTATATGGGTTTTATGGATGCAAATGAAAATGCAATGAAAATGATACTAACCATCTCATATAGAGTTCTAGCAATATATGATAGGTACTAATCAAAAGGATGTTTCAAAGATCAAGAGCGCGAACCAGACACTTATGCAGCCAAGACAAACCCGGGACAAAAGATGAGAACCTTTGATGAAGAGATCCAGAAGAAGACAATCAAGAGAGCACCCAAAACACAGTCTCAATGCAAGCCTAGAATGAAAATGCAAGCCTAAACTAAATGCAAACCCTAGGACTTGGTTGTTGGACTCATCGTATTTATCATCATCGAGTTCTTTTAGGTACAAAAATTCACAAGATGCCATATAACCCTCACTGACATTGCAATCATGAGAATATGAATATGACATAAGTCTTAGATTTGTCGGAATGAGATGTAAGCATTAAGGCACAAGAAGCCAGAATGACCTGAACACCTATTCCTTTTAATTTAGCAAGTTAACATAAGCATCAAAGCATAATTTCTAGAATGAGATGAATGTTGATTGCAAACAAACACACCAGACACACAAGAGTTCCTTCTTTTGCCAAATATTGCTCGTAGTGACCCTTACGTTCACTTAGCAGGACGAGCGTTTGCAATTTCACTTGTAGCAGAAAGAAGTCACTCAAAACAGACAAGGAGAAGAACCAACCTCACCAAAGCGTCCATATAAAAGGAGTCGAGATACACATGGCCATTCAATATGAGATGAAGGTTCTTATAGACGAACACCCCTCTTATATGAATTCATTGGATCATTGGAACTAAACCAGCAAATAGAAAGCAAAGGAAAGATCATGCCCCCAATCTTCACGTTTCTCAGTCAAGGAAGACATCTTAGATTCGCTCAAGGGGAAATGATAAAACAACAAAACAAGAAATCAAAGAAAAAGCTCAGCATGCTTCAAAGAATCACAAATTTAGTTTTAGTTCCAGTTCATGTTTGTGTTCAAGTGAATTGAAGTTGAATCAGAAGCGTACAACATTCGAAGTCTCAATAGGACAGTGACAGCAGGCAGACACAATGAGAACCACTGGTGACTGTCGCGAGAGATGAAGTCTCAAGAAGATATCAGAGCACGAACCAAGTATCAACAGGTGAACGCAGTGAGAACCATTGGTGACCGATACAAGGGAGATTCTTGAAAGAGAGAATAAGCATAAATGAAACATTAGCAGGCAGACGCAGTGAGAACCACTGGTGACTGATGTAAGGAAGAGATCCTGAAAGAGAGGAGTTCAAATGAGAGCTAGGTATCAGTAGGCAGGCACAGTGGGAACCACTGGCGACCGATACACGAGAGATCCTTAAGGAGAGAAATCTCAAAAGTAGCTAGGCATCAGCAGGCAGATGCAGCGAGAATCGCTGGTGACTCATGCACGAACAAAAATTCTGAAAGCGATAGGACAATGCCCCCTAGACCAGGAAGGTGCCCCCAAGTGTGACCAGTTCCAATCCATGAAGAGTCGAGGAAAATCTTGAAGATGACTGAAAGCAAGTGCATGAGCTAGCAAACTAAAGCAGGAAATAGACTAAAGCAAGAAACAAACTAAAGCAGGAAAGCGGGAAAGCAAACTAAAGCAAGAAAGCAAGAACCAAATGGTGTTGAGATGAGATATAGCTTCAGGAAACAAGAGGCACCTGTTTACCAGGTTTTCACCGTCTTGGTAGAGATTCTATTTTTGCTACCATGACGCCTGTTTACCAAGTTTTTATCAATGACACATTTTTCTTCTTTTCAATTTTTTTGTACTTTCTCTTTTTTTTATTTTTTTTTTATTTTGGAATATTTCATTTTTTTTGTATTTTTGATCTTTTGACTTTTTTTGTATTTTGATTTTTTCACTTTTTTTTTTGTATTTTTTCAAATTTTCTATTCTTTTTTTATTATTATCAAGGCACCTGTTTACCAGGTTTTCACCAAGATAATAGATACATCAAAGCACCTGTTTACCAAGTTTTCACTAAGATGATCATTTTTTCAGGACATTTGCAATTTTTAGGATTTTTGACAATATACCATTTTTCTAGATTTTTTTAGGATCAATAAGTATGTACATGAGCATACATAGAATGCTTCAGCTATAGAATTTCTTCAAGTGAAGAGTGTTGATAGGCTCTTTGAGTTGTTCTCCTTCAGTGGTGGAGAGTCGGTAAGCACCAGACCCAAATGCTACAGTAATAACATATGGACCAAGCCAGCTTGGTTCAAATTTCCCTTTCTGGACTCGCTACTGCTGATTCTTGGGGTTCTCTCTCAAGATGAGATCACCCACTCAAAATTCTCTTTGTTTGAATTTCTTATTGTAGGATTTAGACATCCTCTTTTGGTATGCTCTTAGATGATCGAACGCCACCTTTCGACGTTCATCCAGTAACTCAAGCTCTTGAAGCTGGGATATTCTATTCTCTTCATCAGTGATGAGGCCTCTCAGAGAGATCCACAATGTAGGAATCTTGACCTCAATAGGAAATATTGCATCTGCTCCATAAACCAAGGCAAAGGGCGTGGCCCCCATTGGTGTTCAAATACTTGTTCTATAGGCCCATAATGTCAGGTTAATCTGGAGATGCCAATCTCTACCAGATTTATGAATTGTTTTGTGCAAGATTTTGAGAATTGTCTTATTAGAAGCTTCTTCTTGTCCATTACCCTAGGGATAATAGATAGACGACCAATGCTGAATGATCCTAAATTTGGTGCATAACTCTCTCAGGTCCTTGTTCTTGAATTGTCCCCCATTGTCAGTGATAATGGATGAGGGTACACCATATCTACAGATGATATAGTTCAATATAAACATAGCCACAAACTTGCCATCAGCTATAGCCAGAGGCACTGCCTCAACCCACTTAGTAAAATAGTCAGTAGTTGTGATGATAAACTTATGTCATCTTGAAGAAGAAGGATGTATCTGACCCACCAAATCAAGAGCCCACTGCTGAAATGGCCAAAAAATGATGAAAGGAATAAGCTCTTTAGCAGGAACATGGATTAGATTCCCGTGAAATTGGCATTATTTACAAGTCTTGGCATATTGAACAGCTTCTTTCTCCATATTTGGCCAGTAGTAACCCACTCTAACAAGTTTTTGAGCTAATGTCAAACCACTCAAATGATACCCACAGATACCTTCGTGTACCTCAGCTAGCGCACATTTGGACTCATCGGGTTCTAGACACCTAAGGAGGGTACCATCTAGACCCTGTCTATACAAGTCATTTGCTATGATGACATATCGTGAAGCATTATGAATTAGGTGATGCTTTTCATTTCGAGTATAGGTGTCTGGAATGATTTGGTCATGAAGGTAGGAATAAATATGGTGGTAGCGAGATGAGTCATGTCCAATGACTGAAGAGATCATCTTAGATTTGGGAATGTCATAGGCTGGGTAGTGTAATGCCTCCACCAGGAATTCATGTCTGAAGTCATTTTTTGGCATTTGTAACATTGAAGCAAGAGTGGCCATTGCATCGGCTGCTTTATTGTCTGCCCTTGGAATTTGCTGGAAAGAAGTGTGTGCAAAGTACTGTTTGAGATCATCCACCATTCTTTTGTAAGGTACTAGCTTGTCATATTTTATTTGATAGACATCATTAACTTGGTTGATGATTAACTGAGAGTCTCCAAAGACCTTGAGCTCATCCACACGCTATTCAATGGCTATCTTCGTACCCTTAATGAGAGCTTCATATTAAGCGATGTTGTTTGTGCAGGGAAACAACATTTTATAAGCTTTTGGCAATGAGTATCTTTGAGGCGTAATAAACAGAATGCTTGCACTTGATCCTTGCTGAGTGAATGATCCATCAAAGAACATGCTCCAAACTTGATGTGTGAGAAGCATGATGGATTCATCTAGGAATTCAATATTCAAAGGTTGGTGATCTTTTAGAGGAGCTTCCACCAACTGATTAACAATTGCTTGTCCTTTAATAACTTTTCTTTCAACATACTTAATGTCAAATTCACTAAGTCTCATCACCCATTTTGCTAATCTACTCGTGAGGGAAGCCTTGCTCAATAAGTACTTTAGTGGTTCAATTTTTGCAATAAGCCTTTTAGTGTGAGCGAGCATATAATGTCACAAATTCTGAGAAGAAAACACTACTGCTAGACAAGCTTTCTCAATGACAGAATAGTTCATTTCATATGAAACCAATGTTCTGCTGATATTCTTGAGCTAGGAGAGCACCCAAAGATGTGTTCGTTGCTGAGATGTATAGTACGAGCGGCTTCCCATGAATAGGAGGCATCAATATAGGTGGATTAGCAAGATAATATTTAATCTGAGTGAGTCCTCTATCACATTCTTCATTCCATTCATAAGTCACACCCTTATGCAAAGTGTTAGTGAATGGTTGCGACTTGTCAGCCAACTGTGAAATGAAATGCCGAATAGATTGTAGCCTTCCCTGCAGTCCTCTCATTTGACTAATATTCTTGGGTGGAGGCATGTCCATAATATCTTGCACCTTTTCAGGATCAACTTCTATGCCTTTAGCTGAAATGATGTAACCCAAGGGTTTCCCAGAAGTGACACCGAAAGCACACTTTTTGGGATTAAGTCTGAGACTAAATTGTTCCGTGCGGTCAATTATGGGACCCAAATTTGTAAGATGAGTTTTTCTCTGCATGCTTTTGGCTAAAGTATCATCCACATAATCTTCCATTGTTTTATGCATCATATCATGGAAAATAGTAGTAACATCTCTCTGATATGTTGCTCCAGCATTCTTAAGCCCAAAAGGCATGACATTCTAGCAAAAGGTGCCCCAGGCACATGTGAAAGCAGTCTTTTCTTGATCTTCTGGCACAATTTTTATTTTATTATAGCTAGAAAAGCCATCCATCAAGGAATAAATCTCATATCATGTTGTCATGTCTACTATCATGTCAATATTAAGCAACGGGAAGTCATCTTTTGGACATGCCTTATTTAGATCCCTGAAGTCTGTGCACACATGAATGGATTTATCATGTTTGGTGATTGGAACAATATTTGAAATCCATTCTGCATAATCAATAGTCCTTATGAAACCAGCCTTAAGAAGCTTTTCTAGCTCTTCTTTGACTAAAAGTGCTACGTGTGGATGCATCTTTTGAAGCTTTTGTTTAACAAGTTTAATACCTGGTGCAATGGATAGATGGTGCATGATTAGATTGGGGTCTAATCCTGGCATGTCAGAATAAGTCCATGCAAAGTTTATTTTCTTGCTTTGAAAGAAGCTAGTGAACTCTTCTTTTTCTTTTGCAGATAATGATTGTGCTAGATGAATAATTTGTGGAGCAACCTCTGTACCCAAATTCACTAGTTGTGTTGGCTCAATCAATACTGATGATCTCTCTTGAAAGTGGCTCAGAAGCGTATCCAGTGTCTCATCCTTGGGCACCTTAGAGAGGTTTTCACCCTCAGATACGTCTTTTATTTTTACTATTTTTGGCTCTGATATTGCCACAATGTGGTTTTCATCGTTAGAGCACCTATTTTTTCTTCTTTTAATTTTTTGACTAAGATACTTGATATCCGCCTCTGTCATGCTGACACTACTTTCGCTGGTGGAGGACATTATAGGTTCAATAGCATGGAGGTAACAGGCTAGAGCATAATCATTCTGGAATGTTAGGACTTCATTGGATGAGGAAGGGGAGTTCCAATTTATAAGATTGAGATTTTTGAGTGAGAGGGAAGTAGTGACTGGTTCAATTGCGTTCACGGTATAACCATCAAAAGCATGGACGAGCAAGTCAAGACCTAAAGTGATCTCATCCAAAGGAGCATTCAAATCCCTATGCGACATTATGTCGGAAGTAGAGGACAAGTTAACATCGGTGGCATCTAATTCATGCGACCTAACGCTAGACCCTTCACCTACTTCGAGAAGTCTTTCATATGTATGCACCATGTCTATATCTTTATCATAAGTAGCATCAGACAAAGATTCAAATTTGTACTCATGTGAGTTAGTACTTGATGTGGGAATTCCATTAGCACTGGTTGTATCATCATCTTTACCCCTTGCATTATTAATGGCTCACTGAAGTAGATCTTTTTCAAACTACTCTTGGAAGTGTGGGGGTATGTACCATTCACCTTGAAAGTCAGAGTCAGCCATTTGTATTTCTTTCCATTGGTCATATGTGATTCGATGCACCGAAGTGGTCTCATCAGAATCACTATCAGTCTCTACCATGTGGACAGGTATAATAGGTTCATCTAATTCTGCAAAGAGTGCAGCAAGTTCCAAAGGAATAGGATATGGAAATGTGTCCTCATCAGAGCTGGCCTCTGGATTTATCTCCGGAGTAGTATCTTCAAATTCTGACTCAGGTTTAGGTTCAAGTTCTAGCACAAATTTGTTTATCCCTAAATGAAAGGGGATCTTTTTGAAGCCTAACCCAGTAGTATCCTTTGTGCGGTAACTTTTAGCTTCAATGGGTTTCAACAAACCATTGTCATTATTTCCTATAGGACCACTCCCCTTATAGCCAAAGCACTTAATGATCTTGAAGGCCTCACTGTATGGCTCTTGTTCTAAGTTTGGAGGAGGAGTAGTTGTTTCAACTATTTCTTTTCCTTTATAGATCCAAGCTGTGATAGCCCTCTCTTCATCCTCATCTTCTAAAGGTGTAGAGGCACGTACAAAGATGCCATTGTAGATTGTTTGAGGAGGGTCATCAAAAGTTTTTTTATTCTCAGAAGGTCTCCCATAAGAGCGTGGAGATAGAGGAAGAGCAGCCAATGATAGCACAGGTACAATTTGGAATTCTCCCATGCCTGTATCCTTAAGTTTCAAAGTTTGTTCCATTTCTTTAAGCTTAGCATCATAGAACTCAATGGATTCTCTATTAGCTGAAACAAAGCTATCTGCAGATTGTGCAAGAGTGTTGCAAGAGTAATTGGTATTAATAGGCACAGTGACTTCCACCCCATGGAATGGAAACTTAATGCATTGATGGTACATGGACGGAACGGCCTGCATCTCATGAATCCATGGCCTACCCAACAAGATGTTGTAGGCAAGAGGAATGTCAAGAACTTGAAAAGTAACATCTCTCTCAACAGGTCCTACACAGATACGTAGCACAACTAAGCCTTGGGACTTGCGTTCCTCTTCATCATAAGCTTTGATGGTAATATTTTTGTGGGAATCTATACAATTCTCATCATACCCTAGCTGGGTAAGCAACTTAGTAGAAAATATATTCAAACCAACACCATTTTCTATGAGCACTCTGCGAACACGTTTAGGACCTATCATGACCTCTATATGCAAGGGAGTGTTATGCAGATGGCTCAAAGAGTGATCATCTTCTTTAGAGAAGGATAGATAGTGAGGCAAGGTCAAATGACCTACCATAGATTGGAACCGATCGAGATCAAGATCTTTGGGAACGTTAGCCTCGGTGAGGGCTTTATCTAGAATCTGCCTGTGAGCAGGCGAGATCTTCAACAACTCAAAAATGGTGATCTGAGTGTTGGTTCGCTAGAGTTGATCTGAGATGCTATAACTAGTTGTGCTAGATGTAGGAACCAATTTTGTGTTCTTGTTGGCAGGGCCAACAATAGTCTTATCTACAGTTTTCTTTGGAGCAGATGTAGAAGTATCGAGACCTTTCAAAACAACTCTTCCTCATGATCGAGTAACAATATTGGCACAGTCTTGAGGTTGTTCAGATTCAGATGAATGAGATGTGGAACTATGCAAGATGAAAGGAGTCTTAGGTTTGGGAGCATCACCGCTCCCCTTAATAGTAATCACATCGCAGTATTCTACCCCAACAGGTTCGATCATACCAATGACATTGTCATCGTTAGTGTACATGTAATTGATCTTAGCATTGGTATTCTTAGTGTTTGAAGACTCACCCTTCTCATGAGGAGGGAAGGGATCCTTAAATGCTTGATGGTCCAAATTCTTGTCAACAATGTCACCACTATCAATCAAATCTTGGACCTTATGTTTTAGCTGAAGACAAGTAGAATCTTATGACCCTTATTCTGGTGATAGTCACAATAGGTGTTGTCATTCCACCAATGAGGTCGTGGTTGCGGGTCATAGAGACGCTTTTCCAAAGGAGTAAGAATTTGATTCTACACAAGATTTTTATAGACCACATCAAGTGGTTCTCCCAAGGAAGTGAATTCGCACTTTTGTCGAGATGCCCAAGGTTTGTTTCTAGAAAACCTCGAAGGCTGCTGATTTTCTATCCTAGGCTTTTCAACAGCTTTGACCGCTTGTATGCTAGAAGAGAGATTAAAAATAGACTTAGCAGGCTTTGTGGTCACATTGTCGACCACACCATCATTCACAACATCTCTATTCTTGTTGACAAACTTCCCTTTATCCTTATTCACGTTTGAAGATCCTTGTTTGTTGTCTTTGCTCAAAGTCAATTCCCCCTTTTTGAGCATAAAGGCCTCTATTCGCACTGCTTGTTTAATCATGCTATCAAAGGTTAGAGGACCTTGTAATTGCACTTGGTATCCGAAGTCTGGGACAAGATTGTCCAAGAAAATGTCGAGTCTCTCGAACTCTGGTAGCTTGTGAGGACACCTTGTACATAATTATCTCCACCTTTGGAGAAATGTTAGGAAAGATCCTCCTTGTCACTATTTTAAATTGAAAAGATCTCGGATGTTGAATATTATGTGAGTAATGTTGGAGAAACAGATTAGCCATTTCATCAAAAGTCTTAATGCCAGTGGACAATCTAGAAAACCACTCCATAGCTGGTCCACCCAAGCTACGAGGAAATAGATGCATAAGATATGTTTGATCATGTATAAATTCCATGGATAAAGCACCAAACTCCCTTAGGTGATCTTGGGGATCAGTAGCACCCAAGAATCTGTCATATTTAGGGAGCTCTACACCTCTAGGAAAAGGTGGCATGTGAAGACTCCTATCAAAGGGGAAAGGACAAATGCTTTCCATTGTGAATTGTTGTGCGGGTTTGTCCTTATTCTTCACAAGTTGGCTAATCTGATCTTGCATGTCTTGGACCATCTTTTGCAATTTAACAGTCTTAGTTTCTTCTTCCTTGGCCACAAGTGTTTCAACTTGATAGTCTGAGGGTAATTTAGCTCCTTGTTTGGCCAACTCAAGAAAGTATTTTTCCTTCTCCTCTAGAAGGATGATCTCCATCATCTTAATAAGACTCTTGTTTGCTTTCATAGCATCTATGTCATCTTGAGTTATTGTGTCATCACCCTGATTTCCAAGGTTCTCAGAAGTGCTTGGGATTTGATCTTGAGTCTAATCATAAGGGGCAGGACAATGGTGATACGTTGGTTGACCACCTTGAGCTTTGTATTGAGCTTGGTGATTTTCATTTTGATCATAGTGTTGCTCATTTCAAGGTTGGGCATGGCATTGTTCATTGGAAGATTGACCAAAATGCTGGTTGTTTTGAGATTGATCAAAATTTTGGCTGTATTTGCCTGGATGGAAGTCAAATGGCTCTCCCATCTTGTTGTAGGCTTGCACAATACATGAAGACTTAGTAAAATGATATGTACAATGTCAAAAGGGTGTAGCTAAGGTAAATTTTGGTGCTCTAATAGGATCAAGAAGATCAATGGGTTTAGATGAGTCGATATCGTCAATAGGATCGATAGGTTCAATGATAGGACTAGTCTGAGGAAGAGGTCTTCCAAAGTTGTGAAACAATGAGTTGTTTTGGAAGAATGAGTTGTCTTGACCTTGAAATGAGAAACCAGGTTGCACTTCAAACAATGGATTAAAACACTCTTGGAACACTGGAGGTGATTGGGACAGGCTATCTTTAAAAGTACTCAACGAAGAACTTGAGGATTCCTCACAATGTTTAGTTTGCACAATAGGTTCGGGACAACTTATTTCTTGATTACGAGGTTTGCCTCTACCTTGACCAGTATTACGAATGGGATAAGTGTTGCCACTTCAAGTTGTGACAGTCATAGATGAAGATGAAATGTGAGAAGACTTGGGATAATGCTAAAACTCTATCTCTAGGAATAACGAAAAAGAGATAAAGGCTAGAATAGCCAAGATGTGAGATGCACTTGGTATGAATCGTCAGGAGTATGGATAGAATAGCCGAGATAAGACTATCGCAACACAAGGTACAAAAGCACAACAGATGAGAAAAATAACAAGGAGACAAAATGAGTCAAAGCAAAATTGATCGGTTCATAGCTCGAGACACTCAGTTTCTGATAGTGAACGATAGGAAATAGGTAAACAGACCTTAGACAAAAACCAAATCAAATAAAAAGTCAACTAGTCAATGGGAAATAAGTCTCTATTTTGAAAACCAAGGTATAGGTTTGCACGAGAAAGTACCAGGCCATGCGAGAGAATGCTAGGCTTCACGCGAGAGAATGAAATCTCGCGTGAGAAAGTGCTTAGTTTCTGAAACTTCATGCGGGAAAAAAGACAGTGTTCGATAGTTCAACACAAATTTTGAGATAAAAGATAGTTTTTGGGACACATCGTAAATGGTTCTCAGATAGGAAATCCAGTTTCCAAATAGTTTGAAGGATAGTTTAATCAAAAATCTCAGTTTGAAGGTTTCAAGCACTCATTTACAAGCATAAAGGTTTGATCAAACAATGGTGACATAAGAAGTAGTCATAAACAGACCTACCAAGGACAAAGCAACTTGGTCTTATCATGGGAGTCTTCGTTTAATCATGATGGACAAATTTAAGACTTGATAACAAACACATAGTTATCCCTACAAAAATAAAATGGTGAGAAGACAAAACCTTTGCCCCGCTGCTTATGCGCATGCGTGTACCTCACGCAGTCATGTCACCCCCTAGAGGGCGCCCGTGTTTTTGGTGTTTCCAAGGACTCAATAGTATATGTTCAAAGGTTACCCTTGTGGCAAGGGCCAGTGTCATATACCACCTTCAAGCATCCAGGTGCATGCCTATGGTGGGAATCTACGGGAGAGATTCTTCCCCCTCACTGCACAAAGATTATGACTCCTTTCGGAGGTGAATCGGGTAGGCAACTAACTAGTGAAAGTTCTTAGTGGGATTCTATTCACACCAACCTTTGGTGCCCCCAATACAGGGCTAGGGCCTTACAACCACACCAACACCCGAAAGTCATACACCCCCGCAAGCAAGGCTAGGAGCGGCGCCGCTCAGTACAACATACAGAGCCTTCTCAAGATGATGTCAAAATCAAGACAAGGAAATTAACATTGTTTTGGATTCTTTAGACTCAACAAAACATTCTTTATTATTGTGAGGCAGAATCACCAGCGATAGGTGCATACTCACTTGGGTCATTCCCAGAGGTTCAACTTTTGGAAGGCCCTCTAAAGGTGACACAACTTGGTTTAGATCTGAGGGTTTGATTTTTTGTTTCTTTCAAAGAGAGAAGAGCATACTTCTCTACCTCTTCACTTCACCCAAACACATCAAGAAAATTCATCACCGAGTTAGCTTCACTCCACCAAATCCATAAGCTTTTGGGTTTCTGGTTCTCTCAAAGAGAGAAGAGCATAATCCCCTTGGCAAGTAGAAGTGCTAAAGATTCACTACCTTTCTCTACTTCCCTAGGTATCCATCATTCTAGCAACATCTGGGTCTTGGTTTCATCTGTGGGCATCACTTCCACGTAATGAAGAGCCTATTCCCCTACTTTTCTATTAGGACCCTTAAAAATTTTTAACGGAGCCCTAATTAGACTATGTGAATGAAAGCAAGAAAATAGACACAACATTTTAATTGATCTTCGGCAATCGTCCTGCAAGCAAATCATTAGCAAGTTTTATGATCTTCGACAAAGTGACCTGCAGACCACTATTATGTTGTGATAGAAACAGAGATATGAAATAAACAACAAAAAGAAGATGTCAAAAAAAAAAAAATAGTAAATTGCAAAATCTGGAAAAATTAAATGTCTGACAGTGAAACTTCGCATGAGGAAGTACTGCACTGCGTGCGATAAAATACCAGGGACTATACGAGAAAGTACAATTTCACATGAGAGAGTGCTACAGGGAGCAAAACTTCACGTAGGACACTCAGGAATCTCGTGCAAACTTCCATACATAGAGAAGTACAGACGTACGGTAGATTACAAAATTCAAAAAAATGTTTAAAATCAATGAGGCCAGAAATCAATTTTTCGGCCCCACAATGAGTGCCAAAATGTTATAAGTTGAACGTGGACCTCTAATCCAGCTATAAACACAACATAGTCATTGCTCGATCATCAAATCATGAATTTGAGTATGAATTACCCATTTGCATGATTTTATCGATTCGACCTATTGCCTTCTAATTAACTGGGGTGTTTGATTTACTCTCAGAATGAGAGCCAACAACCTTAAGACCAAGCTAATATGAAGGATTTTTGAAGCTTGAAAGATGAACAATAATGAAATTAATCTAGAAAATGAGAAGTGCAATTAATCTAATAGCTTGAAGGAAATATGATCATGCAAGTTAATCTAAATAACTTCAAAGGAAATATGAGATTAATCTAATGGCAATAATCAAACTATATTAAATGAGTGCAATATTAAACTAAAATGAAAAATTAAACTAATTATGCAATAAAAAGCTTTGAAAATGAATATAATTGAGACTAAAATTTGCTATAGTATGGATGCTCTCACAATTGCCTTTTTTTCGAATGAAGGAGAAGGTTCATTAAATAGACAAGCCCCAAGAAGGAATGAAGAGTTTCTTGAAAATGAACAGTTGACTCTTCATTCCCAATTGAGACAAATATTCATGAATTACTTATTAAAAGAATGAATTATTGCCACATATGGGTGACCGTTCGAATATTTGAATTAATAAGTCCAAATAATATAATCCATTCAAATAACAAGTAATATTAATTCCTTTTATGTGTATTAGCTAAAGAGGGTAGATTTTAATTTAATTTAAAGCACTTAGGACTTTAGAATTAAATTAATTTATCATAGGGATTATTTAGCTAATAAAGTCGAATACTTAGGAATTAATTATAGTGTGTGATTAATGCAAATTAGGGTTTTTGCAATTGACATCAAGTCAAATAAAGTCAGATAGGAGAGAGAAAATTGCCTAGTAAAATAGGACTTTAATGATGAAATTGAAGAAAATGCACCAAAATTGATTGAAATTATTAGGTGCCAATTTTGGGGTATTACACTTGACAAAGTGTCAAATATTAATCCATCTGTTAACACATGTCACAGTCCATTCCTCTATGATTTCCACGTAGCATGCAACTAACTCTCACTTTCAACACTGTTATGCACTGTCACTTTTAACTAACTGTCTCTTTAATTCTGAAGTTATGCACGTCGTTAGTCAGGAGTCCCTTGGAAGTTCAGAACCCATCACCATCCTAACCACTTAACCATTGAGAAGTTACGAAACAACCTAGCATTATGTTAGAACATTGCCCATGGTCAAAGCTTCCTAATTTCCTAGAAATTGTCAATTTATTATTTGTCATACTCATTAGTCAATTTATTATTTGTCAATTTCCTAATTTCCTAATACTAAGCATTTACTTAATTCCTTAATTCCCTGAATCAAAAGCATTTAAATTTTATTTAATTCCTAAATTCCTAATTTCTTAAAGCAAATATTAATATAATAATATGACATTATACATAATATACAATTATACATTCAATTTTAAACAAATTGCAACTGTGGTCTTGAGATTCTTGACTTGAGCTCTTTACAAAATTACACAGGCACAGTGACAGAAAATTACAAAATATCCTTGTATTAAAATTTAACTTCCTTGAAATTTATACATCAAAATTTCAAATTCAAGAATCAATGATCAATGATCATACTACCAGACTTAGAGACTTCTATCAGAAAATTACAAAATATCCTTGTATATTTGTATTAACTTCCTTGAAATTTATACATCAATATCAATGACAATGATCAATGATCATAGTACTAGAGACTTCTATCAGAAAATAAAAACTAACATTGGCATTTGGCAAACAAGTTTGGAAACAGTTATTAGAGCGACAACTGGCAGTCTGGATTCTTCAGAATCAGTCTTGGTTTGCACCAAAGGTGTATCCACAGCAGGTGAACCGCAAACATAAGATACCCTATTCGAATTAACTGACCTCCCTCTATTGGCTCTTCATCTAATACCAGTACTATCTCAACTACTTCCATCATCCATGTCAATGTCGCAAGGCTTGAATCTCTCCAATGTTTTCCCACACCACAATTTCCCTCTTTGATGGCCAAGTTATCGCTCTAACTGTATCCAAGTTTCAAGGCATTTGTTCCACTTGGCATCCATTATGGCTTGAGATTCAGCAACAAACTTATTCATGTCAATCTCCTTCTTGTACAATTCATCCACAACTTCATAAAAAATTGAAATGTTAGCATCACCAATAAAATAAGAAGCCACCTTGCTAGCATCCAAAATTTGGTTGAAAGAATCAACCCACTCCTTGCATTCCTTCAAGTGTCCCTCTATGTCCACAATAGAAGAGATATATCCTCTAGACTCTTTAGCAAAAACCTTTAGCTTTGCCTAAACATTTTGTAACTTGCCAGTGAAAAATGCATACAAATCCTTTACTAATAACACCATTTCCTTAACATCAATTATTTTGTCAGGTAACTCCATTTTTTTTCCCATTAGTAAAACTAACCTATCAAAGAATTGCAAGTATGGGCCCCAAGTATTAAATAATGGGGTTAGTACAAACAAGGAATTACAACATTGATATTTTGTCCCCTGCAAAGAAATAAAAGTACTATGAATGATTTGAGACTTCCCTTTTAAAATATTTACTCTGTGTAATAGCACCTTCTTCAAAGTCTCATTTTCAACAATTCCAGTATTAGGAGGCTGATCAGCGTCCATTGTTATCTTTTCTGTTGCAAGTTCTAGAGCTAAGCCCCCCTCATACTCAGTTTCAACCCCAGCATCACAGACCTCTGTAAATGCCCTAGACTGATTTTTTAGACTAGTTATTTCATCTTTTAGCTCCTTCACAATCTTATCTAGGAAAAAATTCTTCTTCAGTTCCTCTTCAAACTTTTTTCTACTTGACACATTATCTTTGAATGTCTTGGCTAGCCTGTTCTCTAAGTCCTCAACCACTGCTTTATTCATGGAGGATGAATGATGTAGGAGATTTTCTATCTCTGATCTTGTAGTGTCCTGCAACCTCCATATTAATTGGCTACCATTTGTTGTGTCTTGGATGTCAACCAATTTGGGCTTATTAGATTATGGCACACACCATACTGCTAGTGTCTTAGTGTCCATATTGAATCTAGAACCCCTTTGTAGTCCATTGGGGCCAAAAGCTTCATAAGCTACAACTTTATCTTGCCTCTTGATTTGGTCAATTAAGAATGAGAACTCCAAGTCCCATCCAGGGATCAACAACATGCCACTTTCTTTACGATATCTCTTGCCTCCTCCACAATTAATGTTTCATTATTGGGATCATAGGCCTGTAATTTTTCAATCATTTCAACAGTCTTTTCATGTGATTCCCCTGGTTTCAAAGACAATGCTAATTCATTCTTCTTAAATCTAAAGAGAAAAGTTTTAAACTCATCGGACTTGATGAATTCATCATCATCTATAAACTCTTTAGCTTGGATGACCTTGTCATCCAATCTAGCTGCAACCAATTCTAACTCATCTAGGGCCTTTTCTCCCTCATCTACCTATGATGTCAAAAATTATTGTCTTAAGTTAGCAAAGTAATGGCTATTACCTGGAAGGATTTTTAGTGCCTTTTGCCTTGCCTTTTGTGGTACATTCATCAACTTTTGTTTCTTTGATGGCCCCTGCTCAGATGTGGATGGCTCGGCTTGTTTTGTTTCTACCATAAACACCACATCAAGTTCAACTTCCTCAAGGTTTATTATGTCCTCTTCCTTCTCCTCAGGGATGTCTAGAAATTTAGACATAATATCTTTGTAATTCTCTATACACATGTCAATTCTTGGCATGTATTTGAGATCAAGAGTAGAAACCGAGGAAGGTAGGTTCTGCCTTTATCAATTCTTCCTCTACCCTTACAATATTTTGCCATTTACAACTTCTCTCTTCATAGATATCTTGACTGAGAACATTTATAATAACATCCTCATCTGCCATAGGGTGATTTAGAGCCAAATTGTGATTCCTCATTTCTCTCAATGCTCCTCTAACAAAGTCTTCAGGGTCATACATCCTTGCATTAGCAGAGGGCAATATGAATTGTCTCAGGAATTCATGGATTTGGTCCACAACATCTTTACCTATAGATAAATCCCCTATTTGGAATATGCTTGCCAGAAAGGTTCCCTTATGTCTTTTAGGGCCTAAGTGCTCTCTATCCATCATGATAAGCTACCACAGGAATTCTATTATTGCCAATCTTTCTGGGACAAATTTTGGCAGTATGTGTGGAGGTTGAGGGCAAGCATACACTCTTATAACAGTAAAATTCTTTTAAAGAAACATATCACCCCAATTGTGCTTAATGTCATTGTCAATTTTAAATGCTAAGGGTCTAAGAAATTTTCTAACAACTAAAGGAAATCCATCCCTCACAAACCTAACATGTTCATTATTGTCCACAAAATCACTATAAAAAGAAATGGAATTAGAGAAATGGTAACTTCTATCCCATAACCTGATCTAGAGTTGAAGCGGAACAGTTCCTCCTACATTCTTGGTCTCATTGATGAACTCTGGGTTGATGTAGCCAATATTGCAATAGAGGATTAGGTGCATCAGCATGGAGTAGTGATTGAACTTGAAGCTTTTTAAATTAGTCTTTGCATTCATCAACTTAGTGTGCATTACATTGATTATGTGCCCCACATAATCAAACTCCGTGTTGGTGTACAGGTCCTGAACATTTGTAGCCATGACATAAATGTCAAGACACACTGTCAAACTTCCATCTATTCCAATAACTTTGTGTAGACCGTAGATGGTATTCTAGAAATAGGGAAAGAAAAGATCAATATCAAATGAATCTATAACCTTCTTCAGCAACAACTCTGCCTCTTTATTTTCTCTAGGAATATGCTTCCTCGTAACCCTTCCAGTGTAGTAAATTTTTTGTCTATTAAACAAGGCCTCCTCTTCTACTA
Organism: Chamaecyparis obtusa; assembly: GCA_027943335.1. Classification (NCBI taxonomy): domain Eukaryota; kingdom Viridiplantae; phylum Streptophyta; class Pinopsida; order Cupressales; family Cupressaceae; genus Chamaecyparis; species Chamaecyparis obtusa. Next base: position 1,643,544 of record BSBK01000284.1, on the reverse strand, counting down.
GGTCAATATCCACGCTCATAGGTCCCTGAAGGTCAAAATCTTGAATAAAAGTCACTCTTTCTAACATGCAGAGTATAGACTTGTCGTGCTTGTGGAAAGCTTGTGTCACAGAATGTATGCTTGAATTAGTGCTTTCATGGGGTCTACATCCAAAAATACATCAAGTACTATCAACTTTCCCAAGTTCATGTCCCATGGGTTTGAAATAGGAGGGCCTCTCAATCTATTATTATAGAAATACATGAAGAGATCATACCCAATTGTGTTTGGGCAGACAACATCCCTACAAAAAACATAAGGGTCCCTCCATTCATAAGCGTTAGCTGATTGAAAATTTGAGGATCCAGGCAACAGTTTCATCCATTCTTCAACGTATATGTTTGGCCTCTTTGTTCTTGAATGCACACTCTTTCCCGGTAATACAACAACATCAGAAGATCCTTGTTCTTCCATTCTTTATATATACTAAACTCTAAGTAGTAAGCTCCTTTTCTACACTTAAAGCCAAAGGTTTCAACTCTCTATTGCTCTTCGACTCTGGAAATTATGGATACTTTATGAAGTGTGAACTATCTTTAATAACTAACAAGAAACTCACAACCAACCACTAGGCCACCTACTCTATTAAAAATTAAAATCTCATCAAGTGCACAGGCATGAAATTAGTAATTACCTTTTTTAGAAAAGTGTCACTGTCAACTATCACTTCCAGCATAGATTTGGTGGCGATCCGAGAGAAAATAATTGGCATGTTGCCAAAGTCACACTAATGGTACATCTTGTATGCACCCAAAAATGGTCGGCTAGACTTTGGGCCCCATTTATTCGATTTATTTATCTTGAATCAGTTTTATCAATAATCAATATTTTGAACATTATCAATCTCTTGATCAAGTCTTAATTTCGATCATATATTGGATTTTTATCCTATGGGCTAATCATTTATCCTAAGTCTTTATTTGATTAAAAGGAATATTTCCTCCCCTTTTGATTAAATAAAAAGCCCCATTTTTCATCTTATCCTAAGTTGCACAAATAAAACATTATTCCTATTTTATAAAAAGGAGAAAAGCACTTTTTGTCTCATATGGACATAAAGTCAACTCTTATTTTCCTATTGGAGGATATGTGTGCACATGGATTGCTCCTCTTTCAAGCTCCACCGCTGATTAAGACTTTTTGCCTCTTAATCTCCATGGTCCATTTCACCTCATTTCTTATAAAAGGAGAGCTCTCTCCTTCATTTGCATCCACTTGTTTTATGCTAATGTTATGCTGCAGGTTTTAGGTGCATTTGGAGCTTTTGAGGATATTGAAGACTTGTTGCATTTCATTGTAGTTGCATATTTCCTTTCTTAGTTGCATGATCATGACATATTAGCTTAGTTTCCTTTTATGCAATAGAATAAGCTCACATAGTCTAAATAGGAAGGATTTGTAATCCATTGATATTTCCATTTCATAGCTTAGTTTGTACTTCCATTTTCATAGCATAGCTTGCACATTTGCATCTTCATTTTAGTTGCATTGCATTGCATTTCATAGTGATTCTTGGAGATATTGGCATTGTTGCCCTTGTCTTCATTGTGAATCTCTCATTATGTGGTTGACTAGCAAGGTCACAAGTTTGTAACTCTAGCTGAGAGCAATTTTCAACCTTGCAACTCCATGCATAGAGAGCTATGAGCCACTTTGTGAGGCCTCATTCTTGAGCAACCTTGCATGTAATGGTTCATAGAAGTGCACCATTTTAGTGTGTACATTTCTGGCGCCCACCGTGGGGCAGAGTAGATTAGCTTTGTCCCTTTAATTCTGTATTTTTCGTCCAAATTTTTGTCAATTTTCGGCTTGGTTTTCAGTCTCTGGTTTTTTTCTTAGAGTATCGCGCGATACTTCTCAGAAATATCGCGCGATATACCTTTGTATAGCGGTGCGACACTTCACGCGAGAGAAGAATCACCTGCCAGTACTGAGAAATATCGCTTGTTATCGGGTGAAGTATCGCCCGCCCATAGTGAGAAGTATCGCCCAGACTGAGAAATATCGCGCAACTATAGGAAACTGTGTCGCGTGATACTGGTGAAGTTTGAGAAATATCGCCTGGTCTGACAGAGATTTGCATTTCTAATTTTCTCATTTGAATTTGATTATTTTAGTTTGCTGTTTTACTTTGTTGTGTTTAGATAGGTCTAACCTGCATCTTTTAGCTTAAATCTAGCAGTTTAATGCATGTTTACATTTGGATTTGGATTTTGCTAACTTTGTGGGTCTAACAAGTTGTGTTTGTAGGTGCTCTCATTTGATTGAAAATTGCTAAAAATGCATGTCAAAGAGGGCTACTAACAGTTTTTGCAGGGCTGCCCAAGCATAAAAAAAAAAAAAAAATTTCTTGCTTGTTTATTTGCTTTCCTTTCAAGTGTGGCATTCACTAATTGTATTAGGAATCTTAATACCTTGTGAAAGGGATCTTGAGGTGGTAGGAGAAGTATGCTCTTCACCTTTAGGTGAACCAGAAAATCTTGACCCATCTTAAGGTTTTGGAAGCAAGGGAGTAATTGAACCTCTTTTCTTGGTGTGTTTGAGAGACATTCTTGAGATAAGGGAGTATGCTCTTCACCCTTGTGGTGAACCAAAAACTTTGAACCTCAAGAGTTGATCTATTCTTTGTTTAGTTTAGGATCCTTTAGCGGGCCTGCTCTTGAGCAATCAAGAGGAACGACTCAAGTGGGGACAACCTTGTCATCATTTTCCTTGGTGGAAAGTGATTCCAACTCACTATAATCTCAAGGCTATCAAGGACACCAAAAACCTTGGTAGACATAACACTTGTCTTCGTTTAATGTGAGTAGCTCATGGGATTGCGACCATGAGGAAAATATTGAACAAGAATGCTTAAGGTACTCTTGAGGCCGCAAGGTCCTAGTCCTTTATGAGGAGCAAGAGGGGTGTTGTGAACGGAAATCCTTATTAAGAACCATTAGATAGAGGCCACCCTATTTTAGCCGCTTATCTTCTTAGTGCAAGGATTGATCCAAGTGGTTTACCCGGATCACCTTAAGATGCTCACCATATGTGTCCCTTTGGTTGTGTCATTTGACATTTGCATGACAAAGCCAACATCTCTTGTGGGTAACCACTTGGTGTGAGGTGAGGGGGCATCAAGTTGTGGGCTAAGTTGGTAAGTATTGAGCCTTAACTTTTTAGGATAGATTTGCTTGAATTATCTTCGGTTGTGTGATACCAGTGCAAATGTTCTTACATACAAACAATCGGTAGCATTCATAGGGTGCTTTTTCAATTCTGATATCACAAGTGTTTGTCTTGGCAAGGTTGCTTTTGCCCTTGTTTCAAGTGTTTGAGACCATGTTTTAATCCCTTATTGTTTGCAAACCTGCCAAAATTTTGCTGATATTGTGACTGAAATCGAAAACATCAACCCTCAGACTGAAAATTTTGACCAAACAGATCCAAAAATGCAAATTTTACACAATTATGGTCAAGAGTTAAACAAATCTGCAACAGTATCGCACATTGTAAAGCGAAGTATCGCGCGATACTTCGCGCTTGCTAAAAATATCGCTCGCTTTGAAGAGAAATATCGCGCGATAGTTCACCCCTGACGGACTATCGCTCGACCTGCCTGGAGTATATCGCCCGCCAGTACTAAGAAGTATCACCTGGCTTCGGGCGAAGTATCGCACGGTTATAGGTTTATCACCCCAGTAGCCTGGAGTATATTGCCTGGTTAAATTCTGTCGTGCTTAAATTTTGGTCAGTTTCAGTTGCTGTTAATCAGGCTAGGTCTTAGAGTAGGCTTCTCACCCTAATGTTTGAGACCTGTCTTGACTCCAAATTTCTAGTTTTTAGTCCTCCGGGATAGCATCATTTGATTTACGAAATCACTTTGAAATAATTGTCAAGTTAGAAGGCCATTCTTGGTGCCAAGGTTCATCTTTAAGATTGTTAGCTACATTCTTGGAAAATTTTAGTACTCTTATTGTCCAAATTGCTTTCATTTAAATCTCAATTTCAATTACCTTTTGGCCTAGTCCAACCTCCTAATTCAAAAGTGCAAGGGTAGTCACCCTTTGATTTGAAGCACCTCTTTGACAGTGTTGGTAAAGCCTTTTTTTTCTTTTCATTTCTCTTTGGACAATAGAGGACTTTAATTATCCTAGTTTGGCATTGACACTTTGAGAGGTCACCTTCTCATTAAGAATATTTTTCTTTCATGTCAGTTACGACAAGGTATCAAGTCAATCAAGGGAAGCGACCCCCTATTGCCTTTAGCCAGTTACCACCTGTCAAGACTCGTCGACAACCTAAGGGAAAAGGACCCCTTTTTGATTAATCTCCTAAGAGTGAATCTGAGGTCTGTTTTAATTTGGGAGCTAATCCTAATGAAGTGAGCACCTCTTTCATACCACTTTCATCAAGCATGGACATGAGTTACACTTTTACCCGACAACAAAGAGAAGCCATGAATCAAACTCTCGAGGATATCTTCCAACGACATAGAAGGGAGTATGGTGGTTCTTCTCATGCTAGTCCACCTGGGTCACCTCCCAACAACGTGAGGTATTTTGATGCTCACCAACGAGCTGAGAGACATCATAAGCAAGCTCACTCAGATTCAGGGTCACAACACGAAGACCAGAACAACGAATCTAGTGATCACCACATAAACGCAGCTAATGCTATAAGGCATTCGAGACAATCCTCTCCACTTAAAGACACCTCTCGATATGCAAATACAAGATTGAGAAGCATTGAGAGAGAGAAGCAAGCCTACTTAGATGAACAGGCTGCTAAAAAGGAAAAATTCAGACAACTAGAGGAAGAGGAGCGTGCATTGTTGGATATACAGAAAAGAGTCGCCCAAGAAGAAGAAGATAGACTCTATGCACAACAACTCCAAAGCCAATTTAACGGGAGGGGAGCCGATAGTGGGACCAACTCACCCCCATCTACCCCTTCCCCTAGCCCTAGAAGAAGATCAAGGACACCCTCACGATCCCCGAGTCCTAGAGGAAGAAGGGTTTCAAGATATTACCATCATAGGAGACAGTCGTCTCATAGACATTCAAAGCAACCCTCCCAACGAGCACATCATGGCTCACAACATGGAGGAAGTTATGCTAAATTTGATCATATGGACTTCATGACTATGCAACAAGAACCATCCTTTCAAGCATATGTGGAGCAATATGTGGAACAAAACAAAGACCAATTCTTGGAAAGTCTTATCAACAAAGGTGCTAAAGTTCCATATAATTTTGATGTTCACCAAAAGATCAAGAAACAGAGCCCTTCAACTGATGAGGTGATCTTACAAATGCAAAAGGATATAGACAGGATGAAGGCTCCCAAGAGCACGTTTCATTTGGACTCCATATGTCCTAACCCCATTGACAAAAGTGTGGTAATGGTAGAATTCCCTAAGAAAGTTGAGTTCCCAACATATGACAAATATGATGGCACTGGTGACCCTCATGACCATGGTCGACAGTACTACATAATGAGCTTTTCCTTTCACCATGAAGACTCCTACTTGATGAGATTATTCCCAAGGAGTTTAAAAGGTCAAGCCATGGAGTGGTTCACTAATCTTTCCCCTCCAATAAAGACATTTAAAAAACTTGTCCAAAGGTTTGTTCAGCATTTTGCTTACAACCTATCAAGGTTGGTCACAATGCTTGATTTGTGCAAACTCAAGCAAAATCAAGGGGAATATTTTGTCACATTTTTACAACGATGGAGGCGATTGTGTTCAAAATACCCAAGGACAATTCCTGAGGAGGAGAGAATTGATATCATTGTGAGCAATCTAATACCATAACTAAGATATGAAGTCAAGAAAATCCCATTTAATTCCTTTGATACTATGGTAGAGGTGGCATGTCGCATTGAGGATGTCCTGAAAGAACAAGGAATTTTGGCTAAACCAACAAATAACAACAATAGCCAAAATAATAATACTAATGGTAACAAGGACAAAAAGAACTCCTATTGGAACAAAAATAAGCAAGTGGTCAACGACAGAGTTGTTGACTCATCTCAGGTCAAAAATGAAGGAGTTCTTAACCTCTCTCATGCAGTTCAAGCTATGAAGCTGCAAACGTCTTCAACACAACAAGACAAACCTAAGTATCAAAAGAGATCTAAAACGGAGAAAAGACAATTTACCAAATTGGGAGAATCTTATACAGATGTTTTTAAGACATTAGTTGCTCATAATTTGGCACACCCATAGGATCCTACAAAGCATCGTATACCAGATCCTTTACCTCATTGGTGGGATGCGAAGGCTTTTTGCATTTTCCATAATGGGATTGGACATGACATAGAAAATTGTTTTAAACTCAAGCATCTTGTCCAAGACCTTATTGAGAAAGGACAATTACAAGTGGATGGGTTAACCACTAATGCAGATCATAAAGCCTTTAAAGAGCAATTGCCTAAATATGAGAAAAGAGAGAATTCTAACAATAAGAATGGCAAGGCGGCTATCAACTACACCTACACAAACGCGGAGAACATTATTAACATGCTTGAAGTTGTGGATGATAGTGTCAACATGATGAGAGGGAAAGATCCCTATGGACATAATGTGGACTCAACTCCTATGACTGATGAAAGACCCGCTGTGGTGATAAGAGGTCCTCACTCACAAAGAATGCCCCAGTCCCTCAATGCTGTCACTAGGGGATAGGCCCAAGTGCCCATTATCATTAGAGGTCCTAGCACTAGCAAGTCTAAGCATCCCATGTCCAAAGGTGCTCCTCCCAAATCTGCCATTGGTCTTGATTCCAATTATAATCTTATTGACCAGCTACAACGTACACCCGCGCAGATTTCCATTTTTGAGCTTTTAGAATTATCTCCTAAGCACAAGCGCGTCCTTGAGGATGCTTTGCGAGCAGCCAATGTCCCTAACAACTTAGATATTGATCAATTCCAGAACATGGTCAACCATTTGGCTAGCCCTCATTACCTCACCTTCTCCGAAGAAGACGATAAATCCATCAGTCACCCACATAACTTGGCCTTACACATAGAAGTCATGATTCATAAAACCCGTGTTAGGCATGTACTGATAGATGGGGGTGTGAGGCTCAATATTTGTACCCTGAGTTTGTTGCTAGCTCTAGGATATTCTGAGAACGTCATTGACACAAGAAAAAGGATCACAATCAAAGCATATGACGAAGCAGAAAGAAGTTCTAAAGGATTGGTTGTTTTGCCTATTCGCATTGGTCCAGTAGAAAAAGATATTTTATTTCAAATTGTTGATGTTGGACCTTTAGCCTACAAGATTTTGCTAGGTAGGCCATGGATTCACGAAATGCAAGCAGTCCCATCAACATATCACCAGTGTGTTAAGTTTCCCCATAATGGTGTAGAAATTTGCATCCCTGGAGATAGTGCTTTATCAGTTAATAACATTTCTGCGGGATCACATGTACCTTTGAATAGGGAAGCTGACAGTCCTCGTAGTTCACTTGAACAATGCAAGCAGAAGTTCAAGACCATAGATCTTGGGATGGGAGATTATAAAATTGATTCTTTTACAAACATGCCAATCTCTCCTAGGTCTTATGGGAGACCATCAACAAATGTGAAGCCTTCGTCATCAGCAATGACATTATTTGGGAAATTTTTTGAGTCTTCAGTTCCCATTCAGGAAGAAAAAGAGGAAGTTTCTGTAAGGGACTAGATCTATCACGAGGGAAAATACAAACACAACGAGAATTTTGCTCCTTCACCTGAAGCTTATGGGAAAGGGTATACACTGGTTAAAAATATGAGATATCCGGGATATGGTCCCCTTAGTCATAGGCTGGACGCTAAAGCTGAGCCTCTTGATCATGCTCTTTTTGGATGAAAGAATAAGTCCACGGTTGGCTTAGGTTTTGAGAATAAGAAGAAGGTGTCCCTATCCCAGCTGCGACGGACAGTGACAGTGACTCAGATTATACACCTGATCTTTCCAATCAACAAGATGTGTCTGATGATTGGGTGCCCTCAACAAATCTCCTTTGGGGAGATTCCACAGATTTGATACTTGATAATCCTACTATCCCAGCTGCGATGGATAGCGACTGTATGACTGCTAGATCGATAAAGGAAAGTGTTACTGTCCTAGCTGCAACGGATAGTACCAATACTAGCACTAGAGAGGGGGAAACCCTTCCTAACCTTGAGGCTTCTACATCACGAGGCCCAAATGATGACTCAGACACAGACTCCCATGAATATGAATGGGACTCACTTTCAGATGCAACAGTTGATCTGGACGTAGATATTGTCCATGCTTATAGTACCCAACCCGATGCGACTGACGATCCTAGTGTAGGACTAGAGGATTGCACTCCTCAAATCGCCTTAGTGGACGACGCTTCGTTTGATAGGATGAGTCCTAATTCGGGTATCTTAGGAGAAGACTTGATGAACTCCGATTATATGGTCACCAGAGATGACACTTTTCGCATAAACAACATTGAACCAGTCATTGACCTACCCCTTGTTCACTTCGACCTAATTGACTGGTCTCAACGCCATCAAGAGCCTACATTCCTCACCTTCCAGAATGACTACGAAATTGCCTGCTATCTGAATGTTCTTGAACCCGTGGCTTCTTCCACCAGTGAACCAACAACCAGCATGACAGAGCCTGATATTAAGTACCTCAGTCTCAAAATAAAAGAAAAAAAGAAAAAAAGGTCTGATGGCGAAAACCACTTTGTGGCGGTGTCAGAACCAAAAATAGTAAAAAGAAATGATGCATCCGAGGGTGAAAACCTCTTTGAGGAACCTAAGGATGGGGTACTTAATAACTTGCCGAGTTATTTCTAGGATAGATCATCAATACTGATTGAGCCAACAAAGCCAGTCAATTTGAACACAGAAGAAAATCCGCAAATAGTCCGTCTTGCTCAGTCTTTATCAGAAGAAGAGACCAAGGCATATGTATAGTTTTTACAAAAAAGAAAATTAATTTTGCATGGACCTATTCAAACATGCAAAGGCTTGACACAAATCTTATCATGCATCACTTATCCATAGCTCCAGGAGTCAAGCCAGTGAAACAGAGACTCAGAAAAATGCATCCCCATGTAGCTCTCCTTGTCAAAGGGGAATTAGAAAAAATTTTGAGAGCTGGATTTATTAGAGCCATCGATTATGCAAAATGGATCTCAAACATAGTACCTGTCTCCAAACATGATGGGTCCATTCGTGTCTGCACAGATTTTAGAGACTTAAACAAAGCATGCCCTAAGGATGATTTTCCACTTCCAAACATTGACATGATAGTGGACATGACGGCGGGCTATGACATATGCTCTCTAATGGATGGTTTCTCGGGGTATAATCAAATCAAAATAGCTCCTGAAGACCAAGAGAAAATAGCATTCACATGTGCATGGGGAACCTATTGCTGGAACGTCATGCCATTTGGATTAAAGAATGCGGGAGCAACCTACCAAAGAGCTATGACCACTATCTTTCACGATATGATGCACAAAAACATGGAAGATTATGTGGATGATACCCTAGAAAAATCAAGAAAACGGGACACACACCTCGATGATCTGGAAGTAATTCTAGATCGAATGGAACAATTTCAACTCAGATTGAATCCAAAGAAGTGCGCATTTGGTGTCACCTCAGGCAAACTTTTAGGATTCATAATATCAGCAAAAGGTATCGAGGTTGACCCCGAAAAGGTCCAAGCAATCCTAGATATGCCACCTCCTCGAAATATCAGCCAAATGAGAAGTCTTCAGGGACGTCTTCAATCGATTAGGAGGTTTATCTCTCAGCTTGCAGATAGAGCGCAACCCTTCAACAAGACATTGCATAAGGGTGCTTCTTGTGTTTGGAACGAGGATTGTCAAAAGAGCCTAGATCAGATCAAACAATACTTGGCTAATCTTCTGATTCTCATGCCTCCTATTCCAGGGAAACCATTGATCCTATATATTTCAGCTACAGACACTTCCCTGGGGGCATTGTTGGCTCAATCAGATCATACCAGGAAAGAACGGGCCATATATTATATCAGTCGTACTCTAGTCTCCTATGAGATCAATTACAATAATATTGAGAAGTCTTGTCTGGCGGTAGTGTTTGCTTCTCAAAAGTTGCGCCACTACATGCTTGCTCATACCATACATTTGGTTGCCAAAATTGATCCCCTTAAATACTTTCTTAGTAAGGCTGCCCTCACGGGTAGACTCGCTAAATGGATGATGGTCCTAATTGAATTTGACATAGAGTACGTTGAAAGGAAGGAAATAAAAGGGCAAGCTATTGTTGACCAATTAGCTAATTTCCCAATTCAGGATAGTATGCCAGTCCAAGTGGAATTCCCAGATGAACACATCTTGTATACGACTACTCGCACTTGGACAATGTTCTTTGATGGCTCCCGCATGCAAAATGGATCAGGTGCTGGAGTGTTATTTGTTTCTCCACATGGGTACAATATTCCAAAGTCTTACAAACTATTATTCCCATGTACCAATAATATTGCAGAATATGAAGCTTTAACTAATGGCTTGAGAATGGCTATAGAATGGAACATCACAGAGTTACATGTCTTTGGGGATTCCCAGTTAATCATCAACCAAGTCAATGAAGAGTATCAAACCAAGGATGACAAATTGATACCTTACAAAAAGATGGTTGATTCTTTGAGACGCTACTTCACCTTTGTGACATTTCAATAGATCCCTAGGACAGAGAACAAAGCTGCAGACGCCATGGCCACATTAGCTTCACTTCTTCAATTGGAGACACATGAATCCAGATTTGAATTCCTGGTGGAAGAGCTACACCATCCCATCTTTGACTCGTCTGAAAGCCATGTCATCTGTGCCATTATCACACATGATTCTTCCCGATATGGTGCTATCTATTCATATCTTCGTGATGGCATCATTCCCGACACCTTCAACCGCTCTGAACGATGAAACCTCATCCGTAACGCCTCTCACCACACCCTCATCTCTGGTGATTTATATAGGAGGGGTTTAGATGGGACGCTCCTTAGGTGCTTGGAAAAGGAGGAATCCAACCAAGTGTTAGCTGACATCCACGAGGGCATTTGTGGTGGACATTCTAATGGTCTCGCCATGGCCCGAAGGTTGCTTATGGCGGGGTATTATTGGCCCACAATGCAGATAGACGTAGTCACCTTTGCTAAGTCATGTGAAAAATGTCAGAAACATGACAACCTGATTCATGCTCCAGGTAGGGAGCTGATCCCTTCTGTTTCTCATTGGCCATTTCAGCGCTGGGCCTTTGATCTAGTTGGGCAGATTCATCCCAACTCATCAGGTGGGCACAAGTTCATTATTACTGCCATTGACTACTTCACAAAATGGGTGGAAGTTGTGCCACTTTCTGTTGCTTTAGGGAGGACCATTTCTTTGTTCATCTTGAATCACATTATTTGCCGATTTGGAGTGCCTTCTGAGATCATTACTGACAATGGAGGCCAATTTAAGAATAAGGACCTAAAACACCTATGCAAAAAGTTTAAAATCAAGCAACATTGGTCCTCCATCTATTTTCCACAGGGAAACGGACAGGCAGAAGCTTCTAACAAAACCATTCTTAAGATTCTTCATAGAACAGTGCACAAGAATGGTAGGGATTGGCACTTACAAATCAATCCAGCACTATGGGCTTACAGAACAAGCATTCGCACACCTACAGGAGCCACTCCTTTTTCTCTCACCTATGGCGCTGAAGCAGTATTGCCTTTAGAAGTCGAGATACCATCACTTAGAGTCTCACTCAAAGGATTGATTACAGATGAGGATTATCGCGCCATGAGGTTACAGGAACTAGAACTTCTAGATGAGAAGCGTAAGGCTTCCTTTGATCATATGAGAGTGTATTAGAAACGTATGTCCAAAGCATTCAACAAGAAGGTTCGCCCTAGAGAATTTCAAATAGGTGATCTTGTTTTGCGAGAGAACCCTAAGAACCAATAGAACAAAGAGCAAAAGGGCAAGTTTGAACCTAACTAACTTGGACCATATGTCATCACAGCTGCTTTTGGTACTGGTGCGTATTTACTATCAGATCCTGATGGAGAACAGCTCCCTGATCCCATCAACATTGTGCACCTCAAGAAGTTCTATCCTTGATGCCCATTCTGTCTGGGGGCATCCTTTGTACATATTTATTGATCCTGAAAAATACCAAAAAAATTCATATATGATGCTAAAAAAAATCTTAAAAAGCATAAAAAGTCCTGAAAAAATACAAAAAAATCAAAAAAAGAAAAAAATCCAAAAAAAGAAAAAAATGAAAAAAGAATCCAAGTGGTGAAAACTTGGAAACAGGTGCTACTTGAGGCCTTTGCACTCCTATTTGTTAGCATGCGTCCTCGACACTTAGCCACTTCCCATCATGCCTTGACCTTATTTGGCTTAGTCTGGAATTGGTCTTTGTCTTTGTCTAAGGGGCATACCTATTAGCATAGGTCTTTTAGGTGCGTTTGTCTCTTGGGGCATTTCACAACAGGTGTTTTTCAACACCACCCCAAATAGTGTTTTTCAACACTACCCTTGCGTTGAGTGTTTCTTAACACTTATCAGATGTCTTACCCAACAGTCTAGTATGATGTGACGTTGCTCATTTATAGATGTGATACTTAGAGTCTGACTCTATGACCAACACACACACACTTAAACAATCAACTTGTTGAGATATGATGACTTTATTTTTCTTTATGTGTTGTCTATGAGGATTTCTTTGATGAGTGGTCTCTCCCTGAGAAGTTTTCGCTGATGCATAGCTAGAAGACTGAGGGAATGAGAACATGTTTTCTTTTTTTATCTGCTTGTGGGTATATTTTGTTGGTCCTAACTGTCATGAGCATTTATGCTGGTCTTACTTGACCCTATGGATTGACAAGGTATTATCCTTGACTGTTTTATGAGTGCATGCTTCTCGCTATCCTGATTTTCATGTGTCTTGATACAAGCATAATCTCGCCATATCAAACTTAGGTGATCTCACTGTATTAGTCATCTTGACCTATATGTCTTTGATGCCTAGATGAGATTTCCACATTTTTATTTGATAAAGATCATATTCATATCCACATGGTTATGCTAGTGTGCATTGTATGATCTTGCGACGCTACCAATAACGCTCGATGATGATAATTAGATGTCTATAAGTGTTGTGACCTTGCAAGTCAACCACTTTCATAGTAGCTTGCATTTTTAGGGTCATGTTAGATTAGTTTTGCACTTTGCATATGGAGAGAGCTTTCGTTTTTATCATCTACAGACTAGTTGGTCAACTGTGCTCATTTTCTGATTCTTCTTGATCATATCTTTCATTTCTGGTCTTTCATATCACATCATTTTCTATCCATTTTCAGACTCGAAATCGAAATCTGAGTCGTGTTTCCAAATTTTTCCTTTCTTTTGAGCAGTTGAATGACTTTTTGAGGTATAATTTGATTTTCGGTGGAATTTCTTCCTTTTCATGTCTCTCAATTTTCTAGTCTTTCATTCGCCCTATCTCTTTTCTTCTAGCTCATCTCTGGGGCATGTTTCATTGCCTAATGGTTATCCTGTTATCATTTACCTTCGATTATGATTTCATTTTGATTTGATCATATTTTATTGATTTCCTGTCTCTCCTCTACCTGATTTCGATTTCGGTTTCGACTCCGAGGGGGGCAGTATTTATGGGATTCTCATCCCCGATTCTCTTGATTTTCCTGATTCAGACATCTTTTGCGAGCTTTTGCTCAAATTTGAGATTCTTATCTCTTACTTTGAATGTGATCCCGAATCGACCTCATGTTCAAAGACCTTTGTTTATGCTTTGTCCGGATATGATCCTGAATCGACCTCATAATTGAGTTGTTTTGTGATCCCAGATCGATCTCACATTTCAATTCTTCTTTGACTGCATGTGTTCCAAAATCGATCACACATTAGTCAAAGAGGGGCAAATGTATGCACCCAAAAATGGTCACCTAGACTTTGGGCCCCATTTATTCGATTTATTTATCTTGAATCAGTTTTATCAATAATCAATATTTTGAACATTATCAATCTCTTGATCAAGTCTTAATTTCGATCATATATTGGATTTTTATCCTATGGGCTAATCATTTATCCTAAGTCTTTATTTGATTAAAAGGAATATTTCCTCCCCTTTTGATTAAATAAAATGCCCCCTTTTTCATCTTATCCTAAGTTGCACAAATAAAGCATTATTCCTATTTTATAAAAAGGAGAAAAGCACTTTTTGTCTCATATGGACATAAAGTCAACTCTTATTTTCCTATTGGAGGATATGTGTGCACATGGATTGCTCCTCTTTCAAGCTCCACCGCTGATTAAGACTTTTTGCCTCTTAATCTCCATGGTCCATTTCACCTCATTTCTTATAAAAGGAGAGCTCTCTCCTTCATTTGCATCCACTTGTTTTATGCTAATGTTATGCTGCAGGTTTTAGGTGCATTTGGAGCTTTTGAGGATATTGAAGACTTGTTGCATTTCATTGTAGTTGCATATTTCCTTTCTTAGTTGCATGATCATGGCATATTAGCTTAGTTTCCTTTTATGCAATAGAATAAGCTCACATAGTCTAAATAGGAAGGATTTGTAATCCATTGATATTTCCATTTCATAGCTTAGTTTGTACTTCCATTTTCATAGCATAGCTTGCACATTTGCATCTTCATTTTAGTTGCATTGCATTTCATTTCATAGTGATTCTTGGAGATATTGGCATTGTTGCCCTTGTCTTCATTGTGAATCTCTCATTGTGTGGTTGACTAGCAAGGTCACAAGTTTGTAGCTCTAACAAAGAGCAATTTTCAACCTTGCAACTCCATGCATAGAGAGCTATGAGCCACTTTGTGAGGCCTCATTCTTCAGCAACCTTGCATGTAATGGTTCATAGAAGTGCACCATTTTAGTGTGTACACATCTAACCCTAGGTCCCTATCTCAACTTTGCTAAATTGCTAGCTGCAAATCAGGGCCCTTGGCCCTTTGAATTTGAAATCCTAAAACTTTGAGACTTGCGAAGTCACGCAACACCTTTTCAAAACTTCGGGACTATTAAGATGACTAGGGAAATGAAACCTTGAGATGTTACAACATAGCCTGGCATGGCACTTGTACTTCATAACCACCATCACAAATGGCTAATAAACCCTACCGAAGCTCTGCAAACATTCCATTCTTCGACACTTTCCAAAATCCACGTGGCATGCAACTTACTCTCACTTTTCAACACCTTAAGAAGTACGCATGAAGTTACTCGGGACTTCAGAACCCCTAACCATCATAAAAACTTAACCATTGAGAAGTTACAAAATAGCCAAGCGTAACTTCAAACCCATCACCATCATAATAAATTAACTGTTGAGAAGTTATGAAATAGCCAGGCGTAACTTCGGAACCCTTAACCATCATAAAAACTTAACCATTGAGAAGTTACGAAGGCGCCAAGCGTAACTTCGGAACCCATCACCATCATAATAAATTAACTGTTAAGAAGTTACGAAACAACCAGGTGTAACTTTAGAGCTTGGAGTGGGTTCCAAATTTCCATGTGCAATGTGGGATTTAGATTTTAGAAGCGTTAGACTTCTCATTTAGTTAGTGAAGTGAATCATGATTTAGCATTCTGGATTAGTTAATAGGTATTTATAATTTTATACAGAATCACAGTCCACAATCAAAGATACTTCAAAGTTCAAGTTAATTAATGATTACAATTTTCATATTTTTTAATTTATAAAACTATTGTTCAATTTCATGATTCACGTAACATGTTACCATATTGACTATTGAGATTTTAAGTATTAGAAAATAACGCGTAAAACTAAAAACAATAACACTATTTGAAAAAGAGTCTTCTCATATGTATTACTATTAAATTAAAAAATGATACTCATATAGTTAAATTTTTAGCTTTTCTATATTTCTGCTATACAATGTATACATAATACTAGTAACTGAATCACTGATTCACTGAATGGTTGTGGTTTCCCTAGAAGGAGAAGCAAAAAAATTTCAACCATTTCTAAAACCAAAATGAAAAGTACATTCAAATTTTGTATTTACAAATTACAAGTAACAAAAAAAATCCTAAGATCCATTGAACTTTCAGAGGAAATTACAAAAGCCTAGTCCGACAGTTGACTCCTACATATTCTAATACTAATAGACTAATAGTAATTTGTTAATATGTTATAGTATAATATAATAATGCTATCCATAAAGAAAAGAAGCTCAGTCAATGTGCAAACCAGCAAATAATTGGATCATCTCCTCCTGGAAGCCCTCCTGGTCGAAGCCATGATCGTAAAAAATGGCGCACATCTCCGCGTTGTCATGTTCTACTTCAAGTTCGAACATGTCGCTTTGGTATCTAGTGTAACTGGTAGCATGACCCCATGCTGCAAACATAAGATGACTAAGGACATCCTGCTGAATCTCCTCCTCCATATCCAAATTTGGTTGGATAACAAGTTCCAAGTTCTCTTTTGATGATCCCTCAGCTACTGGAAGATCCATTTTGTCATCCAAATTTAGAAAGCGCCCTGTGTTCTGCAATTCCACTACCGAGGAGTATATAAACAAAATAATCACCAACTTGCCAGCTACAATAAATTTTGAAGGAATGTTTCACATAAGGTGGCTTGCCTCAGAAAAGGAAATTAATGAATATTGATAAAGAAAAATTGTAGACACTTGTATCTTGCGTAACTTGGCTCTAAAGTCAAAAAGAAAAATAATGAATGTTGATGAATCACAGCTCATATCCTGTAAAGTTATCCTTTTTAATGTCTAATCAAAATCTTGGCCTGCATTATGTACTACTAAAGTTATGCAAACTGCCAGCATGACCCTGGAACCACCATATCCTAGCTGTGATTTTGAATTTTTAACTGGCAACTTGGCAGCCACATTAAATTTTGAAGGAATGTTTCACATAAGGTGGCTTGGCTCCGAAAAGAAAAATAATGAATGTTTATGAATCATAGCTCATATCTCGTACAAATTATCTTTTTTAATGTCTAATCAAAATCTTGGTGTCAATAAGTCTCATTAATTGCACTTCAGTGTTCAATGTCACTGTAACTTCACAATGAAGTTACATAGACTGCCAGTGTGGCCTCATAACCCCCATATCCTACTTGCGATCATAAATTTTGAAGTCACGCACACTGTCAACCTGTCCTTTGCGTATCTTCGTGGCCTTCAACTCCAAACTACCAACATAACCGCCAAAGTCACGCACGTCGTCAACTTGACCATTACGTATCTTTGTAACTGTCAGCATCGACCCTCCTTTTAGCGTGCCAAAGCTACGCACATTGTCACCAGTCACCACAAACTAGCATTTAAAAACTTACTTGACCTTTGCATATCTTCGTGGCCTACAACTCTAAACCGCCAACATAACAGCTGAAGTCATGCACACCATCAACATGACAATTGTGTATCTTCGTAACCGTTAGCATCGACTCTCCTTTTAGCCTGTCGAAGCTATGCAAACTGTCATCACAAACTAGTCATCAGTAAATGACATGTAGCACCCAACTTGACACGTAGTCCTATCACTATGTTTTGAATATTTTCCAATATATATTTTATATACTATAAATAATATTTTTTATTCGCCAATATATATCTTGGTACTTCTGAAACAAAACCACAATTCGCCAAGATTTTCCACATAGTTTCAGGGAGCATCAATGATTCGCCAATTGAGATTATTTTTTTCTTTGAAAAGAAAAACATTTCACCAATAAAATTAATAATTTCCTCTGTTATTTTCTACATTTCACCAGTTTTTTACACCTTTTTTGAAGGGGGGGTTTCTTAAAGATTACCCTGGTTTTGGGGTATAGGAGCTCAAAATATATTTGGAGGATGGGGAATGCATATGCCTGCATTTAAATGAGGGTATTAAAGATGGAGACATTAATTCATATCATTAAATCATATATTTTAAAATAAAGAAATAAAGATCTTATCAACTAGCCATATTAGCTCAATCATCTATCAATGTCATCTATTTTTTATACGAAGCCATTCATCATGGTAATGATGAAGATGGAGACATTAGTGCTTATAGTTAAAGCATTAGATCTTTTTTCAAAATAAATAATAGATATTTATTTCCTCCATCTATTTGAGGAAGATGGTGTGGCTTGTTGTGAAGATTTAGGATATGAAAGAATGATGGGAGAAATGGAGGCTACATGTGGGCCATTTCCAGACACATTTTCATGATTTTGATCATGCTTGGTAAACGTATCTTGAGATATGATCAATTTCTTATTTGAAGAATTATTAGGATGCTCTTCAATGATGCAGATCCATTCACACTTTAGGGTATTATGTTCCCTCACACATACTAGTATCCCTTAAGGGTGGGATTTATATGAAAGACTCCACAACTTGAAACAAGTTCTTTAAAAAACCCATGATGTTTATCAAAACTACCTATGAAATATAAGATAAGGATCAATTGGTACTACCAAATATCTATGCTCAGTGGCACCATTCATCGAGTAGTTTTGGTATGTTTTGTTCTACTCGGTGTACTTCACCGAGTGGATTCAATGTTTTCAGACTTCTTTCAAGAATTTCCCAAAAGATTTCATAAAAAAATTATGGATTTAGACACCCATTTGACTTCTCCACAACATATCAAAACCTTAATACCAGGTTCTTTTGACCAAATCTCCCAAATGGCCAATTGAGATAGAATTTGAGGGCTAATTACCCCACTTTTACAAATAAACTACTACATCCCTTAGTCCCCTGGCCTTGGCTTCTTCCTCAGAGTCATGAAATGGCTTGAATTAAAGGAATATGGAACCAATTTGACCCTAAGGTCTTTCTATACATGAAAGCCCCAAATTGCTCCTTAAAACCCTCTAAAATTAGGACCTACTCAATGTCAACCCTCCGAGCACTATCTGAACCTAAAAAAAGTTGAGTCACCAGTTGATGCAAATCCCTCTACTATCCCATAAAGGAACCCAACTCAACTTAAGGATTCTACAAGTGTCTTTGAACTCACTCAAGGAGTTAGTCTCAACTCAAGGGTCAAATAGAGTGCTCTGAATTTAGACAACCAACACCTCAGACATTTTGAACAAACTCACTTCCTATGATCTCTTATGCTAACTTCTCTTGACATCAAACATCCACTCAAGTATCTCAATCTAGGCCTTCTCCCAATGCACCTAGAGCCTCCAAGTCATCAAATCTCCAAGTAAGACTTCTACCTTTGTTATAACACCTTAGAACACCTTAACATGGCCCATATGCCATGTTCCACCAGCCCTCCAAGTCTGGTGAATAGTTCTCCAACCCAATCCACTTCATTAGCCTTCTAGGCTTGTAGCCCTCACCAGCCACTAAATTGCCCTTTTCTCTCCAACTTCCCAAACAAATCAAGAAACTCTTGGCTGATCTAGATACCCTTTTGGATTCTCTAAATCTTACCCAAATCCCAAGGTACACTCCATTGGACCTTCTATTGGATCCAGTAACCTAGAAACCACAAACTAGGCCTAATTAGCCCTCTAATAACAAAGTAACTCATACACTCCCTCACTCCCAGGACTCAAGACCCCAAAATAGTCTTGCAACATGGTTTAGAACAATAGATTTTCAACTTAGTTTGATCAGACCTGCTCATCTATGATTCCATTCATCAAACCCTCCCTTTTAGGAATAATAACCTAGGGCTTTGCAAAAAACATCATTCAACACACCTCTAAACCCCAACACTAGATCCAACACCTTCAACTACCTTCATGTGGACATGGTTGGTTATGTCCACATGAAGGTAGTTGAAGGTGTTGGATCTAGTGTTGGGGTAGATTTTATGGTTGGTTATGTCCACATTAAAATCATAAAACACATATAATAAAAATTTTACATCTCCCACCAATCACAAAAATCACAGAGGTGGGAGAGTCAATTCATTTCAAGAGACTTCAATCCAAAACATTGACTGTACCCCAAAAACCAGTCACAGTCAAGAACACCAGTGATTTTCCTGGTCTTTTTACTAATTAAAACAATGAAACCAATGCATAGAAATGTGAATAACAACCAAATGAATTAATTTACACCATCATCCAATTAAAATCACTTTCTATTCAAGCATAAGAATTTACTAATAAAGTTTTTGTTTTATTGATTGAATCTACTAAAAAATTGATCCATTACACACCAACACCACACACACTTGTCCACTCACATGGATATACCAATAAATAGACTCCTAAACTCCTAAAAACTGACTGCCACTCATCAAACTATCTAAAACTATTCCATAACAGTCTTAAACCGACTGTCATAACAGAACATGACTAAATAGTATTGTCAAGTTGACAACTAATGTTGTCAACTTGACAACATGAGTATAATTCCCCCTCTAATGAATTTTAAAAGGTTTAAAGACAACCTTTTCAATCCACACTAACCCCCACATGAGCCTTATAGGCTATAATTGTATTAAAATGCAATCTTTACATCTTTTTGGCATCTATAGTGCATTTCAAATCAACTATTGGCACTATTGGCCTTAATACCAATATCATTGACCTTATAGGTCCTTAACCAATTCAAATATCCTAGGATCAACATAATAACCCCTAGTGACCCCCCTAGGTTCACTTTGCCCTCACAAATTCCATCAAGGCTTACATAGCTTGGTCCTTTACAAAGGATTCATAATCATTACAAAACATGATAAAAATAACATGAAATGACCAATCATGGTCCATTACAACTAAAATGACCTTAAATGGTCTTGTCCCATTATCCAAGGATCCACAATGACCCTAGTGTACTTCACTTGCTCTGGATTTGAGCTTTGTGCTCCTGCACCACCATTAGTTTGACATATCCTAATGGATTCAAGCATAAAGTGATGCCCTCCTTTGGACAAAACCTCTGCTGCTACACCTTAGCCTCCAATTTGGTGTTCCTTCAACACAATTTCTTGGTTATCACCCACTTTTACTTACTCCTCTACACAATACCTTGTTTGACTATAGTAATACATGTTATTATAATGTCATTCCATGAGAATCAGTAATTTGCATTCATGGAATGGCATCTAATCCATTGAAGACAATCAAAACTATTACAAAAAGATATGTTTCCCTGTGTCTCTCAACAAATACAACGATTGATCAAACAAAATGAAATCTTAGAACATGTGAAAGACTTCCAAAACTTCTTATTTTTTGGTTAATAAAAACATTAGAGATGCATTGGAAGGGGAGCACATCAAGATACCATTAAAATATTGTATAATTTAGTTATTTTGTTGATTCCAAAGACACAATCCATACCAACCTGTCCTTTCACGTATTGTCTTCTATACCCATGCCTTGCCCAGGCTATGTAGGATGGATTATAACTATCCCAAATGTTCCAAACCGGTTTCCCTTCATTACAAATGTATTTGGCCCATTTAACAAAGTTTCCCTCGTAATTGGCACTAGTTGTTAGGATTTAAATATTTGATTTATAAATTCTTGTTTTATTTCTCTACTTGTATTCTAACCTCTTAATTCTTGTATCTTGCTTCACCTAGGACCTAATTAACCCATCAAATCCACTTAGATCCCCTTAGGCACTATTGGCCCCCCTTACAAAAAAAATTGGTCCTAAGATCCTTATTAGGACCTTTGATCGTTACATTGGTTTGATTATTACAAATGGCCATGATTGGCCTCAAAACATCCCAATTTACTTTGATTGATGTCCTAAACTATTTCTTCATGTCTTGGACCCTCTATGTTCATGTGTCCTCCTAGGTACCCCTACACCATTCAATAGAAATATCACCATTATCAATGAGGTCTTGAATAAGATGTCTCAAGTTTTTGCACTGTGATGTCTTTTGTCCTTTATTTCTATGATACTCACAATAGCTTTTGTTATTCTACCATGGTTTAACTTTTAGATTCAACTATTTAGCTTTGGGTAGTATGATGCGATTATGCATAAGAATTCCTTTCAAAGTTGACTCGATAGATTATCCCAAAGGTGTAAAGTTTCTCCTTGAGGGATATTGCTTGAATTTTTCAATTATTTGTTGTTCTATGTTGGCTATTTGTGCATTGTCTGCATCTTGAAGGTATGACTCAAGAAGGGTCATTATTTCCTTTTTTTAGCTTGCATGTCATAAATTTGTCTCTCAAGATCTTGAAATTGTTGAGCCAAAGAGGCCATGGGCACATATGCTAGTTCTAATATTTGATCTTGGATAAAGGATATGTCAAATGATATTCAACTCAAGGAAAGTGACTTAAGTGAAAGCTAAGGATCTGACTGAATGGAATGATAAAAAGACTGGAATAATTGAGACATGCAAGGACTGGGTATGACTAGGTAGAAGATAACAAGACTATGCAAAGACCTAAAAGTTCAAAATTTTGAAACTATGTCCCAAGATATTTTCCATGACTGTGTTGAGAGTAGAGATTCAATGTTTCAATGTATGTTTTGCAAAGTTTTAGTGTCAAGTGTGGTGTTGGTTTCAAATTGGAAATGTTTTATTTTGAACACACACATCGAACAAGATAGACAAAATGGTTATTTAATTTTTGTAATGAAATAAAAGCACATTCAAGTACAACCTAAGGTTGGCTAAGACAATATTTGTTGGATTCCCATAGTGGATAAATATGAGCCAGATTTATTCAGAGAGAATAGATTAGAATTTTGGTGGCACTAGCTCCCCTCCATGACACTCATGTCTTGGGCACACCAAACTTTGAATTCCCAAAGACCTAAAGATCTTAGGGAATTTTCTATCTCTACTTTGAATATGAGAACATGGAATGACTTCATAGATCTGACCTCATGTGCCACCTACTTCGCTAAACAATAATATTAGAAACCCATAGCATTGGACTGCTTATTTTAGGATTGGACACCCTAAATGGTTTCTAATTAGATCATTCAATCTCATTTAATTATCGACTAGGGACATAAACTTGGAAAGGCATCTGCAAATTATATGCGTCAAACTCTCTTGATCTTCATGACTAATCTATGGAATTCAAATGCATTAAGATTCAGGAAATCTATGCTAGTACAAGTAAATGAATTATTCTAGAAAAACAAGTAATCACAGATAGGAATTACTCTAACCACCTATGTTGCAGGAACAGTATACTAATTATGTTTCCAGTGGTTGTAGGAACAATGGAGTTCCATTTCACTTCTAAGTAAGCATGAAAATGATTCCTACTCTAACTAAGTAATTCACTCACCAAGTGGGCCCCCTTGGATGAGTGAATAAAACACAATCAAGATAAAAAGATTGAACTCAAACTATGCATTATATTCATTCATGAAAAATAAGTACACTTGGATTGAAACAATATTACAACTACAAAAGCTTCTATTCAAAAAATTGACGAACTCCCAAGAATTACAACAGTCATCTTATTTAAAGGAAAACTATAACTACTCCCTAAATCTAAGATCACTCCATTAATGAGGATCATTACGGATACATAATGTCTTATACCAGAAATAGTAGTTATCAAGAATAAGTCCTCCCAGAATATAGTGCATTGTGGGTCCTAGATCCGTGCACTGCATTTAACAGAAAACGGTATTGACTTGCTCCTCATGCGAAGATCTTGCAGCAATGCCTTAACTTTCTCGGCTCACTTGACATCTTCAACACGAAGGCATCTTGTATCAATGACTGGCTTTGACTTCTTCAGCACCATATGTGATCTTTAAATATGCCATGACTAATACCTGTAAAATTATTAATGCATAGACAACCTTCGATACATACATATTCACATCATTAATATTAGGAAGAAAGTGTTAAGTTCTAATTAATACTCTTGCAAGGCATATGGCTACAGGAAAGAAACTACCCAAAAATATAGCATAGGCAAAATATCATTCATTAGCACATATAATTACTGTATTCTATCATTTTTGTCCATAAGTTTCAAGCAAATATATCATGTTCTTTTATCATCCATATTCCCACTTTATGTCTTTACACATAAAATATACATATAAAACCATAAGTTCATGTATCTGCTTTGCAATTAAACTGTTGAAAAGAAATAAAAAGCATTTAGAAAGATGGCCATTTAAGAGGCTCATCATTCCCCCCAACTACCCTATTACTGGTCTCTAGCAATCATAAAGTTACATATCCTGGCTCTCAGCCTCAAGTCATTGGGAGTCTTCTTCCCTGGCTCATCGTCAATGTTATTAAAGTATCCATGGTTCTCCCTGAGTCATTCCCATCTCTGAACTTCTTTGGCCATGTCATGATCTTCAACATTTTCATTCATTGCTAGTAGTGGCTACAAGAGAACATAAGGATGAAATATTAATGGAAACCAATAATTAAGCATTGTCCTGCCCAACATGATGTACCATGGAGCTCGTCTGGTAAAAAGAGCTAGATTTTGTGGAGAGTGGGGTTCCCTAGCCTTCAGGTCATGTGAAATCCTTAT
Organism: Chamaecyparis obtusa; assembly: GCA_027943335.1. Taxonomy (NCBI): domain Eukaryota; kingdom Viridiplantae; phylum Streptophyta; class Pinopsida; order Cupressales; family Cupressaceae; genus Chamaecyparis; species Chamaecyparis obtusa. The sequence goes on along the minus strand of BSBK01000284.1, from coordinate 1,619,004 downwards.
CCATATCTACCTAAAAAAAGTGATTGTAGCTACAATATCATGAGTTGAGTGTTGATCCCAATCAGCATAGGCTTTCTCTCTAACTGGGTAAACTTTATTGGCTCCACTTGGAATCACTGTGAAAGAAAGCCAATCAAGGAAATTTTGTCTGGAATGTTGAACTTCAGGTCTCATAAACAAGGGAATCTCCATCTCATTGTTCCTATAAAGTAAATCTTGATGTTCCCAGCTTATCTCATTTTTCATCCAAGACATTACTGCTCTCAATTGGACATCCCCCACATAAAGGAGTGAATTCCAGTCCCTTTCATCTGATACAGCAAGATTATGCAAATATAACTCACACAATAAATTCTTTATAGACATTGGAGCTGATTGAAACACATCATAAAACTCATGGGGTGTTGAAACAGAAGGATTCATTCCTTATACAATCCTTGTCAATTTGAAATTAATGAATTGTTCCTTAAGAAATAAAGCATACATCGATAATGATGATCTGCATGCCATAACTTCTAGAATCAGTTCAGTTATCTGATCAACCCTTCTTTTCAATAATTCAATTTGATCTATTTTTTGCTCCAATTGATGAGCTTGTTCATCAATGGTTCATTTTAATTTTTCTTTTTCTAATTTCCACTGTGCCCTTTCCCATAATAATTGTTGATACAAATTAAACCTTGCAGTTAGGGTGTAGATAGGTCTAGTGGTGGCATGGGTTCTTGATTGAAAATGGCAATCCATCCTGGTGCAAGCTGAGGGGTTTTTATTGTGTTTTCCTATGTGGAGGACTTACCTTTCCACACAACAAGAGTTTTTACTACATTATCCCCTTGACAAGATTCAGCTGCTCTAGCCAGTGTGTCCAATCCATCCTTATTAATTTATTCTAGTACCTCTTCAATAATATCCTTATTGAGTTCAAGGAATTCTTTAGAAGGTAAATCTTTTGAATCATCAGGAATATCTTGCCTAACAAAGTCGTCAACAAACTCCTCTACCTCTTCATAATCTTCATCACTATCAATGAGGATATAGTCAACATTAGGGTTAACTTCTACTTCTAAATTCTCATTATGGGAACCAATGTCACTATCTTCATTTTCTTGAGCCATTGCCTTAGAAGATGATCTCTCTATAGATTTAGAGGATTCTATATTACCAGTTTGAAAAGGAGACTCAGCATCCTTGTTGATGTTTGTGGAAAGCCTTACACTTCTTCTAGTAGGGGTTTTGGAAGAGCATGGAGGATTCTTGTGTTTCCTCCTATTGGTAGACACTTCCTCTATAGCTACTACAGGAGGTTTTTCTGATGTTTCTTCCTCATGTGAGGGCAAGGTTTTGTCAGCTTTGTCACTATCATTCTCATTACTGGGCTGCTGCTCTGGAATTACTTCTTCCATTTCTAGGGTTTTGCCTTTGTCTTTCCTGGAGGTAGACCTAGTCTTTACAGAAGGTGGGGTTTCAGGAGTATCATCATTTTTCTTGCTTTTACTTTTCTTTCTATTGGAAATAGGGGTACCAATATCACAAGTTCTCTTCCTATATGGTTTAGGGTTGTTAGAAATAGGAAATACTGAGAGGGGGGGTGAATCAGTATTTCACAAACTTTTACTTTTGCCCACTTATGAATATAACAGATTACTTTAAAGCATAAGAAACTAAATAGCATACATAATAGTAAATGTAAAGAACTCATAACACATGATATGTTCTCAAGGAAACCCTGGCCAAGGGAAAACCCCGGTGGGGATGGTACCCACAAAGATCCACTAATCAAAAGATATCTTGTTAAGGATGTTGACCCTGTTAGGAGCCTGTTACAATCATATAGTGTATCAGTCCTGGTTAAGGGACTATAGGCCTTGTTAGAAGCCTCAACCCTGTTAGGAGTTGTAGATACAAAACCTGATTACCAGATGAGCTCACTACCCAAACAAGTAATACAAATGTTTACTGATTACAATATGGTACTGCTTACAACTTCGCATCAACAAATTTCGTTGTTATCACAATATACAACTATCACAAGTTACAAGTTACATTTTAAGTATGTTCGGTACATCTTTATTTATACAAGATACAAACATAATATCTTTCTCCAGTCGGCTTGCATATCTTTATCCAAGAGTAAACATCTAGGATGTCATCTCTTTATAATATTAAGTCATTATTTTGACAAGCAAAATAATCCCTTAATTCATTTACTAGTTCTACCTTCAAAACTGGTATGTCGGCTTAACTCTGTCATCAGTAAAACAATCATAACTTTGTCCGTACTCTTTTGCACACTGAGATGTGGTATCCTTAGACACCATAGAGTCTATGTTCAACTGCGCAAACTCTGATCATGCTCTAGTGAATGTCGCCAAAACAAATTGTATCAGGTGCTCTGTCAAAAACACTGTTTCATACTTAGACAATTTTAGTCTGCGATCTTCCATACTTACTTTCCAGCTTATGCGATCTTCATAGGGAACATATGTTTCCATAATGACAACATCCATGTACATACCTCAGCCAAATTGCCAACAATCTCCCCCTTTGTCATTGGTGGCAACATATGAGAAAATTGGCTAAGTGTACAAGTCAAAATCTCAAAATTTGTATCAAAATTGTGGCCATAGTATAAAATAAGTATACCATCCTTATATCTCCTCAAAATATACACATAATCTATAACACTTCATAATACTCCATAGAACTCCCCCTATGAGTATCCTTCCTTATCATTTATAGACAATTTTCTGAGTATCTCTCCCCCTTTGACAACAATGACAAAATAAAGGGTCGAAAGGGATATACAAAATTGTGTCAAAACTTTTACCTTACTGTCTTATTGCAAAGCCGGTAGGCTTGCAACACAATCTGCAAAATTTGTCTTCCAAGTCTCAAAATCTTTCTCCCATGCCTTCTTAATTGATTCTACTACATTGAGTAAAGTACTCAATCCGTATGTTGCAATCTGACAAGCTTGAAGAGACTCAAAATTGAACTTCTGAAATGATGTCTTAGCAGTAAGACATTCTTCTAGCTGCTCTTCTATTATAGTCAACTTGATTGAGACATGCTCTCTCAAGATGTTTATCCTGATGATTTTCCTGTTCTTCTCATCATTCAAAGTCCTTATTTGATCACATAATTTTCTGATCTTTTTCTCAACTGCACTGATCTTTATGTTTGGGCTGGCCAATGAGTTTGTCTTTGCTGCAATCTCATCTTGCTTCTCTTTTATCTTCTTCTCTTCCTCAATTATTATATTTTCAGATTTTGTACACTGAATGTACAAACACTTTCCAATCTCAAGATGTTTCCTTAAGTTCTTAATGTGTTTGTCAAGGCTGTCAATGTCATTTTTGATATTCTGACTTATATTCTGCAACATCTCAGCTTCATAAGCTGCCTAAGCCTTAACCGTAGCAATATCAAACAAATTAGTGAACTCAACATCAAAAGAATTTATTACCATCTTTGCTCTTTCAAGTGGGTCTGAATCAAAGACTTTTGTAGATATAACACTTTGTAGCTTCTCAGTCAAATCTTTCAGCCTACCTTCCAAATTCTTAACTTTCTTGTTCTTTCCAATAATTTTGTTCAAAGAAGTGATCAACTATAATTGATCATCATCATCAACCTCCTTGCTCAAATCTTCAATCAATGTTCCTATTCATTTTTCCTTTCCAGTCTTAGAAGTAAGACTGATGTCTTCTTGTGGTTCAGTAGGTGTATGGGCCTTTGTTTCCATTTGCTCTTCTGTTTGAGTAGTCTCTGGTTCAATACTCTTTTCTTTCTCTCCCAAAGCCAAATTGTTGAGTACCGCATCATTTGAATCTAAAGTAACTTTTGTTCCTTCAATGTCCATAGATTTTGTGCCAATTTTTATATAAGAAGAGGGAATATCTTCAACTTCAACTACCTCTGCTGCTGCCTCTGCTTGTTCTGAACTCTATTTCTCTACTGGTTCTGCAACTGATTGATCTTTGCTATCTTTTCCTGCAACCAAGTTTGCTAGCACTTGCACAACTGCCTATTCAGTTTCAGTCTTCACTTGTTCATACTGACCTCCCATTATTTGTATAGTTCTTCTTTTGGTTCTTAATAGGGTTTCAAGTGGCTTGAGGATCTGTTTAAGGTGGTCATCATCTCTTATGTCACAAAACTGTATTATCACATTCTCTCTCATTTTAGTATCTTCTTCTTGTGCTCTCATCTTTCTTCTGACAAGTCTGTTGTACAAATCTTCTGGTATCTTTCCATGAATAGTATCAAATTTCTTGTTTGTCAAAATCATATGTGTAACTATTGCATTCTCTAGATTTAATCTGTCAGAGGATCCATATAAATCATAGTATTTGTTCATTTTGGTAAAGTCTCCATGCTGCAATATATCTTCATTAACTCTTTCTATCCTTGGTTTCCATGATTTCTTCTTTGTTTTTACTTCATCATTTTTTATCTCTGCAACTCTTCTAGGTACTGGTGGAACAATTATTTTTTGTCTTTTACCCAGTCCTGAAGAACTTGCCTTCATTCTTTTGCTTGGTGCTGAAGAAGAGGGTTTCTCTATCTGACTAATTTCTTGATCCTTCTCAGGTTCTTCAACCTTTACCTTAACTTGAATGGGTTTACACTTGATGCCAAGGGTGGGACTGATAGTATCTCACTTTGCCTTATTGCTTCTGCAGTCTTTCTTGCAATATCAAATTCTTGCTCAATCAAACTTGTTTCTTTTAGAATTTTCTTTATTGTAGTCTCCACTCTCTTCTTTGATTATTTCTCTTCCTTAAGAGTCTTTGTTGAATCAAAGTTTTCATCATAAGTTCCAAATCTGTTGCTATGAGCATCCACTTTACTTTTCAACAATCTACTAACATATCCTTCTATTTCAACTTCAGAGATTTCATAGCCAAGAGGACCTATGAATTCATGTCTAGGTTCTACTGCCTCAATGTAAGTGAAATTAGTATCAACCATAAAACATATATCATCTTTGTATTTCTCAACTAGGGATGGAGGAATTCTTGATCTATTTACCACAATGTTTTGAAAAATTTTCAACACTAACTTTACACTGTCATTAACCTTCTCAATAAGATGTTTCATGTAAAATTTATTGATTCTTTCCATAGTATTCACACCATCATTCCATTCAATAGTGTAAGGAAATCTTCTTAGCAAGTGGAAGAACATGTAAGTAACCAATGAGGAAAATCTAAAGTGAGTGTATTTAGCTTTCTTTATCTTTTCCAAATTCTCAAACAACTGTATTCTCAGAATTTCACACATATCCACAGGATTCTTCTCCACACACATCAAATAAGCAATGTGTACCATACCTGCTGGCATATCATCTTCTCTAGAACTTCGACAGAATTTTGTTGTCAAAATCTTACACAAGTATTTTACATCATCTTGCTTAATCTTACTAATGACTATACCTCTGCCATTGTATATTGAACCGGTGTTTTCAATCACAATCTTTCTCATGTTTTTCTCATTCAGTGGAATTTGCACCAACTTTTGATAATCCAGTCACATCATGAATTAGGTCTGCAGTTATGTCTATAACGTTGTCTTCTAACCAAAATTTACCATTATGTATCCTACTCAAAATGATCTTAGTACACTCATCATCAAATTCATATTTCATAGAGTACTCAATGATTTCATTGTTTTCTAGATGTTCATAACCTTGTTTCACTGACATATCTATGTTGTACAATTTCTTATATTCACCATTAAAATTACTCTCCCTTAGGGTTTCATATTTTCATCCAAGATAACTTTTAACATTCTCTAAATGAAGAACTTCGTCTAGTACGGATGATAAAGCTAAACTAGCATCTCTTTCTGAGGGTTCAACTGGATCTTTCTTAGTTCTAGGTATGTTCTTATCCTTAATGTTGTGAATCAATGACACATCCATGATTATATCTGATTACTTAAGCTGATTCAAGATCTTAGTCAGATAAATACCTTAAATTCACAAAATTGGGGCTTTCGCTAGATCGACGCTTCAAACTTCTGCAAATCGCTTCCAAACTTCTTTCTTCACTTTCCAAATCACTTCTAATCGCTTGATAATCATAATAAATTTGATTTCAATCTCTTAATACTTAGCATTTACTCGATCTGACATTGCATTCAATTCTTTTGCCGCTAAAATGCCAAAAAGCTGATTCTGTAAACCTGCAACCATAAATCTTCTTGCAACCTTGCAAAACATAATATTTCTTTTTGCGCACTTAACCATAGCATTATTATAACATAACAAACCTTCATCTAACTGCGCAAAACTTAACTCATTCAAAATCTAATTCTACACTAATTCTAAGTTCCTAAACTACAGAAATTTACATAATTTAAGTGCTTAAAGAAGGGTTGGGTAAAGACTCATTCTTACCATCAGATACATTACCTTCCTGATTACCTTTAGTGCTAAATATACCTTCTTGATCTGTGCCTTTAACAAATTTTACTTCATCTTCATTGCTACAGCAGCCTTTTCTTTGTTTCCTGCATTTTCATTCCTTCTTGCATAGTTTCTAGGGTTAGGGTTATGATGATAACCTCCATTGTTCATTCTGCAAAATCTTGCTATGTGTCCAATCTTGTTACATATCTGACAAATGATTCCATTGGTTCCATATCTAGGTGTTTGTTGATTGATTTGTGTCCTGCAATTTCTAGCAATATGTCCAATTTTGTTGCATCTGTAACATACTATTCCATTTCCTCTTTTCATGTCTTCAGTTGATCTTTGATCTGCATTGTTAGTATTTCTAGGCATTCTACTATTTTAATTATTCTCAATAACTTTAGATCTTCTACATTCAATAGCTCTATGTCCAAAACCATGACAATTATAACAATATCCATTAAGAGGTTTGAATTGTTTACCTATACAATTTCTCTTTATATGACCAATAGTATTACAAGAAAAACATCTACCTTTGAATTCACTTTGCATACCTTTGGATGTTTCATCTTTCTTTGGTGGTTATTCTTGCTTCAGTGATTCTTCTTGCTTAGGAGCATCTTCAGATTTGTTCTCATCTAACTTCTTTTCTTCAGTGCTTTCACATACATTCAGATCTAGTTTCTTGCTTTCACTAAGTATCTTCAATATGTTAAATCCAAGACCAGTTTTGTCATAGAATGGTTTTCCATAAGATACTTGCTCATTAATCTTTTCACTGTTTGAATATAACCTCTCAAGTTGTTGTTTGGATTGAGTCAATTCACCTTTCACAATCTTGTTGTATTTCTCAAGTTCATCATACTGCAATTTGACTTTATCAAATTCAAATGTTACCTTGCCAAGTTTAGATTTCAGATCTTCATTCTCATTCTTTAAACTTTCATTCTCAGATCTCAGATTGTCATTTCCATCTTTCAAGCTAAGCTTTAGATTTTCTATCTTCAATTCATGTTTAAGGATCACATTTTCTTTTTCTAAATCATCACAATCTTCAACAAGAATTTCAGATTCCTTCTCAAATTTTAGATCTTCTATCTTACCTTTCAATTTTTCAATAAGATTCTTTGCATCATCATACTTTCTTTTCAAAGTGTTTCTTTCATCAGTAAGCATATCAATTTGTTCAAGAGCTTCTTCAAGATTCTTCTATAATTGATCCATATCCATAGAGATCTTACTCAAGCTGATAGGCTTTCCTTGAATGTTCCTTCTCCGAGTAACTGAGCTCTGATACCAATTGTTAGAAATAGGAAATACTGAGAGGGGGGGTGAATCAGTATTTCACAAACTTTTACTTTTGCCCACTTATGGATATAACAGATTACTTTAAAGCATAAGAAACTAAATAGCATACATAATAGTAAATGTAAAGAACTCATAACACATGATATGTTCTCGAGGAAACCCTAGCCAAGGGAAAACCCCGGTGGGGATGGTACCCACAAAGATCCACTAATCAAAAGATATCTTGTTAAGGATGTTGACCCTATTAGGAGCCTGTTACAATCATATAGTGTATCAGTCCTGGTTAAGGGACTATAGGCCTTGTTAGAAGCCTCAACCCTGTTAGGAGTTGTAGATACAAAACTTGATTACCAGATGAGCTCACTACCCAAACAAGTAATACAAATGTTTACTGATTACAATATGGTACTGCTTACAACTTCGCATCAACAACTTTCGTTGCTATCACAATATACAACTATCACAAGTTACAAGTTACATTTCAAGTATGTTCAGTACATCTTTATTTATACAAGATACAAACAAAATATCTTTCTCTAGTCGGCTTGCATATCTTTATCCAAGAGTAAACATATAGGATGTCGTCTCTTTATAATATTAAGTCATTATTTTGACAAGCAAAATAATCCCATAATTCATTTACTAGTTCTGCCTTCAAAACTACTCTGTCGGCTTAACTCTGTCATCGGTAAAACAATCATAACTTTGTCTGTACTGTCCGTACTCTTTTGCACACTGAGATGGGGTATCCTTAGACACCATAGAGTCTATGTTCAACTGCGCAAACTCTGATCATGCTCCAGTGAACATCGCCAAAACAAACTGTATCGGGTGCTCTGTCAAAAACATTGTTTCATACTTAGACAATTTTAGTCTGCGATCTTCCATACTTACTTTCCAGCTTATGTGATCTTCATAGGGAACATATGTTTCCATAATGACAACATCCATGTACATACCTCAGCCAAATTGCCAACAAGGGTAAGAGGAAGAAGCTTCAAGAACGGTTTTTGTTCTTTGAATTATTTTAAAAACCCCTATAGTTGTGTTCTCCCTTCTTCCTACACCCTGGCCTCTAGGGCCGACCATTCTAGGCTCTATTTCATCCATTTTTATTAATTCATCCCAAGTTCCTATCAATTTCTTATTCAAGTCTCTTTCCACAATTAATTTAATTAAGCAATGATGAGAAGCTGACTGATCTTTTCCCGACTGAACCAAAGAAGCTTGTTTCTTCACAATATTAAACACAAAGTTTGGTAAATTTATCGGTCTTTTGTCATGGCAGATATTTCTCAAGATTTTGAAATGAAGACCATGTAGATATTTGTAGTGCCCTTCACTGGTAAAATACTAAATGATAAATGCATCTGGCTGGATATAGTCCAAGGGCAATGACACCCTTGAAGTGCCTTGATTTTTGTTAATTTCTAATCATGGATCACCATGCAAGGTGAAATGTGCCCTAGCTAAGCGTAAATCAAGGTCCTTAGTCCACTTTTCTCCTTCATGTAGCAACCCTGTCACTTCTGCCACAATGTCTTCTATGAATTCAATTCTCAATCCTTTTACCACTGCAAACCCATTTTGCAAAGTATTTAAAAACTGCAGAGCAATTTCCTCATCAAAACCTTTGAGGCTCCGACAGTAATTCAACCAACCTTTTCTTTGAAAGTTTTCACAGCTGGATGCATCTCCTAGTAAAACTTTGTGATCAGTTGACTCATGCCTCTGAAGATCACCCACCATTGTTATAGACAGAAAAATTTTGCAGAAGCTTTTTACAGAAGCACTAAAATGGCAAATCAAGATTCAAAATTTTATGGACTCAAAGTGTTGTAGATGAGAACAACGGAGTACAGAATGTTATTTACTCCAAGTAATTAAAAGCATTTTAATGCATGATTTTTCATAATACCTTCACTCGTGTCAAGGCCTACCACCCTGAACACGATGCAAACATATCATCATAAATTAAGCTCAAAATTTTAATATCTTTTAATTCCTTTCAATCGTGATGATGCAATCATGGAATGACAGGCTGGCTTAACATGATGGCAATCATCTCGAAAAGACAAGAAATGTATTTTCATCCTTTACATGCTAATGTTTAAGTTAAAAATATGAAATATTTGCCTCCCCCCAACTAAGTTTAAGGCATGGGTCCCACCAGGCCAAGATGTGCAAGAGTAAAAATTAAAACAACACATAATCCTAATAAAATATGTACAAAGGTATGTGTCACAAACCTAGTAAGCGTTTTAGGAAGAGTGTTCTGAAATATGGCATGCACTGATGGAGTGATGCAATGGTACAGAAAAATTGGTAGAGAGAGGAGGTGAGGTGAATTTTTATTACGGAGAAATAATTTCACATAAAGTAAAATATTTATTATGGAGTCCTTGATAGAAATCAAGGATTAGTGGAAATCTAGGTGGAAGACCTAGATACTTTTGTTGCAGGAGTGTTGTTTTCATCGTGTTGCTGGAACTGCTACAAGAAGTCTTCATGACTCACTAGTTTGTGATAGATCTTGAGTCGATGACTGTTGACAAGCAATTTTAATTGTATGGGATCAATAGTAAACAGCTGAATTGCTCCATTTTCAAAAATTGAAACTATTTCATAAGGTCCTAGCCACCGTGTCTAGAATTTACTTGGGGTATGCTGGTAGCGTGAGTCATACAGAAGTGCCCAATCACCAATTGAAAATTTATTTTCCTTGATGAACTTGTCGTGCCACTTCTTCCTTTGCTTCTGAATCAATTTAGTATTGTGAAGTGCAGATTTCTGATACTCATCCAGCTCATTCAATTGCAATAACCGTTCCTCCTATGCTTTGGTAAGGTTAATGTCTAATTCCAATTTCATCCTTAGAGTCTTCTGTTGAAACTCAATAGGCATAGATGCAGATTTGCCATAAACCAGCTCAAAAGGGGTAAAACCAATTGTTGTTTTTTATCTCATTCTGTAAGCCCAAAAAGCTCGAAGAAGGTGGGTAGCCCAATCCTTCTTATGAACAACAACTATTTTGGTTAGGATGGTTTCAATTTCCTGATTTGTTATCTTTGCATGTCCATTGGCTTGGGGATGGTACGGTGAAGATTTACCATGTCTCATTGTGTATTCATGCATCAATTCTGTGATAAGATTAGAAGTAAACTGTGCACCTTGATCTGTTACTATCTCATGAGGTACTCCAAACTTGGTAAAGATATATTCATATAGAAATTATGCGACTTTATGATCTTTGGCATGCCACATTGCTTTAGCTTCCACCCATTTTGTTGCATAGTCAGTACACACTAAGATATATGACATACCATGAGAAGATAGATTGATGACCACCACTTGAGGCTGCAAATTTCATCCACTAGTACATTTGAGGCCATATTCTGATGGCCATTTGTTGGATTTGCAACACCTATTTGTCAACAATTTGACAGATGTATTTGTCGACATTTTTGCATTGCAAATTGCAACGAAAGTGATAACCATCGGTATTCTGACATCATTTTCCATCAGAACTCTCCACATTAATAGAAACTTTACTATGGGATTTCATACAGTATATCTATCAGAACTCTGACAAACATCTATCAAAGAGTCTGTCGGATTGGTGACACCTATGCAACAATTCTCCAACAGGAAAACCCGTCGGAGAGATAGCATTCCCATTGTGAATATCTGTCAAAAATGGACTCTCTCCAACATTATAACAGTCGAGAGTGCGATGGATAGGAAGTGAATCTCTGATAGGACAACCCGTCAGATGTATAGAATTCTCGTCACACATATATGTCAAAATGGGGTTCTCTCTGATGTCATACCTATCGGGAAGGCGACGTATATGCAATGAGTGTCCGACAGGAAAACTTGTTGGATGTATAGCACTGTTGTCGAAATAAATATAAATCATGTCAAAAAAGCAACAGATATTCACATTAAAGATAGCAGAGCTCAAGAAACCATCATAGTTGGTCTCTGTCTTTGGTCTGTATACTAACAAAATGGTTTACCTTTCGTTAGCTCATCAAATGAGGGGATTTGAAAGAATTTAATAAAATATTTTCTTGATAACGTATATTATTTAAGTTGACGTTGCACAAATTTATCTACTTTGCACACTTGTAGACTATGAGGACAGCGATAAAGAAGCATCTCCTCACATGACCTACATTGCTCAAGCCATGGGAGGGGATTCTTGTTTATAACTATCCTCGTAGTTTACAAGTGCGCGAAGTAGATAAATTCATTCAACGTCAAACTAAAATAATGTACGTTATACATGAAAATATCATCCATTAAATTCTTTCAAATCGCCGCATTTGATGAGCTACTGAAATGTAAAATGTTTTATCATTAATATGGACCAAAGATGGAGACCAACTATAATGGTCTCTTGAGCTCTGCTATCTTTAGTCCTAGCTACTGGGTAAGGCCTGGAAGACTTACACATGTCGATTGTCGAGAATAATCACCGTCTTGGCTTTATGAACACTGCACAGTATCTAATATAAGAGAAGGCAGAAAATATGAATGGGTAAAAGAAATGAAAGATACAATAATATTATCTTATCGTTTACCTTGTCATAATTGATCACAATCTCGCAAAAGTAATTTTATACGATCACTAGCACATTTCGTGCATGGATGAGAAACAGTATCCAAAGTTTCTAGATTCTGAGAAGAGGTATGAGTGAAGGCCAAAGAAGGGATATTTGTGAAGGTTTTATAGACGTAGGTTACTGAATCATGATCTATGCACTAGTACTCAATCTGGAAACCCTCATATGTATATAGCCACTCTAGAAAATCTCCACATCTATCAAATCTCCACAAAAATCCCTTCTGGCCTCCATTGCATATACGTCTTCTCAAAATCTAAAAACTCTCCATCATTGATTCTCATCAATGTACGAATAAAATTGTGAGAAAATGATTAATCCCTAATTCAATCTTTGACAAATAAAATTGTGACATAACACTTAAAGAATATGGAAAGCTCACAATGTTTAGAGACACACTTGACTCCAAGTGTCATGTACAACAAAAATAATTTGTCCAATTTGGATAGTAAGTCTAATTTAACTAAAATTACAACCATAGCTAACACAAGAGGCTAACCTATTTTAAATATTCTTCACTTTCTCAAACCATAGTTTATGATACTTAGTTGCTCCTCCATAAGAATATCTAAAATCAATGGTTCTTACATGAGCCCACAAGAATATCTTAGTAGCACAACAATTATAAAATAAACATGTCCAATATTATAAATAGCATTTTCTTTCACTCAAAATCACTCAAAATCATTTCTCAAACTCACCCATTTGCAAGAAAAGGGAAGTGGTTGAATTATTTTCTCTTGCTATATTCAAAGACCTCCTACCCCACAACAAAGAACATTGTAATAAGACCTTTGACCCAAGAGCTTCATCATCAAGCTCTACAACCTCTTGTAGCTATCTTCATAGCAACAAGAGTCATTGGATACGTCAAATTTCTCGGAAGTTTGTAGGTTGACTTTGTACAAAGTAGATTGTAATTGAAAATTTAAAAACTATTTGCATCTAGTCATTATTCATGCACTATGCAAAATGCATTGTGCAACGCAATGAAATCAGCAATGTGTATAGAAATGACAAAAACTATATTCCACAATTCTTGGGCTAAACTCTAAATTTATTTTCTTTTTATATCTCTATGCTATTGAGACCACTTCCATTTTATTAAACACAATTTTTCCCAATTAAAAATATCAATTAGAATAAGATATAATATAGTGTTAGAATAAACTTTGTACAAAGACATGTAATGCTTATGTTAATGATCTAAAAAGCTGCAAATATAAGAATTGAAAAAGAAGATAGTGCCAAGAAACATTTTCACAAATATGAAATGTGAGGAAAAGTAATAACATTAACAATGCCAAGATTCACAGCATTAAATTTCACCTGTGGATGAGTTTCTACAGTGGGTTGCCCAGCATCAAAAATATGTTGAGTTTCATTTGAGTTTTAACTAAGAGTATCATGTAGAATATACCCTAAACTTTGAAAGCATTCTCAAGGCTGGCAATTCAAAATTCAATCTAGGTAAGCATCAGTAAGTGAAATAAATTATAGACATCAACATCAACATCATCATAATCATTAGAAGCATTGTAAAGCACCAACAAGAGAAGGCCAATTCCAAACTAAGCCAAACAGTTAATAACTAATTGTTACCGATTACATGGAGGTTGTAAACCGGTTGGAGAGGCTTATTAGAGCATATATGTTTCTTGTGTTCTAGGTGTATAGGGGAAGTTTCTTAAGGAGAACTGTTCACAGTCAAGAATAGGATAAGGAATATTGAAAATTTGTGAAATTTTTGGCAGAAGTATTGTTAGCAGATATGAACCATTAGGAAGGTATTTGTTTTGGATAGTACTATGTTTCTTGAAATTTTTCTAATGCTTCTAAACTTTAAAGACATATTTTATGGCTTAATGATAATATTGATTAGTGTTTTGTTTCTGATGTAAAATCTTTTTAATATAATCATGGAATGTTGTTGATCATTCATGGTCTTGAAGAAACTTTTCTTCTATTTGATGTATCCTAAATTCATTGAGTTCTAGTATAGGTGAATTGGCCAGATTGAATAATTTCGAGAGTTAAATTTTTGTTTACCTACGTAAGCTTCACATTCATTCTTTTCTTGTTTTGATTCTTGAGTCTTGATGTTGTTTCTCAATGTGATATAGACTAACCACAAGATGGTTCAATTGGTCCTCTCTTTCTTTTTAATCATTTGTGTTCTTCATGGTGTAAGTGTCAATATGTTATAATCCAACCAACATGTCATACCCCCACTTCTGAAAAACCTCACAACATGAAAATCATAGCCAAAGACTTGGGTGATCAGCATACATAAACATCGATTACCTTTAGGAAACAATGATCATTAATATTCATTAATGGCGGGCAGTGATTCCTTGGTAATAAAGACATTGACAACATTCATCATCTTAACCAAGTCATGGGTGGTGATCCTTGAAATAGCACAATTAGTAAAAGGAAATAATAATATAACTAATAATCGTTACCTTTATTAATAAGTATAAAGTGTGTGCTATAAATGTGTCACACTTCTATGAATCATTACATGCAAGAAAACTCAAGAATGAGCCCTCACAAATCGATCCATAGCTCCCTAGGCATGGAGTGCAAAGGTTTTTAAGAATGCTCTCAGCTAGAGCTATTTAGCCTATAACCTTGCTAGTAAACCATGCAATGGGAGATTCAATGAAGACAAGGGCAAGAATGCCAATATCCTCAAGAATCAAGAATGAAATGCAATGCAAGCTAGATTAAGAATGGAAATGCAAGCTAAACTATGGAAATGAAAGATGCAAGTATTACAAAGCCTCTTGGTTAAACTAGATGAATTAATCTAAAGCATAAAGGAAATCTAAGCTAAGAATGCCATGAAAATGAAGCTACTATGCAAGAAATGAAATCTAACTATGAAGCAAGAAAGCCATGATGATGCAAGAATGAAGACAAGAAGATAGAGTGTTGATGAAGATCCAAGATGAATACCAACAATGCTCCAAATCTTCAAACCCTAGATGCAAGAATATCTCCAAAAGCTCCAAGATGACCTAGAAAACCTGTAGCATAACAATAGCATAAAAAGTTGTGTATCTAGAATGAAGAAGAGAGCTCTTCTTTTATAGGAAATGAGGAGAAATGGACCATGGAGATTAAGAGGCAAAAGATTTAATCAACGGTGGAGCTTGAAAGAGGAGCAATCCATGTGCACAAATATCCTCCAATGAGAAAATAGGAGTTGACTTTTGTGTCCATATGAGACAAAAAGTGCTTTTTCCCTTTTTATAAAATAAGAATAATGCTTTATTTGTGCAACTTAGGATAAGAAGAAAAGTGGGGGCTTTTTATTTATTAAAAGGGGAGGAAATATTCCTTTTAAATAAATAAAAACTTAGGATAAGATGGTTAGCCCATAGAAAATAATCGAATAAATGATAGAGCTAGGATTTGATCAAGAACAAGCAATTGATGATTTAGCAAAAGGGGCTAATAGTCTAGATGACCATTTTTAGGTGTATACATAAAGCAGCGCTTACAGTTTAAATAGAAAGCCACGTCTCTTAGAAAAGAGATCTATGTTCAAAGGGATGCATCACTTCATTTGGATATAGATGCATAAAAGGAAAGACATTTTATTTGGAGTGAGGAAGAAGGAAAATTAAAAAACAAAATATGGAATAATCAGGTTGGAATTGGAGAAGAATTCAGAAATAAACTTGAATTAGAAAAAAGCTAAGTTATTGGGTTCTTTGTTTGAGGCTGGGTTCCAATTCTACTTTTGTTCTCCTCTGGGTTCGACTTGGGTTTCTTTGGTAGGAACTTGGGTTCCTGGGCCAATCCCGGTTGCACCTGCAGTTGTGGATGCCAAAAAATGGGCTCCATGTGCCTTAGAAAACTGTTTTGCACCCTCAAAAATCCATTTGCATATACATTTGAAACTTTTTCAAATTATAAATATGATACATGAGGTATTTTATTCATAATTTTATAGGCTAACTCATTATTATGGTAACATGGGTATGACCACACTCCATGCCTAATGGTACCCAACATGGAGTGTGGTTCAAATGAAGTTGAACCAAATGTTGATCGTGTCGGCTATGATCATGATGAAGATGAATATGAATATTAAATCTAAAATATGGCTTGTAATTTGAATTTTCATTGTGAAATGATATTTTGAGACTTCGCAAATCATGAATATGATATGATAATCTATCACTGGAGATTGCATGCTCAAAGCCATGGAAGCATTCTAGTAATCATTACAAAATAGGAAATAAGCTTCTGAAAGAGAAAAGCATGCAAGCCTAAATTGGTAATGAAGAAACTATAGATTCAAGTTGACTCATTATATGTTGTAGTATATTTGTTCCCTAGATCTACCATATTATATATGTGCATCATGTAAGGGACATCTTCTACTCATCCATGTATCAGAGCTCAGTAAGAATTCTTAGGAGAAAGAAAAGATGTCAGTGGGAGATGGAGAAACCAATCTCAAAATACCACTTGAAGCCTTGCAATGTTGAGAGTGGGATAAAGGCTACACTTGAGACCCTATATAAGAAACAACCTTATTGAGCTTCACTTTGTTTCGAGAATAGTTTTATATTATGTACTAAACAGGGCCAACCATGTGAAGGTGGAAGCTCATTTGGCCCCACCCCCCCCCTAATATCACTCTAAATTCCCCGTTAACATCTAACATTCATTCATTATTTCATCCATTAACAAAATGTAACATTCATTAATTATCACATGATAACATTCATTAACACATTAATAAAATGTAACATTCATTAATTATCACACGATAACATTCATTAAAATTCATTAACACATTATAAAATTTATGAACATTCAATAGCACATAATTAAATTCATTGGCATATAAAAATCAGTCATTATCAATTAAGTGCATAGATGACAATCATTTTTTTTTCTTTTGATTTCTCATTTTTAAGAAGAAATCGCTAAGAGGAGCATCGATATCATCATGATCATCTCCCCTCTCATTAGATCTCAATGCACGCCTAGTTCTTTGTTGATGCAAAGGGGGGTCATCTGCAATAACATATAAAAGGGTTAAATTGAAAATATTTTATTATAATTTGTTACAAATATTTCAGTACTTTAGAGGTCATAATCGTATAGCTCTTTACCTGATCTAGTCACATCATCAACATCGAGATCAGTTTGTCTAGCCTCGGCCTCAACCTCAACCTACTCATTAACAACGGCCTCTACACTCTCTACAGCTGCAATACAAATTTTTACATTAATCCAAACACCAATTGTAATTAAATTTATATTACTACACCAATCAAGTTAAGATGTTTACTTGTATTAATAGTTACATATAAAAAAATGAATAGCAAATGTATACCTCTATCACTCTAATCCACATCCCCATTGTCATCATCATGCACAGGTTGTGTACGGCCAAAATCGGCAGGCTGCATTCCAATTTCATACGCATTCATGTTATCATTGTTTTCTTACTTAAAACAAATATACTCACTTTATGTTGGAACTTAACATCAAATAAACTAATTGGTAAATAATTAAATTTGAAATATCATCTATTTAGATTACTTACTGCGATAGATCCATCAGTAGAACCTTGTGCACTTCTTATTCTTTCTGCCACGAGTTTATAGCCTTGTTGGAAGCCAATTCTCTTGTCCTCTTCTATGAGACTTATATTGAACTTCGCACCCTACATTTTTGCTTGGTATCATCAAATTTTATTTCATTGTTTCATCAAAATAAAAAAGATTGTAAATTATAAATAAATATTATAAAGATCAAATTATTATTTTCAGTGTTAAAACGCATCTACAGATTGTATTTTTCCTCAAATAAATCTAATAATATTAACACTTACAACTCATGCAGCAAGTTTGGAATAACCACTAGAGCCTAGCTTGTGTTTCCCATGCTTTTGTAGTCTTGCCTTTGCCTTTGTTGCCTTTGATGTGTCAGGCAATCTATGAAGAAATTGAAATATGTTAGTTCATATAAATATGAAGAGTATTTAGTACACAATTACATTCTTAACAGTATCACATACCTTCTTCTGTTGTATAGTGGTGTAATTCCTTTTTTTATTTCATTTTTCTCATTCGTATCCAGAATAATGCATTGCCACTCTAAATCAGGAATGCAAGGGGGGGCTGGTACTTCGGGTTTTTGGATAATGTACACCTGTACTAGTCCCTAATATACCTCAAACATAACCCAGCTTTCTGAAGGAGCTTACCCTTCTCAAATGCACGAGGTTCAAATAAGTTTTTCATACTCTCTATGAAGCATCCTTTAACTTTATATCTTGGCTTTTCCACCTTTTAAGAAAAAAAAAGTGTTAGATTCAAAAATGAAGTGAAATTACCTTTAATATAGTTTAAGAAATGGATGTAATGATAACTATCCTAGCAATGATATGAAATCAAAATAGTGGATTTGGGTTTTAGTTCGGATTTGATGTTCCACCTTGTACAGATGGTGGGTCCAAATATCTGCAAAGACTTGTCACCAAGTTTACCATAAAAAACATCATTCCCTGCAAAATAATCATGGGATCATTAGTCAAAGGATATAATAGTATAAAATAAGAATACAATAGAGGTAAGCTTCTCATATTGAATGCAATGTGTAATTAACATACGATTGTATAGTAAAAGAAAGGTCCAATCTTTAAAGTACCTGGAAGTTTTTCTATTTTTAAGGGAACTCCTGCGTCGCTCACAAGAAATATGCAATCCTTCACCATTCCCGTACTAGGAATATGAGTACATCCAAGAAATTCACCATCAAGTGATGCATCTCTTGTTGCATAAATTGAATCCATTACGAAATTCCCCTAAGAAAGAATACTTCAAGGGAAATAAACATATATATAATTACAGAGAAAATAAAATCTATGTACGAGTAGGTGGTGCCATGGCATCTGTGGCCATGCTATGCATTGCTAACATTGCAGGATGTAGTACATCTGAGCCTACCATCGTATGAGGCAGTGATAGTAAATGATCATTGATAGGTGCTAAAGAATAAGATTGTTAGAGCATAATAAAAGTAGTGATTAGCATGGACAATATTGTTAGAGAGTAAAAGAAAAGATAGTCCAACATGTGATCTACCTGAACCAGCTGCAATTCCCTCATCATGGCCGTGAGGATCAAAATTACGCAAAAAAAGTTGTAAAAGCAACACATCCGCTTATTTTTTAATGACAAAATATTAGTATAACATAGAAACTATTATTGAACTTTTGTTATAATTAAAATTTACATTAATATTTACTCTGTAATTTTGAGATAGGTGCATCAATTTAGTTGCCCTCTTTTGCAACTCAGGAGTCAGAGGGAATATAGATGCCAATTGAGCCACTCTTTTTCCAATTTTGTGGAGGTATTTTTTAATTGCAGAGGTCAGGTCATCACAAATAGTGAAATCAACAACTAGGTCCTCGTCAAAGGACTCCTCTTGAGGGACTACAGGTTCCTTTCCATTTCTCTGCTGACCTCCTGCCTGTGACAACAATATTACTAACACTATTAGAATTAATCTGAAATAGTGATGAAAAGAATATAATAAAAAACACTATTTATCATTTTGCTTCTATCTATTTGTAGTACAATAACAAAGAGGTTTACCTACTAGGAAGAAGTGCATGCAAGATCATCATTTTCCCCTCTATGCGATTGCTCCATATTGTGGCCCTATGTTATTATTTAACGTTAACCAATAATTAGAAAGGACTAGATTAACAAATTTCATTAGAAGATAATGATGGAGATGAGGTGGATGGTAAGGAGACTCTCTACATGTGGCTGGCAAAAAAACTCAATTATTTAATGGTACATAGTACATACCTGCACCCCCATGATAGTGACATTGTTTGTATCTATGTGATTCAAATTATAATCAATAAGCATCTCTTCACCTACACATATTGATTTTATCACACATACAAATACATGATTTCCCTCGCACGCCTCAAATATGCAATTAGGTTGCTTAATAGTTGACAGAGGTCGCGTGCTATTTATAAAACCTACAATATTCCCTTATGCTTTTGGCCTTTTGTTAATGTATATAGCCACTCTTTTACTTTTCTCATCGTCTTTTTGTTGAATATAATTTTTTGAGAGTGCATACCTACGCATACTTCTTTTATATTGAACCATTCGCATCCAACTTTTGTAATCGTAACAAGGTCCAACATACTCCATCAATTTGACAACTTTGTTGTAAGAGACCTTTATGCCATCCATGGAAAATAGGGCCAAACCATGTATTGACAATGGTGCAATGCAATATATATTTCCTTGAACACTAAAATCAGTGTTTATTGGAGGAAGTTCCTTGGGGACCCATTTTTTCTATAGATATTGGTACATAGAGGGCACCTCTATGTTTCCTTTGCTCTCATCATCATAATAACATGACCCCCCTTGAGCAAGGAAAAATTTCATGCGTTTATTGAATTTCTTTCTATTCTTTTGACCTTTAGTTGATCTTCCTAATTCATACATAGTACGTGACTCACTTTCTTCTTCCATTCCTATATTTCCTTCACTCGAGGAAGACACATCTAACAAATACATATTTGCTACTACCTGCACTCCATCAAATGATAGAGATATAAAGTAATGCGAGATATTTTGCAAATTGAGAAATACATTAATCTATATCGGGTGTATTGACTTATACTTGTCGATCCATGAGACTGTGTGAGATGCTCGTGAAAGGGGTTCAGGTACCTACATATGTAATTCAATTATCTTATGTTAGCTAAAAAATTCATGATACATATATTTAAAAATACATAGTAAGTACATTAAAAAATATAAGCATCCCATATGAATTAAAAACATTAAAAGGTACATCATGAATTAATTAGATTAAGCATTGATCGCATAACTGCACATTTCTATCAAGAAATCAATATTACATAGATTAAGCAGTGATCATGTAACTGTACATTTCATTCATGTCATTCATCTTCTTCTTCATCCAACTCATCACCATGATCGTCATCATCGTCGACATCATCACCACTACCGTCATTGTCATCATCTTCATCATCATTGTCATCAGCATCAGCATCAGCATCAGCATCATCATCATCATCATCAGCATCATCATCAGCAGCATCATCATCATCATCATCATCATCATCATCAGTAGCATCATCATCATCTTCTTCTTCTTCTTCTTCTTCTTCAAGAAAAGTTGTCACGAAAATCATCGATTAACTGTTGTTCGTGATCATCATCTACATCATCTTCTAGTTGTTCGCAGTCTTCTTGTTCCATCGCATTATACCTCATCAACCTTCCTCTTGGATCATGTCTAACAACAAATGACCCACCCAATTTATGTGGAACCTCTGAGTAAAATACCTGCTCACATTGTCTTGGAAGAACATAGGGCTCATCCCCAACTAGCTCAAACCACCTTGTATTAATCATTGGAAATCCATTGTCATGTTCAATAACAGTTCTATCAGGATCATTTTGATTAAGTTGTAGCATGTACCATCTGACGACGAAGAGAACTAATCTGAAGGAGTTAAAGTCACACTCAAGTATATTATCCAAAATGCCATAGTATCAATTTTCAGACTCTCAAGGATGCAAGTCATTTCTAGATGAAATATTAGTCACCTAAAAGACTACACTTATCCCAGAATCACAAGTTTTCTTTGTGTCATCCAACTTTTTGATGCAAAATTTATGACCATTGCAAAACATAGTCTTGTGGTGTTTGACCTGCAAAAATATGTCAAACATGTATAAATTATTGCATCGGGAGTTTATAAACGTACGAATGATTAATAAATTTATACGTACCTAGAAATCTCTTAAACCATGTGCTAAATCTATTTTTCTTTGCGTAACATTTGGATATTTGTTACGATGAGCTTCATTAACCAATGAAGACACAACTTCCCATGTTAATGTGCGACCTAAATGATGACATCGTTCAATCCATACCATCATCCAATCTTGATTGTTTGCAATATACAAATGTATTGCATCCCACTCTCGATCAGTTGTACAAAAAATAAATAGATGACTTACAACTGATTAATTTTGAAGATTAAAAATTAATTAACAGCTACAATAACATCTTATAATTTATTACCTCTCACTTTCCTCATTCTACCTTTCCCCACCAAGTACTCCCCTTCAAGTTTTCTAATGGTATCGAGATCCCAAATGCGATCTATATAGATCTTTGTTGCAAGCTTACAAAGATATTCAGTAATGTACATCATAATCTGGTATACCATATATCCCTCCACTATATAACCCTCGGGACGTGCTCTTTGCCGAACTAAAGCTTTCAAAAAATTTAAGTGCCTCTCAACCATCCACATTGACCGAGTGTGTACAAGTCCACACAATTCAATCTCCTCAACTTGGTGTATGAGGTCATGTTCTTGTGCATTTAAAAAGTTTGAAGGTAGACACTTTTGCATTTCACACATTAGATGAGGAATTCTTCTCTTCCAATATTTTATATCTGCTTTATGGATTTTTTTAGATGACAACCACCTACAAGACATTCAAGACACAAAAATATATAAACATGAGACTTTACAATATATACAACAAATTGAACAAATATCATTTCTTACCTCATGTATTTTCCAAGATCATATATCACTTGTTTGATGTTATTGTCGAAGTTCTCTAGGAGAGATAGGGGTAGCACGTATTGTAATAATTATAAAAATAATCATGTCATTCTTTTCTCAAATAATACAATGAGAAGTACATGCAGTTTACAAATATATTGTAAATACAAAAGAACATGACTTACCTTGATGAAGGTATGCCAATCATGCGTTTTCAACCTTGGCCTAAATTCACTTTTCTTTGATATGGTATTGCGTATGTTCGCAGCAAATCCTGTGGGAAATCAAATTTTTCGTATGACTTCTTTTATGGCATCACTTTGTTGCTTTATTAATAACCAAGGAAGGGCACTTATATTAATCATTTCTCCATTTCTATTTGATTCAATGAAATTTTTCATTACATGATTGAATTTATGAATGTCGCTACAAATTTTGACAATTTTTTCTTTGTCATGCCTTCCATCCAATATCTTCCACAATGTCTCTGTTACATTCTTTCCAATATGAATAGTATCAAACAAATGCACAATTTGTAGCTGCTCGTGATAGGGCAACCTACTAAATTGTTTGGGATAACTTTTTAGTCCCTTTGGAAGGTGTTCAGTAGTATTGCCTTGACGACATTCACGGTCATCAATCACATAATCAACAAACAAAATGCAATATAAATATACAAATTACAAACATAAACCATTAGGTAGAATGGTAGTACCTTGACAATTAATTCTATTATATTCCAACTTCCATAGGCGAGGTGTCATTCTTTATTGCTTAGATGTAGTCTCTTCTTTCCCATTGAAAAGATGTTTTTAGTAATTCGATACTTATGATTTTTGTGGAGAAAGTGTCTATGCTCATCAAACACTTGCTTTCCTAAACTTTTTGAATGACGAGATTTCATCTTTGGACCAAAAACTAGACATGCAAATTTTCCCTTTGTTTGAAGACCTACAAGATAATGATGCAATTGGATTAAATATGTTAATTTTTAGATTTAGAATTATCATGTGCAACTTTAATTCGCCATAACTTACCAAAAAAAGTGTTATCCCTAGGGCATCATGTATTGTCCATACAAGCATTGCATGGAATTGAAATTGTCTGTCCTATTGGTCTAGAGATGTCATACATAGTGAAACCATTCCATAACTGCAACAACTCATCGATAGAGGCTCAATATATACATTCATATCTTTAACTTGGTATTTACCTAGTTGAATGAACAACAACATTACATAATTATTGTGACCATTTTACTACAAGATTTATAATTACATGCAGATAACTATTAAATGATCAAATACCTGGAACAATCATTGCCAACATAATTTTCTCCCTCTTTATTGACATCCATGGAGGAATGTTATTGTTGATGACAAAAATAGGCCAAACAGAGTAAACAGATCTTAGCTCTCCAAATGGATTGGCATCGTTCATTGCCAATGAAAGCTTGAGATTTTGAGGTTCTTCGATAAAGTGCGGCCACTTTTCCTCTATGTCCTTAAATTAATAACCATCCACAGGCATTCGAATAATGTCATCTTGACTCCTATTGCGTGCATGGTAATTCATAAATTGTGTCAAGCTACTACACTTGAAAAATCTTTGCAAACGTGGTATAATGGGTATGTAACGAAGAACTTTGTGAGGCACCTTTTTTGTTATTTGATCTGTTCGATATCTACTCGTATGATATTTAGGGAATTCTATTGAAAATTTATATTTTTGATGATAAATAATATGATCGTTGGGACAAGCATCTATTGCTTGATACTCTATTCCAATATCTTTCATAGTGGCACATAATTCTCGGTATGAGCGGGGGAGAATATTCGATGGTGGTAACAAAAAATCACTTATCAATCTATAGAAAAAAATATAAGTTGTTAATATTAACAATATTTATGGTACATGTTTCACCCTTTAATTACTATAATGACATATATGACATACCTTAGCATACGTGACATTGTTATGTTGGATAAACCATTCATAACCTTCAAGTTCAACAACAACAATACAACAGAGAGAAGAGTTATTTGGGAGCCTTCGTAAAGGGTCGTGGTTGCCTTTTCAAGTAGAGGTATATCATGGATGACATAAACATCATCCTGATCATCATCATCAGTTGCGCCAGTACCAAATGTGTCATGGATCAATGTATTAGTATCATCATCTTCAAATGTGTTATCTGGCGCATGATCGTCATCTTCCATGGGATCATAATCTTCAGCTTCAATATTCACACCTCCATGATCCTCCACTTCCAAAGTTATATTCTCCATATTCATACCTCCATGGTCCATATCACGTACTCCCCTGGGGAGGTCGACCTATATAAAAATGATGAACACAAATAAACCATGATAATGATCTCATCATCAACTGTATTTCATATATATATATATATATATATATATATATATATATATATATATATATATATATATATATTGTTAAATAAATATAATGAAAAACTTACTAATTGATGATAATCAAACCCCCCTTCAATGTGACCATTATCCCTACAATGTCTCTTAGCTGTTTTGATTAGAAATCTTCTAGTGTTTAAGCCCTTACAAATATTGCAGGGACAATAACATTTTTCATCGCCTTTTCTTTTCAAGTTAGACCACAATCTATTGATTGTATCCCCATTACCTTCTTCACTTGGATTGTATGACATGATCCTTCTTCACTTAAATTATCTATAACCTAATTATATATAGAAATTGAAAAGTTAGTTATGAAATGATGTTTTAGTATAGTATACCAAATTGAAACACTTTTATTATTGTAGTCTTCCACCTCAAACTCTTTCCTATTATGGAAAGAAAGAAAGATATTCAAATAATATAGTAGTTTGTAAATCAAAATAAAATATCATATATATTATACACAAAATATATCAGAAGTGCATCAAATTTGACCAAGCACTACTAGGAGCTAGACCAAGCAACAAATGGACTTGTGATGATTTTCACAATAATACATTTGTTGCAGGGTAAAGTCCCAGTAGTGCTTAGGAAAATATGCATGGTGAAGGTTGTATATGTTGTGTGTGTGTGCGCACGCATAAAAAAGGGGGCCTTTATCTTTGATCTTAAAATGATAAATATGCCTATCTAATGTCTTTGAGGGTGTAGGGAACAACAAATGGAGGCAACTTGAGACCACAAATGGAGGCAAGTTGTTGATTTAGGGTGCAAGGAACAACACCCGTCAGTACTTTTATCGAATTGTAAATTTCAATTTTCAACCATTCTGTGAATATAGAACATGGATGTAATCTCAAAAAATAACAAAATGTAGACACGACAGATTACTTATTTTGTTATTCTACATTACTTACTATTTGAGTGCACGTTCCACCTGCAACTTGATCAAGTCTTGTTTGATGCTTCAATTTTGTGTTGACTATCCTGTAGAAGTACATAGTTTTGTATTTACCCAATATGTTATTCAAAAAATAACAATAGAATAAAATACTTGTTGAGAAATATCATCATAGGAGTATCAAAAACTTGAGATCCAAAGGTAACTCAACATTATAAGACTCTTACATTCAACCTTCATCTCATGCACCTAATAAATAGGAGATAAAATACATGAAATTGAAAAATTACATTACAAAACAATGAGCTAAAACTACCTACAAAAGTAGTACCCAATTTATATATAAAACATTTAACTAATGAATTGTGTTTTTCTTCTCATCTTCACTACCAAAATAATCACCCCTTTAATCTAACTACACTATGCAAGTCTAGTTTAGCGACCATGTGCCTGTCATCCTCAATCAAGACTAAGGAACACTATAGGCAAATACAGCCGCACATATATACATACAAATTCAAATTGAAAGTGATATATATATATATATATATATGCACTCATTATGTCATCCTTACCTTCTTTAATTTTTAACTTTCCCCTTCGGCCAGGCTTTCAATTTGAATTATTACTTAAAGTTTCTTATATACAGTTGTATCTCTCTTCAATATAAACAGTTTATAAGTCATATTCACAAATTCAGGTGCTTCAATGTATCATATGAGGTAGCAATTAAGGCTTCATTTGGAATTAGACTTTCTCTTTTTTCAGATTTGGAATTTGACTATTGAGTAATGTCAATTATATTATTTCTAAAATCATTTTAGAGGGCTATTCAAGTTAACCAAGATTGAGATATGACCGATAAATTAAGAAAATAATAAACAGTATTTGATAAAGATTAAGAACTATTGATATGCCTTAAAAAAAATTGAGATAGATGAGTGTGGGGTGAGAGATAACTATCCTTTGAAGAAAAGAAGACAAGGCCTACTAGAATGAAGCTGATAGAATGTTAATGTAGTGCAACCAAGGTATGATCTAAGATGTATGAAACAAAGAAGAAGAGGAATATCAATAAAAGATTAAATTCTCTGCAACTCTAGTAATTCACTGTCCCGTGGAACAATGAATAGAATAGTGAATCCATATGTGTGTTTGAATGTGATCTTGGCTGGGTGATGATATACGAACATTTCCTTTTGTTATATTTACACGTTCATGAAATCATTATACTATTTTTGTTGTTAATAAAGTCAAGAAATTGACTGGTGTTGGTGACTGTGATTGATAAATGGGTAGAGTCAGTGGATTAAGGGTTGTAAACCTCTATTATGTAAAGGCACTCCCACCCCTATGGCCATTGTAGTTTTGTGGGAGATGCCTTAGTGTATTCCTTGTATTATATGTAGTTTTGGATGCAGGGAAGGACGCCAAATGATGAGGGAGCAGTGGCAAGCCTAGTGAAGTCACAGTGAAGGGTGCACTTGGTAAGCACCAATTATGGTTGTGAGATACCCAATAAAGAGAGGGGGTATTTTATGGTTGAAGATGTCTATATGGATGTAGGGGAAGGTGTTAGAAATAGTTGTGGGGTTGTGAGTTGAAGGGTAGGGTGATTTCTACAAAGCCTTAGGTTAATGACCCTAGGAACAAGGGTTTTTTGGGGAGTGAGTTTGATGAATGGTGAGACTTTGAAAGTTTGAAAATATTGTGTTTTGGAAGGTCTAGGAAGACTATTTCAAGCCTTTGAGTCCTGGAGACAAGTGGAAATAGGAGTTTCTTTGTTGAGTGTGGGCTAATTAGGCCTAGGAGAAGTGTGTTTGGGGATGGAAGTATTCACCAGTCAAAGGATGGAAGACTAAGATTGAGATGGGGTTAGTAACTCTGAAAAGGGTATTTGAAAAGGTAAGTACATTGTTAGGTTGTTTGGAGACTTTGGGTGTAATTTTCTGAATTATGTGTGTGTAGGGCTACTAGAAAGGCCTAGAAGGGTTGTAGAAGAAGAATGGTGTAAGTTGAATAGATCAGAGTGAATGGGATGTTGAAACATGGTGAATAGACCATGATGAGATGATACTTGATGTTAGGATCAGGATGAAAATCATAGTTGAGGTTTTGACATGGTGGAGGCACTAGGTGCACTAGGTGGCCTAGGATGGAGATGGTGCTAGGAGGAATTTCCAAGAAATGAGGAAGTGAACTTGTGTAGCAAGGTTGTGGAAGTGATTAAAAAATTCAGGGAGCTCTACTTAATCCTTGAGTTGAGGCTAATTCCTTGAGGGGGTTCCAAGTTACTTGTTGAATCCTCAAGTCAAGTTGGTCTCCTTAAGGTGATAGTAGAGGGCTCTACATCAAGATGTATGAAACAAAGAAGAAGAGTAATATCAATTAAAGATTAAATTCTCTGCAACTCTAGTAATCCACTGTCCCATGGAACAGTGAATCCATATGTGTGTTTGAACGTGATCTTGGCTAGGTAATGATATAGGAACATTTCCTTTTGTTATATTTACACGTTCATGAAATCATTATACTATTTTTGTTGTTAATAAAGTCAAGAAATTGACTGGTGTTGGTGACTGTGACTAGTAAAGGGGTACAGTCATCTGATTAAGGGTTGTAAACCTCTATTATGTAAAGATGAGAGCATGTTAATGTGCAACCAAGGTAATGCTCCTGAGGAGGAAAATCAAGTTGAGGCTATTGGTATTGGGTTAGGGTTGAGTAGGGTAGGGTTTATTTTTAGTCAGACTATCAATCGAGGAAAGAAAGATTATAATCTTCCAATTTAGAGATTTGACATGTTGTGGAACTACATTCCAAGAGTGGGCTAAAGGAGTGGGTGACATTTCTGGTGAAATTAGAGGTGAATGAGGGAGGTGGTGTTGATGTCCACTAGTTTGAGACATTCCAATTGAGCGATCAATGTATTAGACTTTTTAAGGATAGATGGTTTGTAGAGAATTGAAATGATTTGTATCCTAAGATTACCCAAATGATGAAAGATGTGATGAATTTTCAGAAGGATACCAAAGATGTTGACAATGATTTATTTTTTATGTTGGTGAAGATCCTCAATCATTAGTTATGCCTCTACTTTTCTCTTTTCTTGTGTGTGAATAGGTTCTTCTATATGATTTGATGCTCTTGAACATGCAGGTCCTCATAGTTTACTTTTTATCAATTCATCAAAATAAAATGAATCAATGAATCTGGTAATATAGTTTTGATTCTAGAAAATGATAGGATCATTAAATATCCTTCTAGTGTTGGAATTTTCTTCTTTGGAAAACTTCAAAGATCATTTTTCTCTCAAGACTACTTACTTTTCCACACCCTGTCAATTTATACATCCCTAGAGTTTAGAACCAATGCTTGGGCCTCTTTGTGGTAAGTTTATGGGCTTCCTTATTATGGAGTGAGTGAGGCTCACACACTTCCAAATATGTCATATTTTTATGTTATTTACTTGATTATGATTAACTAATCATGATATGTAATCCTATTTTATATTTTGGGATTATATTAACATATAATTGTCCTTTTTCCAAACCAATTGTTAAACAAGAAAGCAGTAGTAGTGAGGAGGGGTCTTCTTCTAAGGAGATTGATGAAGATCCTGCACCTCAAAAACCAATTCATAAGGTACCAATCATGTTTTCTATTCGCTTATATTTTAGGATTGGTAAATCTCCTTAGTTTCATGTCCTTTCTTTTCATTACTATGGATGAGATATATATCTTACATTTAACATTCAAATTCTTTACATTTTAGAACATGTAGTGTGTTTTCTGAGGATTTTACCAAATCAACTTTTAACATAAACCGAAAACACCAAACTGATTTCTTGCCCTTTCAACTTGACAAAATTTTTGCATTTGACCAATAACTGCAAGCAACTGAATGATAAGATGGCTAAGTGGCTAAGTGGCTTCCGCCATGATTTTTATCTATTGAATCATGTTCTGTTGTAGCTCAATATACTAAAAACCCTAGTGAAAACCCAACTAAAATTCTATCAATACATTTGATGCCCTAAGCTATCAATACAAATGGCACCTAGCTAGAAGCTCATGGGCTGTCCATTTGATAACCACAATCAACATTTCAAAATAGTGAATTGATATCCTTGAGCACAAGCACCAATAACATCAAATAATGGAGATAAAGCATGGGCTAGGGCACAACACCAATAGAATGCAGTCATTTCAGTGAGCATCTCAGCAATATACAATGGCGTCATTAAACATGCCAGTAATATTAACAAACGTGAATCCAATTTCATGATTCATGATCAAATAAACACAAAATCAGAATAGAGAAATCAAATAAACTTTTGAAGTTCATAAGTAAAATGAAATTCTTTTGAAATTTGCAGTTGAATATGATGCCAAAGGCTCGAAAGTTGCCCGTCAAAGATACCAGATCAAAGATGAAGAAATCACATACCTTCGGATATGTCTTCGCGCTTAGCTTTGACCCTCTCCTTTTCTCCCATTCCTTTTCTTTGCAATAGAAATAAAAATGATTTGGCTGTTTCACTTTTTTTTTCATGTATACCCCGAAACTATCAAAATTCTGATGGTCTATTTAAAACCCATCATAATCTTGACACCATCGGGGACTATTACAAAAAAAAAACCCAAATTCATAAAAAAAATTATCTGTCGGAAGTTTCTGTCGAAATTTGGCCCCAAATGTAGTAGTGATCTGACTTAGTTCGGTGTCCCATGCGCTGGCATCTGTCACAATACCTTGTATGCTTATCTGCATCCTTATGTAAGGTAGGCCAATAGTATCATGTCGTTAAGATTTTTTATGTTATCCTCTTTGTTGCAAAATGGCCACCACATGGTTCATCATGACAAGCCCTAAGGATGTCATAAGTCTCATCCTCTTGAACACATCTTCTAGGGACCTGATCAAGACCTGTGTAGAACATAAATTTTGAGATCCATGAGAAATTGAAGCTTTTCTCAACTAGAATTTTGCATTCTCTATGTGACAAATGAGGTGGTGTCCTTCCTGTAGCAAGGTATTTTTCTACATCGGCATACCATTGGTTGTAAGTATCAATAGAGAATAGGTGCTCATCAGGGAAGTTGTCATCAATTGCTGCAGGATCATCTGGAACCTTCCTTTTGTCCTAACACTACTCCAATGGCATAGTCAGATGTATCAGTGTGAATATAAAATGGCAGCTTCAAGTCAAGGCCTCTGAGGATAGGTGTCTTTGTTAGAACATCTTTTAGCTACTGAAATGACAATTCATAGTCATCTGTCCATTCAAACTCTGCTTCTTTCATCAACAGGGTGTACAATGGGGCTGCAATTTGGCTAAAGTCTTTGATGAATCTCCTGTAGTAATCAGCGTGACCAAGGAAACTCTTAACATCCTTCTGCTTGACTGGTGTTGTAAGTGTACTAATGACCATAATCTTTGCAGGGTCAACCCAAATGCCAAAGGATGAAAGGTAATGTCCTAAAACAACTCCCTCTTCTATCATCATGTAGCACTTCTCACTGTTAAGGCAGAGGTTATATTCCTGACATTTTTTGAGAACTTTCTCCAATTTATCATGCACCTCCTCAAATGTAGTTCCATATGTAGTGAAGTCATCCATATATATTTCAACATAGTCAATAGAAATGTTAGAGAAAATATCGATTACTGCTCTCTGGAAAGTAGCAGGTGCATTGCACAATCCAAATGGCAAGACTAAATAAGCAAATGTTCCCCAAGGATAGGTGAATGTCATCTTATCCCAGTCTTCTGGTGATATCTAGATTTGGTTATAGCCACGAAAGCCATCTAGAAATGAGAAATACTTTTTACCAGCAAGGTTGTCAAGTACTTGGTCAATGAAAGGTAATGAAAAGTGATCCTTTTTAGTGGATTTGTTAAGCTCCCTATATTCCACACAAACTCTCCATTTCCCTCCTTTCTTTGGAACAATCACTAAAGGAGAAACCCACTGGCTATTAGAAATAGGATATATAAAACCAGCACTAAGGAGTTTTTGTAACTCTATCTTCACTATATCTCTTAAAGCAGAGTCAATTCCTCTCTGGGCTTGTCTAAATGGCTTGAACTCGGGACTTATGTAAATCCTATGGGTACAAATCTTAGGGTCTAACCCCTTCATATCGGTATAGTCCCATGCAAAGGCTTGTTGACTTTCTTGCAAAAGTTGGAGAAGACTGGTCATTTGAGATGTAGTGAGATTCTTATTTACATTCAACTCCCTGCCTAAGGCAATTTCTACCCTTTTTACTTTATCCAGTATCATAATTTCTGCAAATGACGGTGACTTTATCTCATGAGGTAACAAGGTATGGAGGTAATCAAATGTTGCAGGAAACTTAGGTGAGGTCTGCTTAGGCAGTATGGTTTGGAGGGAACAATTAGGGACAGCACAAGAAGATGCTTCAAAGTCATACTGATTGGTGAGAATTTCCACTAGTATGTCATCTTCTTCCTATGAGACCATAAATGGATCTCTTTCAATAACCATGAGCTATTGTATTGAATTTTCTTCAAGGGTAACATCACCTAGATCTCGCCAGATAACTTGGTCAAGTTCAACTTGGGGGTGTGGCTAGAGAATACAGTGTTAGTTTCTTGGTACTTATCCCATCAGATATTGTCATTTTCCCTGAGTGACATGTAATGCAAGCATCTGTTGTGGCCAACCAAGGTCTTCCTAGGATTATTGGATATCCTCCTAGAGTGGCTTTAGAGGACAGGATTATGAAATCTAAGGGATAATCCAAGGAATCAAGTGTTATAATGATGTCTTCTACCATGCCATCTAGCTTAACAGTGGAATTATCAACTAACTGGAGTATTGTAGGTGTTTCCCTTAAACCAATGATGCTAAGCCTCAAGAAAACTTCCCTTGTCATAATATTGATGGATGCTCCTAGATCAATCAAGACATTTTGTATTTGTATACCATTGATATGAATAGTAACCACTGGGCTTCCTGGATCAGAGTATTTAGGCATTAAAACTTTGTTTAACATGAGATCAAAAAGTTTCCCAAGGACATGGACAATGTTGGGGTCTTTCTTATTTCTACCTGGTTTCTTAATACAAGCCTCCTTGATTGCCTTATTATAAATTGGAACTTTTTTAAGGGCATCCAACAAAGGAATTTGAATAGTCATTTGCTTAAGTTGGTCAATCAAATCAGCTGCAATAGGATTTTCTTTTAGGTTGCTGATTGGGCCAATCTTTGTGGATAAGGAGGATTTTTCAATACTGGTGTAGATTATGGAATAGGTGGAACAAAAGTGGTTTGGTTCATAGATATTTCCTTAGTATCAACAACTTCAATTATTATAGGCTCCTTAGGTGCAGGCAATTTAGTTCCTGATCTTAAGTGAATACCATTCACTTATAGGGAATAAGCTTGTTTCTTGCTATTAGGAGTTGGAGTTGGTTGTGCAGGCAGTTATGTTGGTTTATAAGGGCTATTATTGGCTACATGAGGTGGAGGCATAATAGCTTGCTACTAAGGTGGAGGCATGATAGCTTGGTGTTGATTAGGTTGATTGGGTCCCAACTGAGGTTGTTGTTTCTAGTTACCATGTGGTTGTCATTGGTTATTCTGTTGTGGCTGCTGATATTGGTTAAATTACTATTGGTATGGGTTAAATGGAGGTTTTTTTTGAAAATTTTGGTTATACTATGGTTGTTGGTTAGACCAATTATAATTTCAATTCTTTCCTTGAGGGGTAGAATTTTGAGGGTTCTGATTGCACCATTGATTACTATTATTATAACTAAAGTTATTCAAGGGGTCTTGAGGCATACCTTGTCTTTGAGCCCATGGTCGCCTTTGAGCAACATAGAAAACCTCTCCATTCTCCTCATATATAGCTTTAAACTTGGTGGGAATTGAATTGGTGTCCACAGATGCAACTATTTTGCACCTACAGTTCCTCTTCTTTTCTCTGCAGTAAGAGCACAAATTAGCTAGCATAGATTTTGCCTCATCCTTCTTCCTTCTTGCTTGCATGTTGTCCAACTGAGTGGAAACATCATTCATGATGTCCTGCTTAAAATCAAATAGAAGATTGGACAACTCCATCTTAGATACCCCTGAACCATTGGAATTATGAGGTAAATCTATGAGTCATCTACCTTTCTTCACAGTAGCCCTTGAATAGTTCAGACATATATTATTTATGTCATCCCAGTTCTTTTGAGTGATGTCTCTACCCGCCATAAGGTCTAAGGCCTCAATACTTCCATCATTTACACCTTTTAAGAAAAGATTCTTTTGTGACTCCTCATTCAACTGATGCTATGTGTCGCACTGCAAGTTGAACATAAACCTTGAGACATAGTCTTCCAAGGTCTCATCCTCCTTTTGTGACATTTTGAAAATGTCATCTCCCTTCAAATCACGACCCCTACATTACTCCTTATATTTAGAAAGGAACATATTACTCATTGCATCCCAATCTGCTATAGCATTGGCACCTAACCCCATGAACCATCTTAGAGCGGCCTCCTTAAGAGTAGATGGAAACAATTTTAGCTCATGGGTGTCAGTTGTGTAATCATAACTCCTACAAAGGATGTCAAATTCAAAAAAGAAAGTTTCAGGGTCTTCAGTCACTACAACATTTGAGGTCAAATTTTGATGCCAATTTGAGACGCCACTACCATTTGTGTTTATTTTTTGTGTTTTTTTTTGTAAGTGCCCCCGACGGTGTCGTAATAGCGATGATGACATCATAATTGAGACACCCGCTTGGTTATAAACAAAAAAAAAAGTGCCATTTGTAATTTTTTTGAATTCGAAGAGTTGTCGCGAAGAGGGCATTCGAGTTTGGCATGCGCAAAGAGACTGGCACCGTGTGGGAAGAGGGCACTAGCACTTGAGGTAGGCATTTGAGCTTTGTATTCTCATTAACTCAATTTCATTTTGATGTCATTTGTTGATTTAATGGCACAATATGAATGTTAATAGTGGCATTGTTTACATCTTAGCATTTGGAATGCTTGATGACCCGCGAGCTTTGAGAGCTAGGGCATCGTTGCTATTACCTTCAAGGCATTGTGTGAAGTGTTTGATCTCTCTTTATTTATTTTGTTGTTGATATTCACTATGTGGTACTCCCTGTTTATGATCATTTCATGAGGAAATGTCTTGATGGCTCGCGGGCTGCAAGCTAGGGCATCATACATTGTTTATAAGCTCATTATTGAATACTGGCATTGTTTACATATTTTCATTTGGAATGCTTGATGACCTGCGAGATTTGAGAGCTAGGGCATCATTGCTATTACCTTCAAGGCATCATGTGAAGTGTTTGATCTCTCTTTATTTGTTTTGTTGTTGATATTCACTATGTGGTACTCCATGTTTATGATCATTTCATGAGGAAATATCTTGATGGCTTGCAGGCTGCAAGCTAGGGCATCATACATTGTTCATGAGCTTATTGTTTAATACTGGCATTGTTTACATCTTTCATTTGGAACGCTTGATGACCTGCAAGCTTTTAGAACTAGGGCATCATTTCTATTACCTTCAAGGCATTGTGTGAAGTGTTTGATCTCTCTTTATTTGTTTTGTTGTTGATATTCACTATGTGGTACTCCCCGTTTATGATAATTTCATGAGAAAATGTCGTGATGGCTCACTGGCTGCAAGTTAGGGCATCATACATTGTTCATGAGCTCACTGTTTAATACTGGCATTATTTACATCTTTTCATTTTGAATGCTTGATGACCCACGAGCTTTGAGAGCTAGTGCATCATTTCTATTACCTTCAAGGCATTGTGTGAATTGTTTGATCTCTATTTATTTGTTTTGTTGTTGATATTCACTATGTGGTACTCCCTGTTTATGATCATTTTATGAGGAAATATCTTGATGGCTCACGGGCTACAGGCTAGGGCATCATGCATTGTTTATGAGCTCACTGTTTGAGCACCTCATGTCTCTATTTGATTGGTCAGTGATCTGTTTGTTATATTGATGCTATTAGATCAAATAGGGACATCAGTAATAAAATAATACACGTACTATTTTGAATTTGAGCTTAGGCATCATGCAATGTTATTGTTGTCAAAATAGTAAGTGTATTAATGCATGATCTAATAGCAGCAACCTCATTGATCATTACCTTTGACTCCTCCATCATTATAGAAGAGATAACTACCTACTACTATATTTCATAATTCCTCCTTTGAAGTCATAGTTTAGTTTAAAATGGAGAAACTATACAAACTCACCAATTTAATCTCAAAACATCATATAACAGGAATTAATCACATCTCACAAATGTATAGATTATACTACATACCATCAAGTATTATATATATCAACTATAATTATGATTTTACATCATATATTTAGGCTTAATAAAATATTATAAAACAACATAAGACTAACCCAAAATACTGTCTTAATAAAATCTTAATAAAACAATATATTTAGTCAAGTCCCAAGCTGTAAATCTATTTTTTGTAG
This sequence comes from Chamaecyparis obtusa, assembly GCA_027943335.1. Lineage (NCBI taxonomy): Eukaryota > Viridiplantae > Streptophyta > Pinopsida > Cupressales > Cupressaceae > Chamaecyparis > Chamaecyparis obtusa. The sequence continues at coordinate 1,582,188 of BSBK01000284.1, read as the reverse complement.
TAGAGGGAAGAGTGGGTAAGGCGAAGAGGGTGAGAAATAACTAGAGATGGTTTGAGGCAAAAGGAATGGAGGGCGGTGTGAAGTATTTGGAGCAGCAGAGGACATTGCAGTCGGAGCTTGCAGAATGGTATGTCGCCATGGTAGATCTCTACGAGCATAAGCTATGGCATTAACTCACCCTCAAACTGGATCAGTTCTTGATCCTTGCGGTTTTGTAGGGTGGTGATACACTTATTCATCTATATCAAAATTTTATTACAGAATTTGAAATAAAGATAAATCTACTTAAGCTTGCACACTTTGTTGTTATAGTTTCACTTCAGTACATAGAAAAGGAGGTTGTTATTAGCTTTTTGGAGAGAGTAATTGAGAAGCTTCATGCCACAATGCAGATGAGGATTGATGAGCCTATCATATATGTTAGAATGCAAATAGCTGCATTCAAACTTGAGCAAGGTGAAAAGAAAGAGTGCAAAAGGATGCTAGATGATGGCAAAAGCACTCTAGATAGTATGACACATATTGATCCTACTATTTATGCAAGCTACCATTGGGTCTCATCACAATATCATAAATCAAGACAAGAGTTTGCTAAGTTTTACAAAAATTCCCTTCTCTATTTGGCTTATACGACTGTAGAGTCTCTTTCAGAACCATTTAAACTGGATCTGGCATTTGACTTATCTCTTGATGCTCTGCTTGGAGATAATATATACAATTTTGGAGAATTATTGGACCATCCAATAGTGAAAAGTCTTTTGGAAACAAGTGTAGAATGGCTTTACTACATTTTGCAAGCTTTCAATTATGGTGATCTTGTCTGATATCAAGAACTTTTCCTTACTCATATGGCAACCCTTAATGCACAACCAACTCTTGTTGAGAACGAGAAAAAAATGATGGAAAAGATTAATATCTTGTGTTTGATGGAGATCATATTCAGCCGACCTTCAGAAGATCAAAAAATCCCATTGAGGGTTATTGTTGAACATACCAAATTATCAGTAGAAGATGTTGAATATCTTCTTAAGAAAAGTCTTTATGTGCATTTGATTGAAGGGGTAATTGATCAAGTTGAAGGGACTGTGCATGTATCTTGGGTGCAACCCAAGGTGTTGGGAATCCCACAAATCAAATCATTACGGGATAGGCTTGACAATTGGTTGGATAAAGTCCATACAACTATTTTGGCTGTTGAGGCTGAGACACCGGACTTAGTGGCATCATGAGTGAAGGGTAAGAGTCTATGTGGATTACTTAGTTTATTCTCTATGTAAATCTGGTAACTTTTTTATTACCCGTTGAGTACGTCTTCTGAAACTTGTTTCATTCAAGTGATTGTTTTTAGTTTACTTGGTTTTGAGGGGTAAGATTTTAGAGATATGTGAGTTCAGCTTTGGAATTCACCTTCCCAAATTTGTAGACTCACTTGAGTATCCATAAACTCTTTTAGGAGGAAGAATTCATATACTATATTATTGGTTTTGTAATTTCCCATAAGAGGGGTCTCGAAATATCGTAAGTAAAAACATTACACAGTAGTGCATTCAAATTAAGTACAATATGAATTCACATGCCTTTAATTATGATACACTTTTGAAAAACTTGTCATAAAAATATATATATATATATATATATATATAGTCAAGTAATAAAATCTTATAAAACAACATACATTGTGTGAATTGTTTGATCTCTCTTTATTTATTTTGTTGTTGATATTCACTATGTGGTACTCCCATTTATGATCATTTCATGAGGGAATGTCTTGATGGCTCGCAGGCTGCAAGCTAGGGCATCATGCATTGTTTATGAGCTCACTGTTTGAGCACCTAATATCCCTATCTGATTGGTCGGTGCTATGTTTGTTATATTGATGCTATTAGATCAAATAGGGACATCAGTAATAAAATAATACACTTACTATTTTGAATTTGAGATCGGGCATCATGCAATTTTATTGTTGTCATTGCATACTTGATGTTGTTGTGCACCATAATAGCAACAAGAATGCAATGTTATGAAATTTTGGGATTAAATTGGTGGGTTTGTATACGTTCTCCATTTTAAACTAACCTATGACTTCAAAGGAGGAATTATGAAATGTAGTTGTAGATAGTTATCTCTTCTATAATGATGGAGGATTCAAAGGTAATGATCAATGAGGTTTCTGCTATTAGATCATACATTAATACACTTACTATTTTGAATTTGATCTTGGGCATCATATATTGTTTTATACACTATTTATTTCATTGAGACCGTGAGCTTGGCATTTGTAATGTATTTCCTATTATTGGATTAATATTGTCATGTTGTTGAGGTTGTAGATGTCCATTTACTGATCTTGTATAAACAACATATATACCATGTTGACTCACATCCCATAAGGTGTTGCTTGATAACACATTTGACATCATACTTTTTTCTCTATTTTGGTCTTAAATTACTCACTACATGCATATGTTTCCTGAGTGCACATGTTCTGTAGCATAGTTCACTTTAGAAGTGTATGGCTTGACTATGCAAATGCATAATTATAGATGAGGATCAGTAATAGGGTGTCATGCATTGCTTAGATCCTTTGGATCTAAACCCATCTTTTCCTTCCTTGCAGGTTTTGGATCATACAAGAGCATAGTGGATTGAACCTTGGGTCAACACTTCATTACTTCAAGCAATGTTTGGTACCTTCATTATTTATGTTCATCCACTTATGTATGTTTTCATTCATTCATATTCTTCTGAAGTTGGCTATTAGCGACCATATAAGACCATTTTTTATATTTTTGGGTCATTTGATGAAAAGATGTAAATAGGGACATCAGTAATAAAATAAGGATATCTTAATCTTTATGAGCTCAAATTCAAAACAATAAGTGTTTTATTTTATCACTGATGTCCCTATTTTATTATTGATGTCCCTATTTGATCTAATAGCATCAATATAACAAACAGAGCATCGACCAATCAAATAGGGACATGAGGTGCTCAAACAGTGAGCTCATAAAATAATATATTTAGTCTTAATAGAATCTTATAAAACAACATACATTGTGTGAAGTGTTTGATCTCTCTTTATTTGTTTTGGTGTTGATATTCACTATGTGGTACTCCCCATTTATGATCATTTCATGAGGAAATATCTTGATGGCTCGTGGGCTGCAAGTTAGGGCATCATACATTGTTCATGAGCTCACTATTTAATACAGGCATTGTTTACATCTTTTCATTTTGAATACTTGATGACCCATGAGCTTTGAGAGCTAGGGCATCATTTCTATTACCTTCAAGGCATTGTGTGAAGTGTTTGATCTCTTTTTATTTTTTGTTGTTGTTGATATTCACTATGTGGTACTCCTTGTTTATGATCATTTCATGAGAAAATGTCTTGATGGCTGCAAGCTAGGGCATCATGCATTGTTTATGAGCTCACTGTTTGAGCACCTCATGTCCCTATTTGATTGGTTGGTGATCAAACAGTGAGCTCATAAACAATGCATGATGTCCTAGCTTGCAACCCACGAGCCATCAAGATATTTCCTCATGAAATGATCATAAATGGGGAGTACCACATAGTGAATATCAACAACAAAACAAATAAAAAGAGATCAAACACTTCACATAATGTATGTTGTTTTATAAGATTTTATTAAGACTAAATATATTATTTTATTAAGATTTTATTAAGACAAAGTATTTTGGGTTAGTTTTATGTTTTTTTATAAGATTTTATTAAGATGAAATATATGATGTAAACTCATAATTATACTTGATATATATAATACAATGGTATGTAGTATAATCTGTAGATTTGGGAGATGTGATTAATTTCAGTTATATGATGTTTTGGGATTAATTGGTGAGTTTTTATACTTTCTCCATTTTAAACTAACCTATGACTTCAAAGAAAGAATTATGAAATATAGTTGTAGGTAGTTATCTCTTCTATAATGATGGAGGATTCAAAGGTAATGATCAATGAAGTTTCTACTATTAGATCATACATTAATACACTTACTATTTTGACAACAATAACATTGCATGATGCTTGAGCTCAAATTCAAAATAGTAAGTGTATTATTTTATTAAGACTAAATATATTATTTTATTAAGATTTTATTAAGACAAAGTATTTTGGGTTAGTTTTATGTTGTTTTATAAGATTTTATTAAGACTAAATATATGATGTAAACTCATAATTATACTTGATATATATATATATATATATATATATATATATATATATACTTACTTCAATGGAGGAATTATGAAATATAGTTGTAGGTAGTTATCTCTTCTATAATGATGGAGGAGTGAAAGGTAATGATCAATGAGGTTGTTGCTATTAGATCACACATTAATACACTTACTATTTTAAATTTGAATGATCAATGTCACCATGTTGTTGAGGCTGTAGATGCATTGAATCACCACTCTCATTCTATTTTGATAACAGCAATATAACAAACAGAGCACTGCCCAATCAAATAGGGACATCAGTAAGACATTTAATGCATTATTACTTCATCATGATGATAAAAAATTTATTGGCTCAAAACACATAGAATGTGGGTAGCTTCATTACTTTATTAGATTTGTACCTTTGTTAATTTCACTAGCATCATGCAACTTTCTTACTTATCCTTTAAAATGTAGATTCAAATATACTCCATGCCATAGCATTAATGTATAAATGATGCAGATTTATGTACCTCTTTGTTTTGATGTAGCTTACTCGCTGCATGTAATGGGGCCTCCTTGGGGCTACCAACCATGTTGTGATGTTATGATCTTTATTTGAAATTCATGATGTACTCCTCCCTTAATATGCAGATTTGATGCTTTTCTCCTCTAATTTGATGGTGATGTATGCCCCTTCCATTGCTTACTCATGCTTTCTCATGACTGCCTTGTGCTGATGGGCATGGTGTGTGACTATTGTGGGTGCATCATTTGGAAATGATGTCACAGCAACACGAGATGAAACAACAACATCTGGTGTTGCTATTGCACTGTTTGAATGATGTAGTCACAATAGTGACTCGTTAGGTGTTCATGCAGACATAAATGCAGCCATTTACTTTCTGCAACATTCTTCTGAGTGCACATGTCATGTAGCATGGTTTTTCTTTCAGAAGTGTATGGCTTGACTATGCACATGCATAATTGTAGATGAGGATCAGTAATAGGATGTCATTCATTGCTTAGATATTTTTTATCTAACCCCCATCTCTTTTTTCTTTGTAGGTTATGGATCACACAGGGGCACACTAGATTCATACCCGGGTCAAAAATTCATCACTTTAGGCAATTTCTAACACTCTTATTATTTATGTTCATCCTTTTATGTATGCATGTACTCTTGCATTTTCTTCTGAAATTTATTTTCCTTGTATAGTGTATACAAGTTATTTTTCATATATATACATGTAATCTTTAGATGCAAAAATTTATTTTTCTTTACATGTATCTTTGCATGAAATAAACACAAATTAAACAAGATCATCTAATAATGCAAACTAGGGTACTGTAGTCACTCATCTAGTAATTAGTTCCCCAAACCATTACTAAGGATTGAACATAAGTCTAAGTCCCCAAACCTATTATTCTATGTGTCCTTATTGCCTTCGTAATTTTGGTTCAACCCCTATAGGATGCCCAAGCCTAGAGGCCAAGGAAATTACCCAAGAGCACTTGAAAGAAAGATGAATGAAACGATTGTCCTTATGTGGGTAAACCCATATAAGTGTTCTTCCTTTGCATCACAACTCCTACTTGAGGATCCACAATCATGCATTTATGTTCAAGACTTATTATTACCTTGGTCCTCTTGAATCTTAGGATGACATCTCAATTGGGAAAGAAAACCAAAACTTTTCATAGACTAATAACAACCAAGGCATGTGGGTGCTCTTCTGTTGTATAGTTATACTCATAAAATATATGTACAGTTATAAAATTTCATGCCTTGAAATTTTATAACATAGTTCATCTTCATCAAAATACAATGGAAGTGGTGATTCAATGCATCTACCCACATTCTATGTGCTTTGAGCCAATGAATTTTTTATCATCATGATGAAGTAATAATGCATTAAATGTCTTACTGATGTCCCTATTTGATTGGTCGGTGCTCTATTTGTTATTTTGCTACTATCAAAATAGAATGGTAGTGGTGATTCAATGTATCTACAGCATCAACAACATGGTAGCATTGATTCAATAACAAAAAATACATTACAAATGTCAAGCTCACGGTTTCAATGAAATAAACAGTGTATAAAACAATATATGGTGCACAACAGTAGAAAGCATGCAATGACATCAATAACATTGCATGATGCTCGAGCTCAAATTCAAAACAGTAAATGTATTAATGTATGATCTAATAGAAGCATCCTCATTGATCATTACCTTTCATTCCTCCATCATTATAGAAGAGATAACTACCTACGGCTATATTTCATAATTCCTCCTTTGAAGTCATAAGTTAAATTAAAATGGAGAAAGTATACAAACTCACGAATCTAATATTATAAAACAACATATATTGTGTGAAGTGTTTGATCTCTCTTTATTTGTTTTGTTGTTGATATTCACTATGTGGTACTCCCCGTTTATGATCATTTCATGAGAAAATGTCTTGATGGCTCACGGGCTGCAAACTAGGGCATCATGCATTGTTTATGAGCTCACTGTTTGAGCAAACCAAAACCTTTCATAGACCAATAACAACCAAGGCATGTGGGTGTTCTTCTGTTGTTGTACAGTTATACTCATAAAATATATGTACAGTTATAAAATTTCATGCCTTGAAATTTTATAACATAGTTCCTCTTCATCAAAATACAATGGAAGTGGTGATTCAATGCATCTACCCACATTCTATGTGCTTTGAGCCAATAAAAATTTTATCATCATGATGAAGTAATAATGCATTAAATGTCTTACAGATGTCCCTATTTCATTGGCAGGTGTTATGTTTGTCATATTGTTGTTATCAAAATAGAATGACAGTGGTGATTCAATGCATCTACAGCCTCAACAACATGGTAGCATTGATCCAATAATAGAAAATACATTACAAATGCCAAGCTCACGGTCTCAATGAAATAAACAGTGTATAAAACAATATATGGTGCACAACAAAAATAAGCATGCAATGATAGCAATAACATTGCATGATACCCGAGCTCAAATTCAAAACAGTAAGTGTATTAATGTATGATCTAATAGCAGCAACTTCATTGATCATTACCTTTCACTCCTCCATCATTATAGAAGAGATAACTACCTACAACTATATTTCATAATTCCTCCTTTGAATTTATAGGTTAGTTTAAAATGGAGAAAGTATACAAACTCACCAATTTAATCTTATAAAACAACATATATTGTGTAAAGTGTTTGATCTCTTTTTATTTGTTTTGCTATTGATATTCACTATGTGGTACTCCCCGTTTATGATCATTTCATGAGGAAATGTCTTGATGACTTGCGAGCTACAAGTTAGGGCATCATGCATTGTTTATGAGCTCATTGTTTGAGCACCTCATGTCCCTATTTGATTGGTTGGTGCTCAAACAGTGAGCTCATAAATAATGCATGATGCCCTAGCTTGTAGCCTGTGAGCCATCAAGACATTTCCTTATGAAATGATCATAAATGGGGAGAACCACATAGTGAATATCAACAACAAAATAAATAAAGAGAGATCAAACACTTCACACAATATATGTTGTTTTATAAGATTTTATTAAGACTAAATATATTATTTTATGAGATCATTGTTTGAGCACCTTATGTCCCTATTTGATTAGTCGGTGTTTTGTTTGTTATATTGATGCTATTAGATCAAATAGAGATATCAATAATAAAATAGGGACATCAGTAATAAAATAATACACTTACTGTTTTGAATTTGAGCTCATAAAAATTAAGATATCCTACCTCGAATGCCTACCTCAAGTCATGGCTGCAATATGAAGATGAAATGCTAAGGAACTATGTTATAAAATTTGAAGGCATGAAATTTTATAACTATACAAATATAAAATTTCAAAGAATGAAATTTGACCTCTAATTTGACCTTGATAATGTCCCCTCCATTGCTTATGCTTGACCATAACTGCCTTGTGCTGATGGGCATGGTGGGTTACTGTTGTGGATATATCATTTGTAAATGATGTCATAGAAACACCAAATGGAACAACAACATCTGGTGTTATTGTTGTTGCACTATTTGGATGATGCAGTCACAACAATGATTCACTAGGTGCTCATAGAGACATAAATGCAGCCACAACAATGATTCACCAGGTGTTTATAGAGACATAAATGTAGGGCTTCATTTAGATTCCAGCGCCTATACACTGCACATGTTCCTGAGTGCATTTTCTTGAGTGCACGTGTTCTATAGCATAGTTCCTTTTAGAAGTGTATGGCTTAACTATGCACATGCATAATTGTAGATGAGGATCAATAATAGGGTGTCAGACATTGCTTAGATACTTTGGATCTAACCCCATCCTTTCCTTCCTTGCAGTTTTTGGATCATACATGAGCATACTGGATTGAACCCTGGGTCAACACTTCATTACTTCAAAAAATATCCGGTACCTTCATTATTTATGTTCATCCACTTATGTATGTTTGCATTCATTCATATTCTTCTAAAAATTGGCTATACTCATATTCTTCTTGTGTCTGACTCTTCTAACTATGATCAATTTAATGTTGTAAATCTTGACATAGAATTCAATATCAACTATCATATATCCATTCCAAATGATATAACTCCATTTGAATAAACATACATGCCAACCATTTGACAAAATTTCCATATGAAATCTAGAGCAATACATTAATTTTATAGAAAATTCATGATTTATAATGCCCCTTGATTTATTGTGAATTAATTTTATAGTGAATTCATGATTTATAATTCAGTTGTAGTAGCTCAATGTGTTTGAACTCAAGAATACCCTTTACTTGGTTTCCTAAAAAGCCTTTGGCAAAATCTATCAGAAAATGAGAATCTATGAGAAGGTGACATGAAGTTAATGAAAGGAGGCATCTCCAATTTGTTTTGCAGATATACACATTAAGGATCATGTTAGATAATACAAGGGAATTTGATCAAAATAGGGAGATAATCGTTAGATTGTTGTCTAACTTTCAAAGAGAAGGCGATGACAAATGTTATTGTACATGCAAGAGTTGTAATGGCTTAAAGACAAGAAGAATCAAAATCAAAACAATAAAGCTACATTGTAGGGAGAATGGTCACATTGAAGGGGGGTTTGATTATCATCTAGTGGTAAGTTGTTTATTATATTTTTTTTACAATTAATATACATATGAACCATGGAAGGAGGTTTGATTATCACATTGAAGGGGGGTTTGATTATCATCATTTTTATATAGGTCGATCTCCCCAATGTGAATATAGAGGAACATGGAGGTGTGAATATTGAATTTGAAGATCATGATCCCATGGAAGATGACGATCATGTTCCAGAAAACACAATTGAAGATGATGGTATGAATGCATTGATTGTTGACACATTTGGTACTGGTGTTGTTGTTGTTGTTGTTTTTGTTGTTGATCATGATGGTGATTATGATGAGGATGACATTGAAGATGTCCATGATATACCTCTACTTGAGAAGGTGGACATGGCCCTTTACGAAGGCTCCCAATCTACTCTTCTCTTTGTTATATTGTTGTTGGTGAATTTGAAGGTTATGAATGGTTTATCCAACATAGCAATGTCACGTATGCTAAGGTTTGTCATATATGTCATTATAGTCTATAAAAGGTGAAACATGTACCATTAAGATTATTTATAGTAACGACTTATATTATTTGTTGCAGATTGATAGGTGACTTTCTATTACCACCATCAAATGTTCTCCCTTACTCGTACAGAGAATTATGTGCCACTATGAAGCATATTGGAATGGAGTATCAAACAATAGATGCTTGTCCCAAAGATCATATTGTTTATTATAAAGATCATAAAAATGCAATAGAATGCCCTGAATGCCATACAAGTAGATATCAAGATGATCAAATGACAAATAAGGTGCCTCGCAAGGTTCTTCATCACATCCCCATTATTCCACATCTCAAATAATTATTTAGGTGCAATAGCTTGGTACAATTTATGGATTACCATGCATGTGGTAGGAGTCGAAATGACATTATTCGAATGCCTATAGATGGCTCATCATTTATGGACATAGAGAAAAAGTGGCCACACTTTAAAGAAGAACCTCAAAATCTCAGGCTTTCTCTGGCAGCAGACGGTGTCAATCCACATGGAAAGATGAGATCCATTTACTCGGTGTGGCCTATTTTTTTTATAAACAATAACCTTACTCCATGGATGTCAATAAAGAGGGAGCACATTATGTTGGCAATGATTGTTCTAGGTATCTTATTATTTTATAGTTATCTACATGTAATTATAAGTCTTGGAGTGAAATGGCCACAATAATTATCTAATGTTGTTGTTAATTCAACTAGGTAAGTACCAAGTGAAAGATATAAATGTATATATTGCACCTCTTATCGACAAGTTGTTGGTGTTATGGAGGGGTTTCACTATGTATGACATCTCTAGACCAATTGAACAAAGACAATTTCAATTACATGCAATGTTTGTATGGACAATTCATGATGCTCCAGGGTAGACACATTTCTATGGTATGTTATGGTGAATTTTAGTTATATGTGATAATTCAAATTCTAAAAATATACATATTTAATCCAATTGTATCATTATCTTGTAGGTCTTCAAACAAAGGGAAAAATTGCATGTCCAATATGTGGTCCAAAGATGAAATCTCGTCATTCCAAAAATTTAAGAAAGCAAGTGTTTGATGTGTATAGGTAGTTCCTCCCCATAAATCATAAGTATCGAAGTGCAAAAAAACATATTTTCAATGGGAAAGAAGAGACTACATCAAAGCCCCAAAGAATGACACATCACCTATGGCAGTTGGAATATAATAAAATACGAGGTAATATCGATCCACCTAATGGTCAATGTTCAAAAATTATATATTTTGATTGTGTTTTGTTGGCTAATTATGTAGTTGATGATCTTGAAGGTCGTGAAGGCATCACCGACCAGCTTCCAAAGGGACTAAAATGTTATCCCAGAGAATTTAGTAGGCTTTCCTACTATGAGTAGCTACAAATTATGCATTTGTTTGATACTATACATATTGGAGAAAATTTAATAGAGATACTATGGAAAATATTAGACGGAAGGCGTGACAAAGAAAAACTTGGCAAAATTTGTAGTGACATTCATGGTTCCAATCATGCAATGAAAAATATCATTGAATCAAATAGCAATGGAGACCGAATTAATGCAAGTGCTCTTCCTTGGTTATTAACAGAGCAACAAAGTAATGTCATAAAAGAAGTCATCCGAAAAATTTGATTTCTTACAGGATTTGTTGTGGATATAAGCAATCTCATGTCAAAGAAAAATAATTTTGGGTCAAGGATGAAAACACATGATTGGCATACCTTCATCAAGGTAAGTCATAGTTTTTTGTATTTATAATATATTTGTGTAACTACATTCAATTTTCATCATATGAAATGATCAGTTGACAATTGTTGCAGTATTTTCTACCCCTTTCTCTCACAAAGAACTTGGACAATAATATCAATCAAGTGAGATATGATCTTGAAAAATACATGAGGTAAGTAGTGATATTTGTTCAATATATCAAACAATAATATCAAACAAGTAATATATTGTAAAGTCTCGTATTTATATATTTATGTGTCTTGAATCCCTTGTAGGTGGTTGTCATCTAAAGAAATCCATAAAGAAGATATAAAATATTGGAAGAAAAAAATTTGTCGACTAATGTGTAAAATGCAAAAGTGTTTACCTTTAGCTTTTTTCAATGCACAAGAACACTACCTCATACACCAAGTTGAGGAGATTGAATTGTGTGACCCTGTACATACTAGGTCAATGTGGATGGTTGAGAGACACTTGAAATTTTTTAGGGGTTTGGTACGACAAAGAGAACGTCCTGAGGGTTCCATGGTTGAGAGATATATGGTATACCAGATGATGGTGTACATTACTCAATATCTTCCTAATCTTGCAGCAAAGACTCATATAGATTGTATTTGAGATCTCGACTCCATTAACAAATTTGAAGGAGAGTACTTGGTGCGAAACGGTAGATTTAGGAAACTGAAAGATAATAAATTATGAGATGTTATTGTAGTTAATTAATTCTTAATCTTCAAAATAAATGTGTTGTAAGTCATCTATTTACTTTTGTACAGTTGTTAAAGAGTGGGATGCAATACATTTGTTTATTGCAAATAATCAAGATTGGATGAGGGTATGGATTGAACGATGTCAACATGATGGTAATAGATTAACATGGGAATCCGTGTCTTCATTGGTTATAGAAGCTCATCGTAATGGAGATCCCAATGTTACAAAAAAGGAAATAGATTTAGCATATAGTTTAAGAGATCACCAGGTACTTATAAATTTGTTAATTAATCAACTGTATGTTTTTCAACTCGTGATACAATAATTTATACATGTTTGACATTATTGCAAGTGAAACACCACAAGGCTATGTTATGCAATTGTTATAAATTTCACATCAAAAAGTTGGATGACACGAAGAGAACTTGTAGTTCTAGGATAAGTGTAGTGTTCCAAGTGACTAATATTTCATCTAGAAATAACTTACATCCTCGAGAGTCGCAAAATCAATACTATGGTATTTTGGTTGATATACTTGATTGTGACTTTAATTCCTTCAAATTAGTTCTCTTCATTGTGAAATGGTACAGACTACGACTCAATAAAAATGATCCTGATAGAACTATTATTGAACATGACAATGAATTTCCAATGATTAATACAACTAGGTTGTGTGAGCCAGTTGGAAAAGAGCCGTTATGTTCTTCCAAGCTAATGTGAGTAGGTATTTTACTCAGAGGTTCCACATAAATCAGGTTGGTCATTTGTTGTTAGACATGATCCAAGAGGAAGACCGATAAAGTATAATGCGATGGAAGAAGATACCGAGGAAGATGAAGAAGTGGAAGATGATATAGATGATGATCATGATCGAGAGCTAGTCGAAGAAGAATATGAAGAAGTCGAAGAAGATGACAATGATGCTGCTACTAATGATGATGATGCTTCTACTGATGATGATGATGATGACGATGATGATGATGATGCTGATGCTGATGACAATGACGACGATGATGATAGTGGTGGTGGTGATGTCGTCGATGAGAATGATCTTGATAATGAGATGGATGAAGAAGAATATCAATGACATGAATGAAATGTACAATTATGCCAGATGTTTGGCATGTTCTAACGATTTTTTTATATGTACTACTCTTATTCACCTTGTTTTATATGTCCTACTTATATCTTTGATCTTCCCATTTGAGATTTTGTCTACATTAGTATGTTACTTTTTATTGCAATTATAATTAGTTCCTTGGTTCCTTAGTAATTTCTTTTTATTGCACGGTTGTCTTTGGTTTGTCATTTTGTTTTGAGTGTCTAGTGATTTAAACCAAATACTTCGACTTAGCCAAAAAATGTGCAATTCTACATTAGTATGTTTCTTTTTATTGTAATTATAATTAGTATGAATGAACAAAATAATGACAATGCAATATTTGTCAAAATAGCATCGATGACTTCGATCAATGTGCCTATGTGTCAATGTGGTGTTGGCCCATGCATGTTGAAGATGTCACACACAACAAGTAATCATGGGCATCAATTTTGGGTTTTCCCAAATAGGAAAAAGGTCTGAATACGTAATTATATTTTATGTTTAAAAATAATGTGACAACTAATCATTTTATGAAGAACTGATGTACATTTGGTATTGCAGGGAAATAGTAGATGTCAATACTTTTGTGTTGGCAAGTTGGCTATACTAATGTATATGACTTGATATAGTGTTGTCATTATGGCAACAAAGTCATATAGCAGTTTGGAGTCAGCGCACTTGATGAGAAGATCAGAAATTAGTTAAGTCTTGAAGACTAGATAGTGTATAGAGTTCCTGCAACTCAGAGCATCAGCACACATGCGTATGGAAGAATTGTGGTATGCACCCTAGAAGTTAAGTTGGTTAGACTATATTCATGCTTAGTTTATGAGTGCATGATCAGATGTGCAAGGATGAGAAAGTTACAGTCAGTTGAAGTTACACAGCCAGTGAGTGCTAGAGAAGAATAGAGCATGAAGCCGACAGTTAGTATTTTGGTTTGCGGATATAATGTAATGTTGTAAAGGCTATGCACCTATTGTATTTAGGTTGCCGACATGTATAATTTTTTGTTTGTAAGTACGCTTAAACCAATTCATTTAGAAGTGTTGTATGTAATAGGTCTAAGGGCTGACCTAGTTGTTAATTTTGTATGAGTGTATAAATATAAGGTGCGCCCATTGTATTTGGTATGGAAGTTGATAGAGAGTTGTGATAAGTAGAGAAGAAGTGTGCAAAGACACTAGAAGATGTATTAGATCTTTGCAAGAGGTCAAAGCATCAGCACATCAAAGGAACTGATTTGACAAGTAGTGTCACAGTGACAGTTCATTCCGCAGATATAGTGTGTATCTAAAATTAGAAGGTTGTAGCCTTCACCACTTGAGCAGTGAGCTCTTGGAAAGTGTGTCCTATCCCCTCACAGGGACTATTGTAAAAGAATCCTAAGAGGGTCTGACCCTTAACAAGGTCTACTGTACCTAAAGCATTGTAAAGAAACTCCTAACAGGGTTAAGGATCTTCTAACAAGGATCACAAAACACTAGTGCAGAATATTTGTGGGTGTCAATTCCCACTGGGGTTTTTACCTATTTTGGTTTCCCCATAACCATATTGGTGTCATGTGTTGATTTCATGTTTCATGTTTATGTGAATGTTTAATTCAGTACTTAAGCATTTAAGTTCAGTATAAAGATTAAAGTGAAAAGTTAAAATACAGTGAACACTAATTCACCCCCCCTCTCAATGTTCCCATTCCTAACAATTGGTATCAGAGCTCTAGTCCTCAGCAAAGAAGTTTAACCACTTGAGGAGATCATGGACAAAG
The DNA here is from genome assembly GCA_027943335.1 of Chamaecyparis obtusa. NCBI lineage: Eukaryota > Viridiplantae > Streptophyta > Pinopsida > Cupressales > Cupressaceae > Chamaecyparis > Chamaecyparis obtusa. The sequence continues at coordinate 1,567,052 of BSBK01000284.1, read as the reverse complement.
CAGAAATGAAACATCTGAAAAGAAATCTTGAAGCTTCTCTTGAAGATCTGGACAAATCAGAAAGAGAAATTGAAGAACTAAAGGAAAAGGTCAGTGATGCACAATTAGTTATCAAAAGGCTAAGAAAGGATTTGAAAGAATGCTCTAACAGTGATCTAAGAGCAAAGGTCAAGAAGCTGAATGAAGAAAATGCATCTATGAAAGAACTACTTGAACAATTTGATGATAAGCTAATCAACAATCAGGAAGTCTTCCATGAACAAATCAAAGAGAACCTTCAACTCAATGAAGAACTAAGGAAAGCAAACATGGAAATCTTGGAGCTAAAGAATAGCAAAGAAAGCTTGGAATCTGAATTGAAAGAATTAAAGAATCATATTGACAAATTGCACACTAGTTCTGATTTGATAGAATCTCAGTTGTATGCAAGGAGAGCCAAAGGAGACACTAGCTGTATTGGGTACAATGAAGCACAAAATCAGATTGACAACATGCGAGCAAGAAAGGACTCACAAAAGGACTCTACTGATGCTGAAAAAACTGAAGATCAAACCAAAGATAATGGTGGACCACCCAAGAATGAGCGCAAGTAAGTAGAATGCACTTGTTTTGCATGTAACAAGCATGGACACATTGCAGGGAACTATATAGAGGTAAGACCTTTTAATGGTTACTGTTATTCATGCAATAAGTTTGGTCATAGAGCTATGAATTGCAAGACTAGTAAGAAGAACAAGATTCAGCACAATCAGACAAACACAAGTTCTCAGAATGTTACATGTCAGATATGTAACTATAATGATCACTCAGTGAGATAGTGTAGAATGGTGACTCATGTCAATGCACTGAGGAATATAAGACCTCCAGTCATTTGTCACTCTTGTAACAAGGCTGGACATATCTCAAATTTCTGTAGATCAAGGATGCAAGGTCAAGAAAGCCCGAAAAAGGCCAAAGAACCAATTTTGGATCCCGAATGAGAAGTCAAGTTTGTGAAAGCCTCAAAGGATTTGAGCTTGATTTGGACAGAAGGAAAGAAGGACAAAGTTGATGAGAATGTATTGGTTACATCCATAGTGGACGCACCCTCTACATTTGGATGAATGGCCCTCAGGGTCATAGGGGGAGCTAATTTAGCTCTAGACCCTTGTGTGGCTGGTATACCCACTTTCAGAGTATGCGCCTTTGGACTTAAGCTTTTGGACTATAAAGGAACCTTCGTGCAAGAGCGCACATACTGATTGTTAGCAGAACTCAAGTTGGAAATGTTTAAGTGACAGCCTAGTTTATGCGGTAAGCATTAATGGCAAAATTCTTACTTTAAGTACATAGAAAGTTGTTTGATTACTCATTGCATTCAAATTCAGTGCGATAGAAGAGAAGAAAGAGCCTTAGAAGTTATTGTGAAGACTTGCAGATTGATATATCAGTGAATTGCAGTGCATTTGGTCAATTGCAGAAACCCTAGTTCATCGTGCTAATTCAGTAGTCTTCAGATTATCTCAGAGATCAGTTGGAAAGCAATTAAACAAGTAAGTCATGGCCACTCCCATAATTTTTGATGTTGCTAAGAAGAAGAGATATGTATTTAAGAAGCATCCATTTAAGTCAACCCTAGATGATTTAGAGGGAGCATTCTCTCACACACCTATGGGCATTATGCATGTGGAAGACATTAGGGCTTACATCTACTGCAAGAAAGAACCAATAGGGTTGGATAGGTTAAGGGCGCACATGGATACCATGTTGAAACTAGATAAAACATTCATGGATGAATATGTTAAATGGAATGATCATCCTATAGTTGAGTATGCTATGGCATATGAATTTTATGAGACTGAATGGATTAAGATACTATTGAGCAGAATTCATGATGACCTATTTTGGATAGGTGATGTGCCAATCAGAATAACTAGTGACCTAATACATGAGATGATAGGCCTTTCTAGGATAGGCATCATCCTTCCTGTGGGCAAGGATGTCAGAAAAATTGTTGAGAAAACTTGTAAGTCAAGGAGTGATAGGCACGGGATGACAATTGAGCCTATTGAGCAAGCAGACATCAAATTAATGTCTATGATACTTGGATACAGGTTTCATCACACCAGCAGGGTGAATAGTGTGTATGCGGGCACTATTCTAGCAGCCATTAGACTTGTGAAGGAAGATGCAGAGTTCAACTTGTGTGAGATCTTGCGCACACAGTTGATTGATAACATCAAGGCAATCAAGCATGACAAAACCAAGATATTTAGGTTTGGGTCATTGATCATTTACATGTACCTTCATATAGTTGGGAGAGTATCAAATTTTTATTTGGACAAATCCATTCCAACCATGCCACAGATATCTAACAAGGCATCCACAAAGAGCACATTGAGATATTATATAACATTGGAGTTGAAGAGCTTCAAGTTCAAGATGAAAATGAGGTTCATAATTCTAGAGAGCCTTGTGGAAAAGTATAAGGATACTATTTGCTTTATGGTAGAGATAGACACAACTTGTATGGAAGTTGTTGACCCAAGAACTAAGTGGATTCATCCACTTGGATATGAGGTAGAGGAACAGGTCCTTGAAGCATATACACGGGTTCTACTATCATCCCCCAAAGATCCTAATGAACCTAGGTGGGGAACTTATGAGGAGAAGACAAGAGAAGTAGATGCAAAACTAAACAGTGCATCAGCTAAGAGGAAAGCCTCTAAGATTACATCTGAGATACTCAAAATTCATGGAGTAACACAAGAAAACCTAGACAAAGCAAGGGAAGAAAATATTACTTTGGAAATTGAGAGTGCATCCACAGAAGATGCTAAGTCTAATGATCCTAAGATGAAAAAGGTAAAGATTGAGAAGACTAATGATCCAAAGGATAAATAGGGTAAAATTGATGATATCAGTCTTGTGCCCACTGCTACAGTTGATATTGAATCCACAGATGCATCTCCTAAGATGCCCAAGAGGAGAAAACAAACCACCACAAATCACCCTTCAACTATAAGTGTAGCTACAAGAAGCAAATTGAAAAATGTGCAGTCACCTCCAGAAGTAGGATTCATACCTAGTCTTCAAGTGTTAAGGACTAGAGTAGTAGAAGAAGGAAGGCTAGATCAGATAGCCAAGTTCTATGACAAATATCTTGAAATTGATAAGTCAAAGATTCATGAGATGCTAATCAAACACATGATAAAGTTCAAGAAGACAATTCTTGAATTGAAGACAGTTATCCCAGATAAGGTATGGGAGATTATGGATACCTTGAAGAGACAAACCACTGAAGAAGAGTTTAGAATAAGGGAAAAAACACTTGATTCCACTCTTCCAGTATGTTTTGTTGAAGAAAAGTCACTGTTATTGAATTTGGTGAAGCCGCATTTAAGGACAAAGATGAGAACACTACACCTCATGAACAAAAACTATGAGCTGATTTCTAAGGAAATAGAGAAGGCCTTTGAGAAGGTATTCTTAGAGAAGCACATGAAACCTAAGTCTGGGCCCATCACTCAAGCACCTAGTGAACAAGACAAAGTAGCAAAAACCATCAAGATACAATCTACAGGTCCTCAGGATTTAGCACCTATAGTGGAAGCACAAACAAAGGTAGATAAGTCTACGCCCATAATAGAATCACTCAAGGATAGCACCATTATCATTGATAATGTTGAGATAGCCATGGTGGCCACTGACAATGACTTGGATAAGTTTGAAGAAGCTTTTGTGAGCACACAAGAAGCTGAAATGTTATGCAGCAACACACCACCCATTCAACAAGAAGGAGTATTGATTGATGATGAGGAAGAAGAAGAAAAGAAAGAACAATAAAAAGAAATAGAAAAGAGGAAGAAAAGAAAGAAGAAGAAAAGATAAAAAGAAAGTGAGAAAAAGGATGAAATGTCAATAAAGCAAGAAGTGTTGGACAGCACTCCCATCACTCCCTCTGCAGCATTGTTGTCAAGTTTGACACCTGACACATCCAGTTTGGACTCATGGAAAGAAGAAGACCTGATTAAGTTCAGTGTCTTAGCTATGGAGAAAGCCAAAGAAAAGCAAGTAATGAGGAATCCCCTCCTGGTAGAATTAGTAAACATTTTGAACAATATGTTGCCAGAAGATAAGAAATTGTCAAAGATACACTCGGTTGAGGATGTGAGTACATTCATCTCACACTTCAAAAGAAATTTCTCAAGCCTTGAAGAATCTACATCCCTAGTTGTAGAAGAAAAGTATCTGAAGAAGATATTGAATGAATTGGTGAACAACTTTGCACTTGACCTCAGCTCACTCAAGATTGGTCAAGCATCCTTGAAATAATTTGCGGATCAAGGAAGAAGAATCATTGCAGAATGCATGGATCAAGACAAGCTTACGGATGCTCATTTCAAGAAAATAAAAGAGGCAGAAGCTATGATTGAGCGGGTGAAAATTTTAGTGAAAGACACATCCACAGATGTGAACATGTGCAATAATGTCTACCAAAGTCAGATAGACAAAATTGAGAAGGCAGAAAAAGAGATGACAAAGTTAAGAGCTAGACAGACTCAGTTGAGGAATGCTCTTGCACCCTCACTAGACATTCTTAATCATAATATCAAGGAGATTGATTCCACTATGGTGACATATGATCAGGGTCCTTCCATAGATTTGAAGAAGATGGAGAAGCTTCTGTATGCATTATGCGCCCATCTCCAGATAGTAAACTCTTTGATCTCATTTTGGAAGAAGGAGATCCAGAACCTAAAGGTTGCATATCTGGATGTTTTCCCTTAGTAAGTATGTATAGATACAAGTTTTGAAACACCTTTGTCATTAATGTCAAAGGGGGAGTTTTGTATAGAATATGAATCATAATATGTATAGGGAGATATAAGTATATGTATAGATCACAAAAAGTTTTTTGTATTAAGGATAGTTCACAACTTGGCCATATTCCTTTGTTGCCATCAATGACAAAGGGGGAGATTATTGGAAATTTGGCTATACTGATGTATATTATGTGATATAGTGTTTTCATTATGGCAACAAAGTCATAAATTAGTTTGGAGTCAGCGCACTTGATGAGAAGATCAGAAATCAGTTAACTGTTGAAGACTAGACAGTGTACAAAGTTCCTGCAGCTCAGAGCATCAGCGCACATGCGTACGAAAGAATTATGGTATGCACCCTAGAAGTTAAGTTGGTTAGACTATATTCATGCTTAGTCTGTGAGCGTATGATCAGATGTGCAAGGATGAGAAAGTTACAATCAGTTGAAGTTACACAGCCAGTGAGTGCTAGAGAAGAACGGAGCATGAAGCCGAGAGTTAGTATTTTGGTTTGTGGACATAATGTAATATTGTAAAGGATATGCACCTATTTTATTTAGGTTTCTCTCATGTATACTTGTTTGTTTGTAAGCACACTTAAGCCAATTCATTTGGAAGCATTGTATGTAATAGGTCTAAAGGCTGACCTAGTTGTTTATTTTGTATGAGCATATAAATATAAGGTGTGCCCATTGTATTCAGTATGGAAGTTGATAGAGAGTTGTGATAAGTAAAGTAGAAGTGTGGGAAGACACTAGAAGATGTATTAGAGCTTTGCAAGAGGTCAAAGCATTAATGCATCAAAGGAACTGATCTGACAAGTAGTGTCTTAGTGACAGTTCATCCTGCAGATATAGTGTGTATCTGAGATCAGAAGGTTGTAGCCTTCACCACTTGAGCAGTGAGCTCTTGGACAGTGCATCCTCTCCCCTAACGGGGACTATTGTAAAAGAATCCTAACAGAATCTGACCCTTAACAAGGTCTACTGTACTTAAAGCATTGTAAAGCAACTCCTAACAGGGTTAAGGATCTTCTAACAAGGATCACAAAAAATTAGTGCAAAATATTTGTGGGTGTCAATTCCCACTGGGGTTTTTACCTATTTGGGTTTCCCCATAACCATATTGGTGTCATGTGTTGATTTCATGTTTCATGTTTATGTGAATGTTTAATTCAGTACTTAAGCATTTAAGTTCAGTATAAAGATTAAAGTGAAAAGGTAAAATACAATGAACACTAATTCACCCCCCCCCCCTCTCAGTGTTCCCATTCCTAACATTTTGGTGGGTAGATGAAACACATTTACATCTACCCCATCTACATCTATACCTGATGTAGAAAATGAGTGCAACTTGTGCAAGGTTCGAGAGGCAGCTAGTGTCGCCAAGATTGCTTCAATGGCAAAAGTAGAAATCATATTTATGTGATGCCTTCTTTGTGTAGTTTGTGCACTACTTTGTTGGGACCATATGTGTAAATGTGGTTAACAGAGGGCTATTTTAGATACTGAATTTTTTTTAAGAATTTCTAGTAGATACACACAAAGAACATGCACATAAACATGATAGCTGAGAAACATAAATGTAGGCATCATGGTAACAATTTTTTGGATACATGACATAATTGAATGGTATACCCAGATGATACAACACAACTATCACTCCTTCGGTTCCAAGTTGACACTGCGGGATCCAAAAACCATAGATAATAAATAAATTTAGACAGAAGAGGAGGGTCGTAATGACCAAAATAATACAGGGTCCCTATATTATTTTGGTCATTATGGCCCTCCTCCTTCACTCTCTAAATTTACTCTTTATCTATATGGGTTTTGTTTCCTGCAGTGTCGACTTGGAACTAGAGGAGTAGTGGTTGTGTTGCATCGTCTGGGTATACCACTCAATTATGTTGTGTTTCTAAAAAAATTGTGACCATGATGCCTACATTTATGTTTCTCAGCTATTGTATCCTAGGACACCTTATGACCCTTTACGACCCTTTACAATCCCTAAGAATACATCTTAGAGGTCTTAAAATGTCGTAAAGGGTCATAAGAGGCTCCTAGGAGGGGTCAAATGAGCTTCCACCTTCATGTGGTTGGCCCTGTTAAGTAGAGAATGTTAAACTATTCTCGAAACAAAGAGAATCTCAATAATTTAAGATCTCAATCCATGTACGACAAATATATATTTCTTTTTAAAAAATAGTGTGAGCCATCACAATTACGACAGAAACCACAGAATAACCAATGGCAAAACTAAAAGCGATGACTATCTATCAGAAACATCAATCACTTCAAGGAGAAATGATCACTTCAGCTCACCTCAAGAAGTCTTGACCCAAGATCAAGTCATATCGATCCATCTCAATGGCTACCAAATCAATAGATCTCTGCCAAGAACCCAATCGCAAAGAAACACCACAAACCGCACCGCGAACCTGCTATAAAGAGGCATCCAATGTCTCATAAGTCACATCAAATGACCCACTTTCTATAATCTAAGTCTCTCATATCAGTTCACCAAGAAGAAGACTTCTCCCAAGTCATCACGGACACCATAGTGATCTATGAATCTCCAATGTGCAAGTTCTGCAAGTCTCTCTCTCAACATCACATCTAACTCATTTGAAACTGTGGCAAAAATGGTAGACAATCCCAGTGATCCATCACAACCTGATCTCAATAATAACATAAAGAGTAGCTCGATTCTATCATCTAGCTGATCAATGCACAGTCTACTCAAACTCCAAGTCAAGTCACTGCTACACTCCATAGGAACAAAGCACATCCAATTCAGACCAAAGAAGTCAAGAAGTCACTCCAATCATATCTGAATGCAATCAGGTTTGTATATATCCCATGAACACATCAAGAAGAATGCATCTCTGATTACCACACTAGCTTCTTATGCTGGAGCAGTCGCTATCACAAATCTTGATTCGGTCAGATCCATTCCAAATCTAAGTCTCTAGACTCGACTCAATAATCCACGAGCCACTACCAAATCTACTGCAAAGTCATCTCTGAATGACATAACCAAATCATGAGAAAGAATAAAAGACTTTGACTCACTAAACCACCTTGCAAGTTGATCGAGATCCGAAAGTGATGCAGCTAGATGGAACCAGATCTGCAACTAGCTCGAACCAGATCTGCAAGAACACCGTTCTGAATCGATACCAACTCGATCGACAAATATACATTATTTTTTAAAAAAAAATTGATTTTCTTCGCAACTACAATGGCCAAACCAAAGCGACGGTTGTCTGTCAAAAACATCTGACAGCTAGTCGTCGCATGTACAGCATCATTGTCAGCAAAAAACTACAAACAATGGATATCTGTCGTAACCTTTCAACAAGTATCCGGCATAACCTTTTGAGAATATTATAATGGGTAGTCATCATTTGTAGTTGTTTGCAATGAATGGTCGTTGCAATTATGATGGTCACAAATAGGCTCGAAGGTATGTTCACCATGTTGGTACCCCCTTTTTGTGACAGCCATAGTTGTCGTAATTACGATGTCAATCGTAGCCATCATTTTTTTTTACTGCAAAACTGTAACAGCGGGTGGTGTTTCTTAATCGACAATATACGGTCAGAATTCCAATAGTCTGCCATCGAAAAAAGGTCTCAAATGTACTAGTGAGAAATAAGTCCATAAAATTTGGGAAGTGTTGAGGCAGGTATGTTTTTTAGATTATGATTACCATGTTGAGTAGGGATGGGGAAAGGAAAGGTAGGTTGAGCCATCCTTGGAGGAGGACCTAGTTGTTGTGGCTAATAAATAACAAGAGTGAATAGGTTGTCATGATACTCAGGTTCAATAAAAAGGTCATTGAAATGTAGTGATCCTTCAGAGGATGATGGTGAAGGTATTTTCTCATGTGCATCAGCAAATGGGTTTTCAAATGGTTATTCTTCTTCTTCATTCTCAACTTAGGGTTCCTCAGGTTTAGGATTAAAGATATCAAATGGTTCAACCTGCATATTACGAGGAAGGAATCTCCCAAGATGATCTCTTCTTCTGTGCATAAAAGGATTACTTAAAACTCAGTTCTAAACTATGAAAACTGGGAATATGAACACTAAGATAAGTTTGAATTAACACCATCCCCGGCAACAATGCCAAAATTGCTTGGCTAAACAATGGTATTAGAAACCCATAGCATTGGACTACTTATTTTAGGATTGGACACCCTAAATGGTTGCTAATTAGATCATTCAATCTCATTTAATTATCGACCAAGGACCTAAACTTGGAATGGCATTTGCAAAGTATATGCTTCAAACTCTCTTGATATTCATGACTAATCTATGGAATTCAAATGAATTGAGCTTTAGGAAATCTATGCTAGTACAAGTAAATGAATTATTATAGCAAAACAAGTAATCACGGATAGGAATTACTTTAACCTCCTATGTTGTAGGAATAGTCTACTAGTTCTGTTACTAGTGGTTGGAGGAACAATAGAGTTCTATTTCACTTCTAAGTAAGCATGAAAATGATTCCTACTCTAAGTAATTCACTCTCCAAGTGAGCCCCCTTGGATGAGTGAATATAAACACAATCAAGATAAAAAGATTGAACTCAAACTATTCTATTCATTCATGAAAAATAAGTACACTTGGATTGAAAAAGTATTACAGCTACAAAAGCTTCTATTCAGAAAATCGACTAACTCCCAAGAGTTACAACAGTCATCTTATTTAAAGGAAAACTATAACTACTCCCTAAATCTAAGATCACTCCATTAATGAGGATTGTTACAGATACATAATGTCTTATAACAGAAATAACAGTTATCAAGAATAAGTCCTCCCAGAATATAGTGTGTTGTGGGTCCTAGATCCGCACACTGCATTTAACAAAAAATGGTATTGACTTGCTCCTCATGCGATGATCTTGCAGCAACGCCTTAACTTGCTCGACTCACTTGACTTCTTCAACACGAAGGCATCTTGTAGCAACAGTTGGCTTTGACTTCTTCAGCACCATATGCTGGTCTTTAAATATGCCATGACTGATACCTGCAAAATGATTAATGCACACACAACCTTCGATACATACATATTTACATCATTAATATTAGGAAGAAAGTGTTAAGTTCTAATTAATACTCTTGCAAGGCATATGGCTACAGGAAGGAAACTACCCAAAAACATAGCATAGGGAAAGGATCATTCATTAGCACATATAATTATTGTATTCTGTCATTTCTGTCCATAAGTTTCAAGCAAATATATCATGTTCTTTTATCATCCATATTCCTACTTTATGTCTTTACACATATAAAATATACATATAAAACCATAAGTTCATGTATCTACTTTGCAATTAAACTGCTGAAAAGAAATAAAAAGCATTTAGAAAGATGGCCATTTAAGAGGCTCATCACTAACAAATAGAAGGATTTTGGCTACTAAAAAATTGGTTTCTAATCAAAATTCAGGGGAACGACGCGTTACAAGCATCTAACAAGCCACTTAAAGCTCTAACCAATCCTACTAGGGGTCTAATATACACAAGGTACGTCCCCTTTTTAACTGACACTGTATGATAAGTGCCTTATCCTTCATTTATATAGCGGACTAAATTGAAAGAATCACTTGAGCTCATTCCCTTGGGGTGAGTGCCTCTTTTCCCACCAAGGTGGGCCTCTTTAAAAGATTGTGTAAATTTCTCTTGCACCTAAGTTCTACGAAGCTAAGGGGAGAGGATATGTTTGTTCTATCTTGCGACTAAAATACAAAGAAAAGATGTTCAAGCACACTAGACACGCCAGAACTTGTGTTCTTTTTAAAACCCAAACAAAATGTGATCTATGCTAAAATTAGATAATTGATTTCAAAAATCACATTCAATGCACCCTGCATCAAACATCATTAGTAGTTTTCAAATCATAGTCTTCCCCAAACATCCTGCATGAAATGTCATTAGTACTTTTTCTTTTTGAGTTCTTTGACACACAAAGATAGCCTACAAAACTCACCAAACTGCAAAAATAAGAGTAGTCCCAAAATCAAAATTTCACACCAAAACACACTAGAAGCCAATGAGTTTGCAACTACCTAAATGCTTAGGGATTTGTCACCATCACCACTTATGCAATGCATGAAAACAAAAGACACTAACTAATTAACACATTACCAAAATAAATTAAACAAAATTGAAAACCTAATCTAATTAACAAAGACTAACTAAATCTATAAAAAAAATCTAAAATAATATAAAAAAACTAAAACTAATTAAAAAAATCAAATTATCACAATCAAATTAAAAAAGATAAATTAATTAATAAATAAATAAATCTAATTCTAATGAATAAAATTAATCTAATTTAATTAGTTACAAACCTAACTCTAATCTAAATTAAAAATTAGAAGCTAAATAAAAAATCTAACTCTAAATTTAAGTTATATTTGATTAAATAAAAAATCTTAATCTAAACTAAAATCTAAATATGAAAAAAGTTAATTTAAAACTAAAACTAAAACATTAAATAAACCTAAAACTAATGAACTAAAAAAACATACTAATGGTAAGCTAAACAAAATTTGAAGTCAAAACAACATTCTACAAAAACATATGACAGGCCATTAAAAAAAAAAACATAGACTGCAGAGAGAGACCACAAAGGATTGAAAGCATACAACACTTGTAATGCAGACTATAATGTCTTACACACGCAAATCATAAACGTAAAATGTAGCCCACTGTTGTGAAAATATAGACCGCTAATTGCATGTAGGGGAGAGGAGCCAAAATGTGTGCACCCTAACATCGAAGGTTCGCGTGGGTCAGACCCCACACCATTTATTTTTATTTTCCACCTCATCTAGCCTAGTTGGAAACCAAAAATCAAAATTTGAGCCCATTTGGAAATGCCTAGCCACATGTTGCGATATGATTGGTGCAACATAGGAAAAAATTTCCATTTTGAACCATCAACCAAGATGTGCATGGTCATTGACGTGATTGTAGTGAGTTAGCCTTGGGTACAGCTCACGATGGATGCGTGACGTGTAGCAGCCGTGCCACCCTATCCACCACCCTGATTGCCAATACTTCTCACAACCACCTTATGCTGTAACATGCAGCTTCATTTACTACACGTAAAGTCATCTTAATTTCCCTTAATGGGACTATATTTCTCATCATAATTCTCTGCAGATCGAGACACATAATATTCCTTTTATTCCCACTTCTTTTGGAGTCTTCCATCTATTGGGATCCAAAATGTGTTCGACAAAGAACCTTGCAAATACAAAATGTCACCATTATCTACTCGCGAATGGACCACCTTCCACTTCGACTTTGTTGGACATTGCATGGTTTCTTTTCTTTTTTTACACTTTTTTGTTTCCTATTCTTATAGTTTCCTCTCACTACAAATGACTTCTTCCCATTTTATTTGCTTTCTTTTTTGGTTGCAAGACAAATTGTTGTATTTCTTCATGATGCTCAAGATTTTGAGGTTAAGGAGGTAGACAATGACGAGCTATGGCAGGAGATATGGGAGCATGTATACTATCCGGTCTTTGATGGAGGTGATGATAACTCTCCTCACTAAGGCCACCTCTCACCATTGGGCCCATTTAAATCTGTGTTTTTTTTAATTTCTTTGCTTGTTTTGCTAACACATACCTCCATTGCCTGTTGTTTTGCATGTCTTCAGTTTCAATTGGCATTTGTGTGTTGCTTTGTGTTTTTTAACATGATATACTATGTTCATTAATACTCTAAATGACAAGGAAGTCTAACTCTTCTATTCTAGTGTCATTTGCATGTTTACAATGAACGAAAATATATATTTTTTGGTTGTCAAGCATCCTTGTTCATTTTTGGCCTCGTACTATGCATATCCATATTTTCTATTCATTTTTTATAAGTTTTGTTGGTTTTTATAACATAAATGATGGGGTTTAAGGGTTTATTAATGTTTCTTCTTGACGAATTGGCCATGAATGTAAATGGGTTGCACAAATTTTGGGGTTTAAGGGCTTAATAAGCTATCAACTACATTGTTTAATGAGATTTGTAAACATGTTGCATTTTTCTTTCATTTTCTATATTATGGGCATTCCATGTTTACTGCTTTTGGATTTAGTTATGGCTTTTGACGTAGTCATGTGCCATTCCATGTCTAAGGCAAATGCATTTTCAATGTAACTCATTTCAAGAGTTTTTGGCAATTTTGGTTTTGTAAGTTTTTATATTTAACAATAAGTAGATTTTTTGGGCTTCTTTTTGCCTCCTTCCGTATCAAAATTACTATTAACGGTTTTAAATTTTGAGTTAAGGGTTTTAAAATTCAGTTCCAGTGTTGGGGTTTTAAAATTCAGTTCCAATGTGATCATTATTTCCTTCTGACTTCATTTCATTTTGTCAGTTCTAGCTTCTCATTTTCTACTTTCAAGGATTTGCATTTCCATTTCCACTACTAGGGATTAAGGCATTAGCAAGTTATCTTTTGTTGGAATCTATTTCTTGACTAAGGGATATATATAGCGTTTCAAGTATTTTGTTGTAGGGTTTCATTTTTTCTGTTAAAAAGGTTTTTGGTTTCACTTAAAATGTTGTGGGGATTGAGGTTTTAATCACTTATTTGCTAAATGGTCTCAATGTCATTGTTAATGCTTACCAAAATAATTTCATTTTATCAGTTTTAGGTTGTCAATTCTAATGTGAAGGGTTTCAAATTATAGGGAGGAAGGGTTTCAATTTTACTATGAAGGGTTTTACTATCAACTATTTTCAATTAAATGGTTGTAGGGTTTCAAATTTAATGTCAAGGGTTTTTAAAATCAATTCATTTCAATTTGTCAGTTTTAGGTTGCCAATACTTCTCGAGGCCACCTTACTCTATAACATGCAACTGCATTTACTATGCATCAAGTCACCTTAATTTCCCTTCATGGGACTATATTTCTCATTGCAATTCCATTTAATACGCCTTCTTCTTTGTGGATCTAGACACATAAAATCCCTTTCATTCCTGCCCATTTTGGAGTCTTCCATCAATTGGGAGAAAAATGTGGTAGGTGATATATAGTTCATTTCAATCTATCAGTTGTGCTATTTCAAGTTTACTGTTAAGGGTTTGCAATTTCAATTCCCATGTTGGGGATTAGGGGGTTATGAAGTTGTCACGCTAACTTTTGGTCTAGGGTAAGAAAAACTTTCCATTTCGGTGCAACTGGGGTGTACGTAGGAGTTTAGCCTTTGGTGAAGCATGGGATTTCAATGTGGTTGACAATGATTTCCAATTTCATTCCAACTTATCAATTTTAGGTTTACACTTTAACTATTCCAAGATGTTTTCAATTTCAATTCCAATCTAGTCAATTAAGGGTTTCATAAGTTAACTATTTTTTTATTTCGAGTTCAGTCATAAGGGATATAGGATTCATTTCATTTTATTCATTGTAGGGTTGTAGATTTAATCTTCATAGTATTCAATTACAATTTCAATCTCAACTTTGGGGATGAAGGCTTTATTTACTTAGTTGCTTGATGGTTTCAATGTGAATGCTAATTACTTTCATTTTCATTTCAATTTATCAATCTTAGGTTCTCACTTATCTCTTCCAAGATGTTTTCACTTTGAATTCCAATCAACTGAATTAGGGTTGCATAAGTTATCTATTTTTTTTATTTGAACTTCAATCCTAACGAATATAGAATTCATTTCATTTTATTGTTTCTACTATTGCAGATTTAGCATTAATAGTTGTCAATTACAATTTTAGTTCCAATCTAGGGTCTAATAACTTATCTGCTTCATGGTTTCAATGTGGTTGTCAATTCTTTCGAAATCATTTCAATTTATTTGATTTAGGTTCTCAATTATTGTGTTCAAAGATGTCTTCAATTTCAATTCCTATATAGGGAATTAAGGGTTTTCATAAGTTATATGATTTCTTATTTCAACTTCACTCCTAAAGGTTTTCTTATTTCTTATTTCAAATTCATTTATTGTTAGTGGTTGTAGGGTTGTAGATATAATGTTAAAGAGTTTTGAATAACAATTTCACATCCACCTTTGATGATCAAGGGTTTAATAACTTATTTTCTTGATGGTTTCTATGTGATTGCCAATTATTTCCCAATGCATTTCAACTGATTGGTTTTAGGTGCTCAATTATTATGTTCCAAGATGTTTTCAATTTTAATGTCACTATAGGGAATTAAGGGTATCATAGGTTATCTATTTTCTAATTTGAACTTGAGTTGCAAGTGATATAGAATTCATTTCATTTTATTGTTTGGAGGGTTGCATATTTAGTGTTAACAGTTGAGAATTGCAATTTCACTTCGAACATTGGGGATCAAGGGTTTACTATCTTATTTGCATGATGGTTTCAATGTACTTGCCAAATATTTCCTACCTCATTATAATTTATCACTTTTTGGTTCTCAATTATTATGTTTCAAGATGTTTTCAATTTCAATTCTACTATAGGGATTTAAGGGTTTAATAGGTTTTCTGATTTTTAATTTCAACTTCACTCCAAAGTGATATAGAATTTATTTCATATACGAGGTTGTAGATTGCATATTTAGTGTTAAGAGTTTTGAATTATAATTTCACTTCCATCTTTAGGGATCAAGGTTTGAATTAATTGTCTTCTTGATGGTTTCAATTTGATTGTTAATGACTTCTTATGTGTTCCACACCCTAATCTTTTTTTAATTTTCCACCTCAGCTATCCTAGTAGACAACAGAAATCAAAAGTTGAACCCATTTGGAATTGATTTTCCATTGAGGGTTTCATTACCCTTATTGTTTTATTTTATGTTTGGGAAATCCCATTTAAGGCATTGAAAGTGCCCTTTACATTAGGATTTCATAAAATCTCTTTAGAGTAGAAAGGCTTATAAGGCACTACTTGCCATACAAACATGATTATAAATTTTTGTTTCATTTTCTAAGCTCCTTAGGTGATTCTAATTCAGAACAATCAACACAAGTGTTATTAACATGAACAAAATTGAAGATAAGGAACTAGTGACTTGCAATTCTTTATATTTTTTAGAAATTTTGCAACATCTGTAATTACAGGGTGGCTTTCAATGCTTTTGTAAGATTGCTTTGCACATGTGATTGAGGATTGCAAAGCACTTTGTTAACTTGTTAGCACTTTTACACCTATAATGCACTTTGAATTGTATTTCTTTATGTGTTCACTAAATTGAAGGCATGAAAATATACCCATTTATTCCATGGCCACTTGTATGATCATTTTTGTTTAGGACTGCCAAGCACTTTGTACTCCATTGGTATTGTCCACTTGTAGAAGGTTTTTTGTAATGGTTAAGATTTTAAGAAAATGTTTCCCACTTGTCTTTCCTCATTTTCATACAAGGTATCAAAAGCAAATTGCAATTAGGATGTCATCAAATTTATTTAAACATATGAAAGTAATGGAAGATATGTAGTATTCAACAAATTTACTTGAAGTTCACATTTGCACAATTAAAAATATGAAAGTTCTATTTATGTGTATATTTACAACATGCTAATTACAGGATGCTTTTGAAGCATTTCTAGGACTGCAATGCATGTTTGGTGTATTCCTTAATCCTTTTTTATGAGACCAATAAGTTGATGACTTCATAAAATGAAAATCTCTAACATTGGAAATTAAATTTTAAACCCTTAACACTAAATTTGAAAGCCTCAAGATGATAAATTGATATGAATTTGGAATATCTTAACATGATTAGTGTCAATTAAAACCCACAAACACTGAAATTGGATTCCCTTATCCAGTAACATACATAAATGCATGCATGCATACATACATACATACATACATATATGCATATATGCATGTAGGCATGTATGCTTGCATCTAGGCATCTACATGTATGTATATATTTGTATATGTCCATGCATATATGTATTTATGTATGTATGTGTATTTACGTGCATGTATATATATATCTGCATGTACATATGTATCTATATGCTAATATATAGATATGTATGTGCATGTAATGTGATGATTGGGATAAGGTGTGAACAAAATGAACAACCCCAAAGTTTTGAATGTTAGGGGAGAGGATCCAATAATTGTTTGGGTCCAAAATGTGCAAGGTTAGTGCATCTAATAGCAGCCCACATGTAATTGTATTGGACACCAATTACATGTCCATGGGGTTTTGGAAAATCACAACTCAACCTATATGTTGCACTCAAACAATCACAAATAGATGTGTACATAAAACTGCCAATATCAACTAGAACAAGGACAATTTGCTATTGGATTGACAATGAAACCATCAAGTAGATATCTTATATAACCCTTGATCCACAACTTTGGAATTGAAACTGAA
Source organism: Chamaecyparis obtusa (assembly GCA_027943335.1). Classification (NCBI taxonomy): domain Eukaryota; kingdom Viridiplantae; phylum Streptophyta; class Pinopsida; order Cupressales; family Cupressaceae; genus Chamaecyparis; species Chamaecyparis obtusa. The sequence continues at coordinate 1,549,900 of BSBK01000284.1, read as the reverse complement.
AACACCTAGTATAGTAAAATGTTCACATCTTGGCTCAATCATCACATTACGTGTTGAAGATAGTGTGTACATACTACTATTACAGGTAAGACAAAGTTAAAAAGAAAATGCATTGAAAATTATATAATGTTCTTGTTTAATTCTTAGAAAAAAAATGCATAGAAGTTTAATATAAACCAGCACCCTAAATCATCTGTAATTTAGGGAAGCCAAGTAGGAAAAATTGGTGAGGTTGAGATGGGCGATGGCCTTGACATTGCAAGGGGGAAATGTTCTCCTCCCCTAGTGATCCTTGAGAACTACTCAATCTAGTGCGTATTGGGCTGCAATATCCACCTCTGCCACCAAATGATTGGACCCAACCACTGTAGTTATGAATAGCTGCAAACATAATAGATGGTGAAGTAGGTGCAAAATTATAAGCCATCAAGTAGCTTGGGATGTTGATGTTCATCATATCACGTAGTACTAGATGGCCTTCAAGCAAAGCCATTGTTGGAGTGGATGGATTGTATAACATCTAATTTCTTTCTAAATCCCTACACTTCTCAATCCTCCTCTCCTCATCCTTTTGTTACTTCACTGTCTTCGTGTAAGGAAACTCGGGTGTGAAAATAGCTTCCTACACTAATCTCTACAGGAAAGTATTGTGCAAATTCTTTTAATTCCTTATAATTTCAGATTCGTTAACTACTTTAACAATGATATTACAGCCATATACCATGCATACAAAAAATAGAGAATGACACAATGATTTAGCCTAGGGAAACCTTTCGGTAAAAACCTCAGCACTCCAAAACCTGCACAGTGTATTAATCAAAACTATTACAATTTACAATACACTTGCAATGCAAGTTCTTTCAGAAGATTTTTCCAACTCTTGAAGACAAATCATGGTAGCATAAAATGTTCCAACAATACACTAACTTCTCCTATCTTCGCAACCCTAAAAAATGCTTATATCATGTGCTTCCCTTTTTAGGGAAACTTCCAAAGATAGTCGTATTAGGGTTTTACCATTCTCTGAGAATATAGGAACCCAACTCAACTTTATCAGTTGCCACATGTCTTCACCCATCATTGATTCTTCCAGACATAGCTCTTACATGTCATAGGAATCCATCATAACCGTTTCAACCATGATCTCCTTACACATAATTCAAGATGTCGACACATCAAGTGGAGTGACATGTCAACATGCCAACTAGACATGTACACTCACACTTAATTACATTATTTGCAAGAAATACATTTTACAAAACAAATAATAAGAATAGGAATTATCCAAGGTTGAGACACCTTATTCCTAACATTCTCCCACTTGTCGAACACCTTGTAAGAGAAACAGGAACATAACAAGAACTAACTGCTATAGGCCAAAAGGTCCATAGACTCCGAACACCATTTGAACTTCTCAGTGCCCACTAGTTTCGTTAATGCATCTGCAATATTCTTCACAGTATCTACCTTCTCCAAATTTACCTTTCCATCTTCCATCATATCTCTCACAAAGTGAAACTAAACATCAATGTGCTTCATTCTGGCATGGAAAGTTGGATTCTTCACAAGGCAAATAGCGCTCTGACTGTCACACCAAATAGTAATATGTTCTGCATCAACACCAACATCAAAACATAATCTCCTAAGCCAAATGGCTTCCTTACAAGCATGAGTAGCAGCCATGTACTCAGCTTCTATAGTGGACAAAGCAACCATAGGTTGTCGCTTACTCATCCAACTGATAGCACCACCAAACATAGTGAACACATAAGCACTGGTGGATCTCCTGCTGTCAATATCACCTACCCAATCTAAATCCACAAACCCACGAATACAAACTGAATGCGGAGATCTAGAAGAGTTACCATGATAACATATGGAGTAATCTAATGTACCCCTCAAATATCTGAATACTCACTTAACTGCATCCCAATGTACCCATCCAAGGTTAGCCATAAACCAACTTAGGACTCCCACTGCTTGGGCAATGTCTGGTCTAGTACAGACCATAAAATACATAAGACTACTAACTACAGTAGCATAAGGTACTCTACTCATGTCCTCCACCTCACTAGGAGATTTTGGACAATCATCTATAGATAACTTTGTTCCCACAGAAATAGGAACACATAGTGGTCTACAATCTGCCATGTTGAACCTGTCCAACACAGACTTCACATACTTACTCTAACTCAACCAAAGTTTTTTGTTAGACCTGTCTCTATTGATTTCTATACCCAAGATGTACCTTGCTACCCCAAGATCTTTCATCTCAAACTGTGCTGACAACTGAGATTTAAAATTAGAAATCGTACCCTTACCATTCCCAAACAGCAACATATCATCAACATATAATGCAACAATAAGAAGGTGATCATTTTCAACTTTGAAATAAACACAATGATCTAATTTCAATCTTACAAATCCAATTGACAACACAAAGGCATCAAACTTAAGGTACCACATCCTAGGAGATTGCTTCAAACCATATAGAGATTTCTTTAATCTGCAAACTAAGGATTCTTTACCTTTAACAATGTAGTGCTTAGGCTGTGACATATAAATCTCTTCCTCCAAATCACCATGAAGGAAAGCTATCTTCACATCCATCTGTCCTATCTCTAAATCATATGATGCAGCAAGAGATAACAGAAATCTAATGGATGTCAACTTTGCAACAGGAGAGAATATTTCACCATAATCTATTCCCTCTACCTGTGGATACCCCTTTGCAACCAATCTAGCTTTGTACCTTTCAACACTGTCATCTGCATAGAATTTCTTCTTGAACACCCATTTACAACCAATAGATTTTCTCCCTTTAGGCAAAGGTACAAGGTCCCAAGTTTTGTTTTTCTCCAATGAAGCCATCTCATCATCCATAGCCTCAATCCAGGAACCTGCATCTTCCATGCACAAAGCCTCTTTCACAGATCTAGGCTCATCAATGTTAGTAATCAAAGCAAAGGCACAACTAGAATCTAACATAGAATAACCAAACCTTTCTGGTTGCTTTCTTTCTCTCATGGATCTCCTCAAGGGCTGAGGTTGAGGTTGTTCTTCCTCTTCTTCTGAACTATTAGAGCTACTAGAGCTCTCCTCATCATTAGGCCCAACATGGTCTCTCTGTTCAGTCTTCTTAGGGGTAGGAGGCAATTGAACAACATCTTTTTCTTTTTCTTTTTCATCAACAAGAGCTGATGTAGGAGATCTCTTAACCAGATAGCAAGCAGTGGCCATAGCTTCGGCCCAAAACCTTTGTTCTAAACTAGCTCCACTAAGCATACTCCTAGCCTTCTCCATCAGTGTCTTGTTCATTCTCTCTGTAACTCCATTTTGCTGTGGGGTATAAGGAGTTGTCTTATGCCTCTCAATACCTTGTTCTTTACAGAACTGTTCAAACTCTACTGAGCAAAACTCACCACCATTGTCAGTTCTTACACACTTAATCTTCTTACTAGTCTGATTCTCTACAAGAGCTTTAAATTCTTTGAACCGACTAAAGACTTGTGTCTTACTTTCAAGGAAATAAATCCAAGTCCTTCTACTGTAATCATCTATGAAAGATACAAAAAATACAGACTTGGAGATTGAAGGAACTTTTACAAGACCAAATACATCAGAATGAATAAGATCCAAAACATCAGAAGATTTGTGAGAACTAGAGTAAAACTGAACACAATTTTGTTTACCATAGACACAGTGTTCACAGAAGTCAAACTCGAGATTGCAATCATTTAACCCCTCAACGAGGTTTTTATTTTTCAGGGTTCTGAGACCCTTTTCACCAATGTGGCCAAATCTCATATGCCACAACATTGTCTTTTCTGCAGGAAGCTTACCTTCCAAAGTGTTTGCACTTCCATTGGAACCAATAACCATAGACTTCTTCACTACTCATTCAGATGGTGAGGATGAAGAACTATTACATAGAGGAATACATGCATCTAGTTGAAATAAGGTACCTCTCCTAGTACCCCTCGCAAGCACTATCGATTCTCTCATCATCTTCCATCCTTCTTTCAAAAAAACAACCTGCACACCTACATCATTCAGCATACTTACAGATAATAGGTTTCATGCCAAACTCAAAATGTGCATAACTCCATTGATTCCCTTTACTCATCCATCAGGATATTTGATAGTGACCCTTCCACGTCCAACTATCTTTAGGTGAGAATCATCACCCAAGTACACCTTTCCACCATCAAACTCTTCATATTTTGAGAACCAGTTTCGATGAGAGGTCATGTGAAAAGAAGCACCTGAGTCTACCAACCACACATCATTAGATGCATGGTCTACCAAAGCTACAATAAAAGCATCTCCATCTTCTTAAGATTTTTTAGAAGTTGAATCTGAGCCTTTCTTCTTCTTCTTCAATTCTTTACAGTCCCTCTGGAAGTGCCCAGTTTTATCACAGTTCCAACATTTCACCTTGGACTTTCCAGGAGTCTTAGAACTCCCATAGGATTTGGATCTGCCCTTCTTTGACTTGTTGTCATTTTTCTTTCCTCTGTCGTTGGATCTTCCATGAACAGCAAGGGCTTCCTTAGACGAATCCGAAGTCTTTCTTTGCATCTCCTCAGATAGCAGTGAAGACACCACATCATCCATACGGAATGTGACTATAGTACTTCCGAGAGCCATCACAAGATGGTCCCATCAATTCGGCAAGGAACAAAGCAAGGTCATACAACGATCCTCCTCCTCGATCTTGGCACCGGATGATGCCAACTGTGCAATCAATAAATTGAATGCATTGAGATGATCAGTTATGGATCCACCTTCCTCCATTCTTAAAGAATACAACTTCTTTCTCAGGAACAACTTATTCACCAGAGATTTGGCCTAATACACACACCCAAGCCGTTTCCACAAAGAATTTGCAATAGTCTCATCAAGAACAATCAAAAGAACGGCATCTGCTAGACAGAGTCTGATGAGACCCTTAGCCTTCCAATCCTTGATCTCCCAATCCACTTGAGATATCATTGCAAGTTTCACATCAAGTGAAGTAGCCTCCCATAGATTGTGGTCTTCAAGCATGTCTTCCATCTTGAGTTTCCACAACTCAAAATTAGTGCCATTAAATTTCTCCACCTCCATTCTACTGTATGAGGAACTTTCCATCTCAATCTGCAAATAAGATTTAGAATGCTCTACACAAAACTCCCACTCAAATTGAGATTAGCTCAAAAAACCCTATCCAACAACTAGGATCAAAAGTTGATTAGGCTCTGATACCACTTGTAAGGAAACTCAGGTGCAGAAACAGCTTCCTACACTAATCTCTAAAGGAAAGTATTGTGCAAATTCTTTTAAATCCTTATAATTTCAGATTCGTTAACTACTTTAACAATGATATTACATCCATATACCATGCATACAAAAAATAGAGAATGACACAATGATTTACCCTGGGGAAACCTTTCAGTAAAAACCCTAGCAATCCAAAACCTGCACAGTGTATTAATCAAAACTATTACAATTTACAATACACTTGCAATGCAAGTTCTTTCAAAAGATTTTTCCAACTCTTGAAGACAAATCGCGGCAACATAAAATGTTCCAACAATACACTAACTTCTCCTATCTTCGCAACCCTAAAAAATGCTTATATCATGCGCTTCCCTTTTTAGGGCAACTTCCAAAGATAGTCGTATTAGGGTTTTACCATTATTTGAGAAAATAGGAACCCAACTCAACTTTATCAGTTGCCACATGTCTTCACCCATCATTGATTCTTCCAGACATATCTCTTACATGTCATAGGAATCCATCATAACCATTTCAACCATGATCTCCTTACACACAATTCAAGATGTCGACACATCAAGTGGAGTGACACATCAACATGCCAACTGGACATGTAAACTCACACTTAATTACATTATTTGCAAGAAATACATTTTACAAAACAAATAATAAGAATAGGAATTATCCAAGGTTGAGACACCTTATTCCTAACACTTCGCTCAGTTTTTTCTATCCTTCTTCTCTTGTTATTTCAACCTTTCCTTTTCTTGGCGCTACATCTCCTTTTCATTTATCTCCCTCTCCTTGTTCTCCTTTTCTAATTTGCGTGCATCTTTGTTTTCTATGATCTTCTCTTTCTTCCTCTCTTTCATCTCATCTAATTCTTTCTTTCTTACCTCCTGTTGCATCAACAATTCCACATAATCATCAGATGTTAGCAGCTAGGATTGGTGGCTCAACCAAATCCCTTTGTCAGCCCCGCCTCGCTTTTGGTTGACAATGTGAATGAGCTTCTTTAATAACTTTCTCAACAACATTTCCTATTGAGAAGAAGGCATCTCGCACAATTGTGACACTTGGTTTTCATCTTCCTGATTCCCACCTTCACATGTTTCTTGTGTCATATTTGCATCCACATCACTCTCTGGTTGTGTACATTCAACATAGTCATGTACAATTTCAAGATGAGAATCGGTGGGTTGACTAGGGAAACTAAATTATGAACCTTGTTCTGGGGTTTGCAAATCCACAACTAGATCCATTTCATTATTTTCTTTATGAACCAACTCCACTTGTAAATTATCAGAATTACAGAGTTCGCCTATATTTTTCGGCATATCTTCATTTGCCACATCATTTGCAGATAGGTGTAGCATGTTCTTTATTTTTGAAACATCATCCCCACTATGAATTTCAAATGTGTTGTTGGGATGTATGTTGTCCTTCAGCACATCAGGATTCAGGGGCCAAATCCCCATCCTTTTGAATCCTGCAATGATGTTAGAGATAGTCAATGCCTTTGTCAGATATTTGCTACCAATCTTTGCTAGTTCTTCCCTTCTGATTTCCAAGTTGGGGAATCTAGCCCACCACAAGGCCCGTTATTTTTTAAAATAAGTTTTGAAGGGTGAAAACACACTCAGATCGTGGGGCTTTTGTCTATGAGATGTGTGTGCTAACAATGTGAGGAGGTCAATTCCAAGCATCCAGGCCTCTTGGATGGTTGTCATATCAACATGGCTATTGTGGCCATCAAATATCAACAACAATTTGTTCATGAGTGAAACCCCCCTAGAACAGGTTGTGTGACGTGGTGTAACCAGTTTAGGAACAACTCCTTCATCATCCATGCAAGCACCCGGTTCGCATTTTTAAATGTAATTTTGCAACCTCTTCTTTCCTTTGAACAAATAGAAACTAGGAATAGTTTGTCTGGAAGCATTCACACAACACAGAATTGTAATCCATTCACGTCTCTTGGGAATTATGTAGGATACGCAATGACTTCCATTTCTATCAAGTGTCCTGATAGCCCCATTTATGCCATCCTACACTTTAGTTTCATCACAATTCTATATGTGAGCAGGTCCATAAGGGTATGCATCGTATGCTTTTGACAATGTTTTGTAGAAAGCTTTGGCAATAAATTCTCTTAGATTCTAAGCTCTATCTTTGTCAAGGCCTTATGCTATCCACAATATCAGCCCCGGATGGTGGGCATCAAACCCCAACCACCATGACTTACTAGATATTCCATCCTTGAAAGTGGCAGGTCTTCTCTCACATATATGAGCCACAACTGCCCTTAAGTTGATAATCCGAAGCCCATGACCCATTGTAGCCATCTGCTCACACCACTCTATGATCTATTGTTCTTCATTAGGGATGAAGATGGTTGGGGGACCTTTATTGGAGGTGGTTGTGAGTCCACCCAACCATTTAAATAGTGTGGTAGTTGGGACACGCCATTTATTTGATGTTGCCCTTACGGACATGTCTTCCTCCTCAATGTCATTGAGAGTCCCTTCCATTTTTTTCAGATCGACACTTATGTTGTAGCCTAACTCTAGTTTCTCTTACTTCTATGATAGTAGGTTCTCTCACTAGTGTAGTATCCTGCTCTGAAGGTGTAAGAGGATCTGAATTGGTCACAATGGGAGGTGGATTTGGGTTTGTAGCCTGTGGAGGATTATAGACATATTTATTATGGTCATGCAACTTTTTTGTATCTCTTTTCGGTAGAGAAGGCTCCTTCTCCTTCAACCAACTTGACTTCTCCATCTACCACACAATAAGAACAATATGTGTAACAAAAAAAGACAATGTTGATCAAATTGATAATAAAAGACGTGAAAGAATAAGATCAATATTTTTTTTCCCTACAATAAGAACAATATATGATGCTTGGTAAAGAATGTGAACATGGATGCTTGAATCAGAAAACTCTTCTACATTATCCAATTGCCTTCCATTCTAGTTTAATGTGTCCCTAATTTAATGTGTCCCTAATGCTTGAACATAGGAGTTACAATTCCCTTGTTTGGTTTTATTATTGGTTTACATATGAAAGTTGTCTGTTTAGTTTGCTAGACAGTTATGAATTAATTTGGTCTATAGATGGCAATAGCGAGGGGATGATCAGATACTCTACAGTTATAGTTTTCTACACCCTTCTAATTATTAACATTATAATTCTTGTGATACAATACGTGGACCATGAGAAATAATTCAATTATAGTTTTGTATACCCTATTTGTTTAACATCCTCATAGTTTATTTGTATCCTTGAAATGCATTTCACTTTCAAGTTTCACTATTATATCCTTTCTATATTATCATTCCTATATTGAAACTCCTATCCACTATTTCTAATGTATCTATCATTTTCTATTTTTAATTTGTAATGTACTTCTATATTTGCATTCATGTTCATTTCATTTTTCGATTAGCGATAGCACATCCACACTTCTTATCTGAACACTAATCTCCTAAGGAGGGCCCAACAAGACTTTCTACCTTTTGTATTGTTTAATCATATCCTTCATGCTCACAACTTTATCATGTTCTTTTACTTGTATTCTTTCCTTATTGTTCATTCAGTTTCCAATATTCCTATCTTTAACAAAGAATGTGAAGGGAAAACTAGATATAATGGCATACGAACATGAAACTTAAAGGAGCATGAAGGGTAAACTATAAATAAGGGTGTAGGAAAGTGCAAGTGAAATGAACATGAATGAAACAATTGATAAGAGATTCGAACAAGAACAGTAATATAGGAAGAAAACATTGTAGTAGTGAACACACAAATACTTAGAAAATTCTACTCAATTCTTTGCCGCCTACTTTGACTCTTCTCTTTTAGAAAACTATAACCCATATGAATGTGTACGAAATGGTATAAGTGAAATATGGGAATACAAATCTTCAAGTGAAATGAACATGTTCCTAACACTAGAAAGCGTAGAAATGTGGATCTCTACAAAACTGAAAGCCAAATGAACATGAAGGAAACGATAGAAAGTATACAAACAGGGATACAAAACGGAAAGGGAAAAGAACCAACTTGGCTACCTATAATATAAATCATGTCTGGACACTTACATGTCAATATTAAACCAACATCTAAGGATCTCCAACTCAACCAAAGTGCACAGTAATTTCAAAACACTCTAACAAGGACACCCATCGATCCAAGACTTGTTGACGATTGCCACCTCAATGCAACTATTGAGACCTATATCGCCTATGTATATGTTACCACCCTAAACACTTAGACAAGACACAATGCCATCATTCCAACCAAAATGTATCTCCATTCATCCTTAAGTGGACATGATGTGGTCACCTCAACATTAAACTTGAATGGATAGGTATGTGGAAATGATATGAACAACAAATGTATTATGGAAATAACAACAAATGTATGGAAAATTGAAAAATATATGAACATGAAGGAGATAGTAGAATGGAAAGATGCATGGGAATGAAATGAACAACAAAGGTATTATAGAAATAACAGCAAATGTAGGGAAAACTAAAAAATAAATGAGCATGAAGGAGATAGTAGAATGGATAGATACATATAAATGAAATGAACTGACTTTGTAACATAGAAATAGCATAAATGAGAAATAAACACTTACATACATGGATTAATAGCTTCAAGTCTTATTGCACTACACTTTGCTTTCTTTGAGCTCTTCGTTGTGTGTTGAATGAGATGATTTAGATGGTTTGATGTCTACTTGTCTTTACTTTGTAAAATCTTACATTTTTGAATTTTGAATTCATCTAATGGCTGCTTTCAATTAAGATTTGATTGGTCTTTAATGGTAATTGGTGGCCTTACACAAGTTATTTTTCAAATTGCAAGTGGTTTATTGTTGAGGTGACCACAACTTCTGTGCTTAAGGAGAAATGGCGATACATTTTGGCTGGAATGATGGGATGGTGTCTTGTCTAAGTGTTTAGGGTGGTAAAATATACATAGGCAGTACAGGTCTGAGTAGTTGCAATGAGGTGGCAACTGTCAACATGTCTTGGATCGATGTGTGGCCATGTTATAGTGTTTTGATTGTACTGTGCACTTTGATTGAGTTGAAGATCCTCATGTGTGGGCTTAATGATGACAAGTAAGTGATCAATTATGTTTTGTATTTCAGGTAGCCAAGTTGCCTTTTTGTACTGAGCGAACCACTTAAACTTTGCATTAGAACCTGTCAATATGAATGATAGGTGGTTTGTCCATCAGGAGAGGGAACTAATTTTTTATTTGATGCATATATAAAAAACACATATTTTTTCCTAATATGATGCATATAAAATTGTATTAAATGTTGTAGTTATTTTATTGTTGACTTTTCAAAACCATGTGGACATGTAATGGCTTTCGATCTGATTATGTGTGGGCCCCTATTAGCTCCACTAACATCGCATGTTTAAGACTCCACTCATTTATTGGCTCATCTCCCCTACAACACATTGAGGATGCGGGTATAACACACTGAGGGGCATGTACGAGAAAACATAACAATACTAATGATGTCGTAAATGAAGATATAATGCATTGATGATGTTGTAAATGAAAACCATTCATATTTAAATGCAGGAAAATATATTCAAAAGATAGACAACTGAAAAATGCAGTCCAAAATGTATGCTAAATTTGGAAGTAGAGGCACGTTATACAGACTAAAAAACATGCATGTTTAATGTAAAGTATGGGAAATGAAATTAATACGCATGAGCATTTACCATTTGAACCATAAGAAACGCATGAAACACATGCCAATGTTGGTCACAATGTAATACGTAGGCATTTTAGAGAGAGTTGTGTATGGAGAATGCCAAGAAAGTGCAACACATAGTCTAGTATACAACACATATCTCTTATAATCAAATTATTGCAGGGTGCATTCACAGAGATACAAAAATAAAAGAGAGAACAAAATTTCAAATGAATAATGCAGAGAGTGATTTCAAACTGCTAACATGAAGGGGCCTATAAAAGACAATGTAATATCCCCTTTCTGATTTTTATATCATATTTTCATCCTCTAATCAGATTATTAAATTAAACAAATAGCACTTGAAAGATTATACAATTTCTCAATAAAACCCAAATCGAGTATGCCCGAAATAGTGCCAAAAACTTCACAGCTTCACATATTATTGATAAATCTGAAAGTAGACATTTTTACAGAAATTTTGCCAGCATAATGGCCTAAAAAATAACATTTCTAGATCTGCAAAGATTTTACACAACAGCTCCAAAAAGGAGGACAAAAATAATGCTCATCAGGCTCCCGAAAACAACACAAAATAGCCTGAAAACACCATAAAACACTAATAATCTATCACAAAATTAGAATCACAACCCATGGCATATATTTAGCTCTATTTAATAGCAAAATGGCTGCAATACAATAGCAACCCAAACTGATATGAAAAACTCAACCAAAAACACCAAAATCTTACAAAACACACCTGAAAACTCACAAATCCGCACTGTTCAGCACAAGGGAAAACTCTACATGAGCTTGCATATGGAATGGCCTAAAACTCCCATCTTTAGCCCTCCTAGAAACCTGCAAACTCCTATCTTTGGGTTTCCTTCTCCATAGGTTTGACAGCCTCTGAAGAACAACAAAGCAATGAGCAAAAATCAAGTTCTAGAATGACCCTGAAATGCCTCCAAACCCTTTTAAAAGAGGGCATAACCCTAACTCATGACCAAGAGGGGTCAATAAGATATATTTTAATAATAATTATCATTTATTAATCTATTGGTTTCCAAAGATTAGCCCATTTTCATGAAACTTTACTTTTTGAGCCTGCCAGCCTTAGCAAAAGTTATTATTTTTAATTTTTTTGAAAAGGGAACATGACAAGTCCTCCCTCCCAAATATTGCTTGTCCTCAAGAAATGAAGGTTGGGATGCTCAATAATATGTGCTCCTTCCCAAGTTGCATCCTCCGATGGTAATCCTTTCCATTTGACCAAATGCTCTGTGATGCTCCTATTTCTCAATCTTTTCTCTCTTGTATCCAAAACCTCTTCTGGTATTAAGACTAATTTCCCTTCATCATCAAGAGGTGATAATTTTGTAGATACTATGGTTTTCTGGCCTAGAACCTTCTTCAGGAAAGAGACATGGAAAACATTATGTATTTTGCTATTTGGTGGGAGCTCCAATTCATAAGCTACCTCTCCTACCCTCCTGATGATCTTATAAGGCCCATAGAACCTTGGCTTGAGCTTCTCTTCCCCACTCCTCTTCAAAGTGCTCTGCTTATATAGCTGCAACCTAAAAAATACCAAAGCTCCCACCTCAAAAGATCTTTCAGTCCTTTTCCTATCAGCGTACAACTTTTGTTGGTTCTGTGCATGTTGTAGATTATCTTTGAGGGACCTTATTATGTCTTGGCTTTGCTTAATGAAATCACTTGCTACAGGTACTCTGCTATCTAAAAGTACTAGATCAACAAAGGAAAGGGCATCATAACCATAGAGAGTATGAAAAGGAGGCATACCAATAGACATGTGATGAGATGTATTGTAACAATACTCCCCTAGGTACAACCATTTCACCCAAGCATGTTGTTGATTTGAAACATAGTTCCTCAAATATCCCTCTATCCATTTATTAACTATCTCTGTTTGTCCATCTGTTTAAGGGTGATAGCTAGTACTAGGAGTGAGTTCAGTTCCTACCAAATGAAAGAGCTCCTTCCAAAAAGAGCTAAGGAATCTACTGTCCCGGTCACTGACAATGTTTCTAGGCAAGCCATGTAACTTGAAAATTTCCTTGAAGAACAATTCTTCCACTTGTGATGCCTTGAAATCATATGCAATGGGAAAGAAATGTGCATACTTAGTTAGTCTATCTACCACTATACACACAAAATTTGTGCACTTCTATGAATCCTTACATGCAAGGAAACTCAAGAATGAGCCCTCACAAATCGATCCATAGCTCTCTATGCATGGAGTTGCAAGATTATGGATTTGCTCTCAGCTAGAGCCATTGAGTTTGTGACCTTGCTAGTCAACCATACAATGAGAGATTTGAATGAAGATAAAGGCAAGAGTGCCAGTATCTCCAAAGAATCAAATGGAAATGCAATGCAATGCAAGCTAAGAATGAGAATGCAAATGTGCAAGCTATGCTATGAAAATGGAAGTACAAACTAAGCTATTAAATGGAAATAGCAATGTGTTACAACCCTTCCTATTAAGCTAGATGAGTTATTCTAAAGCTTGAAAGTGAAATCTAAGCTATGAAAGCATAAATATGAACTACTATGCAAGAATGGAAACTAAATTATGAAGCAAATGAAGAACTCTAAAATGCAATGCAACAATGATCTCCAAAAAGCTCCAAAGAATTCCTGCAGCATAGAATTAGCATAAAACAAGTGTCCTAGAATGAGGGAGAGAGCTCTCCTTTTATAAGAAATGAGGTGAAATGGACCATTGAGATTAAGAGGCAAAAAGTCTTAATCAGCGGTGGAGCTTGAAAGAGGAGCAATCCATGTGCACAAGTATCCTCCAATAGGAAAATAGGAGTTGACTTTATGTCCATATGAGACAAAAAGTGATTTTCTCCTTTTTATAAAATAGGAATAATACTTTATTTGTGCAACTTAGGATAAGAAGAAAAGTGGGGGCTTTTTATTTAATAAAAGGGGAGGAAATTCCTTTTAATTAAATAAAGGCTTAGGATAAATGGTTAGCCCATAGGATAAAAATCCAATATATGATCGAAATTAAGACTTGATCAAGAAATTGATAATGTTGAAAATATTGATTATTGATCAAAATGATTCAGAGTTGATAAATCAAATAAATGGGGCCCAAAATTGAGGCAACCATTTTTGGGTGCATACAACCACCACATATATGCAATCATTACCTTGAGCCTTGGGAAACCCCGTGATGAAATCCATGGAAATACTTTCCCATTTTTGTTCAGGAATAGGAAGTGGCTACAACAACCCTGCAAGAAAATTTTGCTCACTCTTGTTTTGTTGGCATACCATGCATTCCTTAATGTGTTTAAGGACATCCTCTTTCATACCCTTCCATGCAAAGTGCTCTCAAAGTTGTTTGTATGTCTTGAAGTATCCTTGATGACCAGCCAAAGGTGTGTCATGAAAGGCCCTCAAAATTCTTTCCTTAATCTTTGATCCTGGCACTAAGAACATTTTGTTCTTATAATAAATCATCTCATCAACAACCTTATACCTGTTATCATCCACTAAATTATTCAAGATATTTGTGGCAAAGGAATCTTTAGCATATTTTGAAATTATGGAGACTTTCCAATTAGCAGAGATAGATGTTAAGGAACACAAGGTGGGCTTCCTTGAGAGAGCATCAGCAACCACATTATTCTTTCCTTTCACATATTCAATGTCAAAATCATAAGTTTGCAATTTGCTTACCCATTTTTGTTGACGATCATTCAAATCCCTTTGGTTCAAGAAGAACTTGAGGCTATTATGGTCTGTCTTTACAATGAATCTCCCACATACCAAATATTGTCTAAACTTATAAAGTGCATGCATGATTGCCAACATTTCCTTATCATAGATGGAATAACCTTTCTCTGATTGATTTAATTTTCTGCTCTCAAATGCTATTGGATGTCCCCTTTGATTTATGACAGCCCCTATACATTCTCCAGAAGCATCACATTCAACAACAAAAGGTAAAGAGAAATTTGGAATTGCAAGCATAGAGCATGAACTCATTACCTCCTTAAGCTTATCAAATGTTTTTTGTGCCTCTTCTGTCCAAATAAAGGCTCCTTTCTTTGTCAAATTAGTCAAGGGGGTACAAAGCTGAGAAAATCCCTTGACAAACCTCCTATAGTAGCTACACAACCCGAAGAAACCTCTCAACTATGTAAGATTAGTGGGTGGAGGCCAATCCAAAATTGCCTAAATTTTTTGTCGATCAACCTGTACTCCTTTAGTATTTATAATATGTCCCAAATATAGGATCTCTGTCAAACCAAACTCACATTTAGATAGCTTAGCATAGAAGGATTGCTGCTCAAGATTCCAAAAATAGTGTCTATGTGCTTTAGATCTCTTTCCATGTTTTACTATAAATCAAGATATCATCAAAGAATACCAAAATAAATTTTCAAAGATGCTTGCTGAAAACCTTATTCATACAAGATTGGAATGTTTCTGGTGCATTAGTGAGGCCAAAAGGCATAACAAGAAATTCAAAGTGCCCATAGTGACATCTGAAAGCAGTCTTTTCCACATCTTCCCTCCTCATGCGGATTTGATGGTACCTTGATCTTAAGTCAATTTTTGAGAAGTATACAGCACCATGTAACTCATCAATGAGTTCATCTATGCGTGGTATGGGATACCTATTTTTTATGGTCTTCTTGTTTAGAGCCCTGTAGTCTATACACATTCTTATTGTACCATCATTTTTCTTGACAAGTACCACAGATGATGTAAATGGACTAGAGCTAGGCCTTATGAATACCATGTCCAGGAGTTCCTTAATAGTTTTTTCTATTTCTTCCTTGTAACCTCTTGGATGGTGGTATGGAGTTGTTATAACTGGTTTGGCACCCTGTTCTAACTCTATAACATGCTCAAAACCTCTATCTGGTGGTAATCCCAGAGGCAAATCATTGAAAACTATACTATGCTTATTAAGAATATTTTTAATTTCAAAATGGAAATTACCTTGATTCTTTGGAGAGCTTGTTGGATGGATTACTACTCCTGCTACCCATGCTACTTGTCCTCTTCAAAAATTCCTCTCAATTCTCTTTGCAATAACCACCTTAGGTTCTCCATTCGATAAGCCGCTCAATAAGACTTCTTTCCCATTGGAATGAAATTTAAACTCCATAGTTTGATGGTTCATGTAATAGCCTCCAATAGAGTGCAACCATTGAACACCCAATACAAGATCTGTCTCCCCAATGCCAACAACATAGAAGTCATCACATAACTCATAATCTCCTAAGGTCATCCTGAGTTGTTTCACCACCCGTGTGCAAGGCATAGTGAATCCATCAACTACAGTAACATTGAATCCCTCAAAATCTTCTACTTTAAGCCCTCTTTTCATGACAAATCCCTCATCAATAAAATTGTGAGTTGCCCCACTATCAAGAAGAACTGTCAACCTTTTCCTTGCTAGTACTCCTCGAATTTGAAAGGGATGGTATCTTGGGACTCCTGATAATGCTACTAAAGTGTCATCCTTTCTGATTTCTTTTTCTTTCTCTTCTTCTTCCTCCTCCTTAATGTCATGAATTTCCTCATGCTCATCTAAATCAGATTCTGAAGCAACTTCAATATAGTGCACTTGACCTTTCCCCAAACATCTGTGTCCTGGAACCCATGGCTCTCTACAAGTGAAACAAAGCTTTTTCCTTCGTAATTCACTTCTAGTCTCTTCATCTACCTTCTTTTTTGCTACATTTGTCACATTCTTTGGCAGTGGTGCTAGAAAAGTCTTTTTCTAAAAATTCCCCTTGTGTTGGCAAAGATTTGGGGGTTTTTTATTAGTGATTGGTTTCATAGGCATACAAGTTTCAAGTTGCAAGCTTCTTTTGATAGCTTCCTATAAGGTTGAGGGTGAGAAATCCTTAACCAAACCCTTAACAAAATCTTCCAAACCATCAAGAAAAAGATAAACAATCCTCTTTTCACTCATATTAAGTACCATAACAGCCACTTTTTGAAACTCTTCTACATACTCATTAACTAATTTGGTTTTCCTCAACTTTGACAATTCTTTAAAATGCTCTTCATCATCCTTGAGATCAAATCTATCTATCACTCTTTGACTAAAATCATCAAATGTAGTTACCTGATCATGACCTTGAGTAGTCATTCCATGATACCACCAATCATACGCTACATCTTCCAAGTGTAGAATTGTGAATTGAACAACATCACTCTCATTCATGGGATTAAGTGTGAAGAAGGTCTGTAATTTTTGTAGCCATGCTCTAGCTAAAATTTTATTTGTTCCATCAAAAGTAGGTGTTGTAAACTTGTTTATTTTATTTTTGAGTTATCTCCCACTTATGTCTTGCTCCTTCTTATATTCTTTCTTGGGCATCACAGTGTTCATCATATCCACATATTCTCTAAAAGGCACCGAACTGCGAAAGTCATCATCTAAACCATTGTAAGTAGCCCTCAGTGCAATCAAGTTACCTGTGACCTCTTCCATAGGATTAAGGGATGGATTTGGTGCCAATGGCTCATCTGTAGGTAAGAAAATGGTCTTTGTTGATTTAGAGGGTGTGAGTTTCAAATTTATTGGCTCCTCTGAAGTGCTCCCTCTCTCATTAGTAGATACAACTCCTTGGAGTTTTTCTGTCAATAACTGCAAACCCTCTCTAGTTTCTGCCAAACTATCCACTATTTGCTTTTGAGTGTTCTGGATGTCCTGAAAGAATTTTTTTTCCATCTCATTTAGGTCAGCCATACTTGTTCCTTCCTTGGATTTTGTACTTTTATTTTCAACTGGAGTTTGACCAAAATTTCTTTATTCTTTTCTCGTTGCAAATATCTCTTTTCTCTTTCACTTAGTTGCATGCAAACTTCTACAAACCCTCAGGCTAGCAAGATCATAGCTCTGATACCACTGTAATGTCCCCTTTCTAATTTTTATATCATATTTTCAGCCTCTAATTAGATTATTAAATTAAACAAATAGCACTTGAAAGATTATACAATTTCTCAATAAAACCCAAATCGGGTATGCCCGAAATAGTGCGAAAAACTTCACAGATTCACATATTATTGATAAATCTGAAAGTAGACATTTTTATAGAAAATTTGCCAGCATAACGACCTAAAAAATGACATTTCTAGATCTGCAAATATTTTACACAACAACTCCAAAAAGGAGGACAAAAACAATGCTCGTCGGGCTCCCGAAAATAACACAAAATAGCCCAGAAACCCCATAAAATATTAATAACCTATCACAGAAGTAGAATCATGACCCATGGCATATATTCAGCTCTATTTTAACAGAAAAGTGGCTGCAATACAACAGCAACCCAAAATGATATGAAAAACTCAACCGAAAACACCAAAATCTTACAAAAACACACCCGAAAACTCACAAATTCACACTGTTCAGCACAAGGGAAAAATCAGCATGAGCTTGCACATGGAATGGCCTCAAACTCCCATCTTTATCCCTCCTATAAACCTGCAAACTCTCATCTTTGGGTCTCCTTCTCCACAAGTTTGGCAGCCTCTGAAGAACAACAAAGCAATGAGCAAAAATCAAGTTCTAGAATGACCCTGAAATGCCTCCAAACCCCTTTAAAAGAGGGCATAACCCTAACTCATGACCAAGAGGGGTCAATAAGACATATTTTAATAATAATTATCATTTATTAATCCATTGGTTTCTAAATATTAGCCCCTTTTCCCGAAACTTTACTTTTTGAGCCTGCCAGCCTTAGCAAAAGTTATTATTTTTAATTTTTTTGAAAAGGGGACATGACAGACAATGTGAGAATGGTATTCAAGGAAGACTAAAATTCTTATAAGGAAGACTAAAATTCTTATAAATTAATTTCCCACAAGCACAAGTGAAACATGTTAAATACTCAATAAAATAAGGAAGGTGCTCTCATAGCTTGCCAATGTCAACAAAATGCCTTATACCAAGTGAAAATTAAACCAAATGAAAGGACAAGTGGTCGGTCCCATTGGGTGTGCTAGATGAAGATGGAGGAAATAAAGATCTATTATTTTTTTATCATTCCAACATTCAACAATGGAGGCATTCCAATAAATGCACATGCAAAGAATAAAATATATAAAAACAAACACATGCATTCAAAGAGAAACCTCACTCCATTACCCTTCTATCTATCTAGATCTTGTATTTTAATATATATGCTCTCATAACCGTACACATGAGAAGCTATGAAAAATGGAGATTCAAAGATAAATGATCACACAATGAATATGCAAGGATGATTCAAGAAATCTATGCAAGAAAGGTTAACGCAAAAAATGAATGGAAGCTACAATGGATGCTAAAACTAAATACAAAATGATATGCAAGTGATAGTGGATTGCAAGCAATGGATTATTGCAAGAAAGAATGAATGATTCGAAATAAGAAGGGACGTTGTTTAAATAGATTTCCTTAGGGTGAATCCCATAGCAGGGTGAATGTGGGATAAAAGATGGATGATGGAATTGTAAATAGGATTGTCCCACATGCATTAAGTGGATGCACCAAGTGGTGGAGGAATATGATAGAGGATATAGTGGATGTGAGGTAGATTTAGGAATTTAATATAATAATAATAGAATATTTATGAGAATGATGGAATAATGGTAGTATATTATATTATTTAATAGATTTAATTAATAAAAAATAAAACAATGATATTAATATGAATGATTATATTATAATAGTGGATCCACCACTTAATAGAAAAATTGACATTGAATGTAAGAGGACAATTTTACATGTCTACAAAGCTTACTAATCATCACCTTCTTGTTATTAATAAACGATGTCATGCACATATATTAAACTAATAAGAAATGAATCAACAATTTTAGCATGCATAGAATGATCTTCCTTAGTTCTAACAAAACCTATTTTCAATGTGAAGACATCAAACCTCTAGTACCTCATAAAAGGTGATTTCTTTAGACTATATACTGATTGTTTTAACTTGTTGTGGACACCTAATAATGGTAAACGCCTACTACTCTTCATTTTATTGTGGTGTTTGTCCAATCTTAGTCATTTGTTGTATTTTTAACTAATTTTGATCATGTTATTGCATTTTTCCCTTGTCGATCTTTGCTACTCGTTTGATTAAATAATTTTGACAATAATTTAATCCAGGTCATTTGTTTGTATCTAGGGGAATAAATGTTTAAGTAATTCTCCTATGTCCTAGCATGTCCCTCTTTGACATAAAATTCATTTATTTATGCCCTTGTCATTTTGTGTCACAATTAAATATGAAATATTTAATTGTCCTTTTGTCATTTTTGAGGCAATTAGTAAGTGGATTTTTATTTTTTAAAATTTTTTTATTGAACTTTGGCCCTTCCTTTCCACTTGTCCATTCAACTTCCTTTCCTTGGCCTTCTTATACACTCTTGTATGTCCATTGTCTTTGATTACGACCATTCATTTCAAATTAGAAATCTATAAATTGGGTTTTTAATTCTATTTTTGGTTAACTATGATTATCTAGTATCCTCACCTTTACATTGTCAAAATTATCCTTGCTTTTTTGTGATATTTGTACACTTATCATATAAAGAGAAACGTCATATTATAGGATAAAGACAAAGAAATGATACGATGCCGAAGAAATTCTTGTATTTTGGTTTGAAATACTTTGTTAATTATACATTTTGTTTCAATAGTCTTATTGGTTGGATTAAATTTTTTATTAACATGATTGTTATAGATTTTTGTGGTTGGCTAATCATGTTTTGAATCTAACCCCTATTTTTTTTAATCTACACTTGGTGAACCCAACATGAAATAACCCTAAATTTGATTAATTTGGTGTTTTATGTGTTTACAGGTTTGGAATTGAATCTCCGCACTTGACCTATCAACTTGCACACTTGACTGACGTCTTGCACAATTGCATCTTCTAGCTACACACTTGCAATCCAGACCTACGCAATTGAAACCCTCAGTTATGCAGTTCCTCTATTACCTACACAATTACTTTAATTTTATTTGCAATTGATATCACTAACATTTTTTTTTGGCTTGTGGTAGTTTTGAATTGCATAACATTTATAATTGTAGGGTTTTCATATAATTGGTTCATTTCTATTTTAGTTTTGGATAAAACTAAACAAACTTCTAGCCTAATTAGGGTTTGGAAAAAAAACACAACTTTTCACCTAGTGTAATTAGGGAGTCAATTGACAACTAATTCTCATTTTTTCTCATCAAAAGGGCTAAAAATAACACTATTTCATATAGCCTAACTAGGGGTTTGAATCAATAACAATCTTTCACATAGCCTAACTAGGGGTTTCAATTGACAACAATATTTCATATAGCCTAACTAGAGGTTTCAATTGATAACAATCTTTCACATAGCCTAACTAGGGGATTCAATAAACAATATCTTTTGTATAACATAATTAGGGGTTGAATTAACAATAAATTGGGTATTTTGATTATCAATTGATCATTACAAACAAACAATTGCTTAATTTGAAATAATTACAATTTTTTGGATAATGGGTATGTCATATTTTTGCATTTGAATCAATTATTTTGCACTTATTTTATTTTTGCACACTTTCTTTGTTTACTGCACACTTTCTTGATTAAATCTCTTTGCATTTGTTAAGTTTTTCTATGCAATTGTCAAGGATTGTTGCACAATCGACTAGTAAAATCTAGTTTTTGATTTTGATCTCATCCTTTCAAATTCCCTAACTTTTGTTAGGGTAGTGGTTTTTGTGTTACTAATTAAAGTCTCTGAAGCATCTTGGTGATCATGGGGTGAAGAACATTTTTAAAACTACTAATGATTTTTTTGTAGGACATTTGATGAAGACACACGATTTGAAATTTTGTGTTTGTGTTTTCTAGCTTATATCACACTTTATTTCTAATTGGTAACAAAATCTATCATTCTGAAGTGTTTGGTGCACTTGCACGTTGTAGCATGGACCCACTATTTCTCTTAGCATTGTCTCCCCTTGTCTTTGTGGATCCTAGGTGTAAGAGAAAAGCAACAATGATGCCCAGATTTTTTATTTTTTAGAATAAGAGCTTTCTTTGGTGGTAAAATAGGTACTCGCCCCAAAGCATAACTGTAAGCAATACTTTCCTTCAACCCGCTATATAAATTATTATGGTGTTGAGACATTTCTTTAGTTCCTTTAGTATCCACATTCATTGTGAGGTAAATCAAAACCCTTTTTTCTTACTAGATAAGGGTTGGGATTGTTGCTCAAATGTATGTCGAGGGCCGAGGATACCCCCACTACAAACTAATTATTTTAGTAGCCCAAAAACCCAATAATTGTTGATTCAAGGAGTGTAGATGGTACCTCATAGATAGCCCTTATGTACCCTTCATTATGAGACATAAATTCCTTGGTTCATAATTTCTTCGGGCCTTCAAGGTGTTCAAGTGTATTTGTGTCATGGAAGGGGGAGCCAGTGCCATTTGATTGTCTATTTTTTCCACTTTTTTGAGGTATTTTATTATTGTGGGGGCCTCAAAAAGTATAGCCATTTCTAGCCTAGGTTCTGAATGCTTTCAAGTATTTTCAATTGTCAAGACTAGTGAATTAAATTTGGGCTAATTTAGGCCCCCTTCATATTCCTCTAATTCTTTGTTTGAGTTTAAAAAAATCATTTTGTTTGATGTGTCTTATGTGAATGTTCAAAACAATCTTTCCAATCAAAACACAATTTTCCCAAAACTTCAAACATTTACCCAAACACATTTGTCACACCAAACCCATTTCAAAATTTGTCCAAATAAAAATATTTCAAAGATAGAAAATTGAAAACTTTGAAATCTTGTTTTAACTTCACATGTATAGGTGCTCCTTATATTAGAGCTTTGTATAGTCCTAATTTTCCTTAGGTCTCAAATCATTCATAGTATCATTATTCATTTTCATTGTCGCTTCCTTGTCTCAAACCTTGGGTCATAACATAATTCATCTTGTTATTCCATTTCATTTTCCTTAGATTGTGTCCTTAGTTTACATTTAGATCACTTGACCTTGTCATAACATTCCCATTATCACCCTTCCATTTTGTCATTAATTTTCTTAGGGTTTTAGTTTCATTTCTATTTTCATCCTTAGGCTCACATTCCCAAAACATACATTGCATTTTTTCACCCTTGAGTTATATTGTTAAAATGTTCAAAGTATAAGTTATACCTTGTCTCCCTTGGTTTTCATTTATCCTTCATTTTTTAGAGTCATCTTTGTCACCTTCGTAGGTCCATCTTTTAGGAATCCAAAAACATGGGTGTTGAAGAAAGATCCCAAATTATTAGGAGAGAAAAAGAATCATCACATAAACTCTACCTAGTTCAATGGATGAAATACAATCAATGGTTAACTATAGACAAACACGATCCATTCCAAATTGACAACAATATCTCATTACACAACCCAACCCCATGAAATTTGTCTCTCCTTCACCCATGTTCCTCAATAAGAAATTTATAAGGTGATAAACAATAAAACAATTAGAAGAGATTTGAAAGAATTGGTCTATAGAGATCTAGTGAGATGTTTTAAATGCCTTAATAGGAAACTTGAGTCAAGGTCTCAATATCAATATTTGTTGGATGGGTCCAAGTTACAAATATGTCCACATGACCAAAACCAAATTGATTTAGGAAAAATGCAAATTCTTGAGAAAACAAGGACCCAACTCAATTCAAAACAAGAGAACACCAAAATAGTCTTGAAAAAATCTCACAAAGATGATATTTTGGAAATACCTCATACATTTGAACAATACCATAATCCATTGTACAAAATGGCATCACCTACATCTTCATTAGGTCAAAATGTGGTAACTAAACCAATGGTTGTAACAGACATGAAAGCATATCGATTTACCTCATAAGGCGTTCCTCCAATCAATCAATCAACTTGTGACCCAAGACACGATCACATTTACCACATGCATGTTTTAGTGCCTCCAGTGGTTGCATTTTTTTCCATGTTATTTTGATATGAGATATACTCTTATTATATTATTATGATTATATGCATGATAAGATGCATTCAAGGATAATACTTTATTTTGGTTATCACTATCAGAGTTGTGTTAGATGGTTAAATGATGTTGTTATTTACTATTTTGATCATATCTGCATGATGATGTTGTTTTGATGTACAATTATGCCTTATGATGATATCTAGTGTATTTTGTACTTGATACTATGGATTATGTTATCAAGATTATTCTATTGGATTCCCTATAATATTGTGCCTTTATGTCGATGGATTTTTTATTTAATGTTTTCACTGATATATGCTCATATTGATGTAATTGATTATTTTAATGCTTTATATTTAGATGAAATGTTTAATATAAATGAAATGTTTATTACAATGACATGTACATTGAGGAGTAGAAAATGGAATGACCAGTGTCATGACATTCTTTATGTTTGCTCACGTCACTAGAGCATCAATGTTCCATTAGAAACTTTATTATTATATGTGCTTCGACTATTTATATTGTGAGTAACTGTATTTGATGTTTGTGTGTTTTAGTGAATATGTACCAGACATCATTCTACCTGAGTTGTAGAATTTGAGTGTGTCTTTATCCACGACAATGGCACAGGAGATAGTTTCACTAGCTTTTCATATTTTAGCCAATATCATCCTATATGGATGGTGTATCTATAATTGTTATATTATCCCTCCAATATGTGTTAGTTAATAAAGATTTCATAATGTATTTTGTGATAGACCAATTATGTGTTTGTGCATTAGAGTTCACATAGTTGTTGTGGAAGATATTTAATTGTTCTAGTGTTTATTTCTATTTACCAGCTAATTAGCCATAGTTGAATTTCATTTATTTTGAATTGAATTATTTTGTTTTCAAAAGTCAATAGTTAGTTTAAATAATTAAGTGATTTATTTTGTAAGTCCTTTTGAAAAAAAGTGACTTTATATTGGAAAATTGAGTTCATTCCCCTCGTCTTTTTGGTGAATTGGGATTTTTCTCCAGATTGCTTTGGAGAAATTCAGTTTTATTTTTATTGTGATCAATCTATTTACTGGATTTGGGGATAGTAGCTAGTTGGAACCATGTTGCAATTGCTCCTATTCTTGTGGAGCCATTCACAATTATGTGAAGTGTTTATTTGTTTCCACCCGTTTCAGTGTCTTCAACTTGGTGAGAGGTAGGGATCTTGTGTTTTTATTCATTCCTCATCCATTTTAGCTGATTCTTGTTTTCTTTTATCTTTTGGGATGATAATTAGTAGTTTCCCCACTTTTCTTTACATTTTTATCACTTGTTTGGGTTTTTACGTTACATGAAGTTTTTAGATTGAAATTTTTTTCTGTGAGGCTATTTTTTTCCTCCACAATGCCATAATTAAGATTTTATTAGATTTGTGTGTTATTTGGGCCACAAGGGTATATGTGTTTTAATTTTGTAGCTTGGCTTTGAGTTTTATTTTTTGGCTTTTTCATGGATGCACCATTTTGCGTGTCATCCAGAACCTGCTAGTTGCTATGTTTCACATGATCAATTTGTTTAAGTTAGTAGTCCTTGATGTGTATAGTAGGATTTTGGAATAAGAATGGTTAGAGGACATTCTGAATGTTTTCTATCATGATCCAAACTTTCCTTTTTAATGCTAAAATGACAATTTTCATACCTTGTTAAATTTTGCAAAATTTGGGTTTTTGGTGCAATTTGTGGTTTATGAGCTTTCCTTTCCTCCTCACAAGATGTATGTTGGATTTCATTGGAATCCCAACTATTGGTATAGTGGCCAATGGGGTAGTTTGCAATTGTACCCCTTTTATTGCTTTTACTCGACTTGCATGCCTTAAGTGCGTTGTAGTGGATTTATCCTCCAATGATTACTTTCTTGTTTATTGATGCTTGTATATTTCACATCCTTGGTGTATACCATGTATATGGTGTTTTTTGTACTCTTTACCTTGGTTTAAACTGAGTGGATCAATCATGGTTATCATGTCTTTGGTGTAGACTGAGCGAACAAAGTATTTATTTCATGTCCTTGGTGTAGACTAAGTGGACAAGCTATTTGTGTTGGTATCTGTCTCAAGATTTAGATTTTGTATGGTTTCCTTCTTGTATGTTGGGATTTGGACTAATTACATTGATTAGGCATGGGGAGTATCTCCTTACACATACCCTATCCTAGAAGTGGCTACAGAGGATGCGTCAAGGATTTTTCTTAAAAAAGTGAGAACATAGTAAAATGAACTAGGCATAAACATTAAACAAGATAAATTTGGTACTATGGAAACTATTGATCCCCCAAATATCATGAGTGACCGGTGTAAGACGTAGATGGTAGATATCATTAATCCCCTAGACATCATGACCATTTTGTGCTTGAGGTAGATGGTAGATACCATTGATCCCCCATATGACATAAATAATCCATGTGAGAGGTAGATGATACTCGAGCCCTCGATGGTTGTATTGATCTTTGAGGCATGGATACTCCCTATGCTTGGTACTCATATCTAGATCCTATAGTTGTGACTAGTACCCTAGCATATAGTGATTACATGGATTGTGGTTGTATTCAATATTGGTTCTCATGTTGAGTTTTCTCCATGGATTGTTGCATTTTGTTCCTATGTATTCCATTAGACCTTTGTACCATCCTATGAGTGTATGCATCTTCTTGGTGTGTGTGTGTTAACCCTTCTTGATGTGCCTGCTTACCATCTATTTTTGGTTGGGTTACTATCTCCACGAGCACATTGGGGTGGACCTGAGGGTTTCACATGGTAGGGTGGCATTGCACTTTACAAATACTGGGGACTAGTGTACATATGAAAGACTACTTCCTATGATGAAGTTTTGAGCATGATGTGCTCCTTTCTATCCCTTCTTGTAATTTATGTTTTTTTACATTTATATTTATTTTAGATCCATAAAATTATTGGATTTCGATGTTATCCATGATATTGAGTGTGCATGACCTCAAATAATGCATTTTGATACTCCCTTGTGTGATTTGTACTCATTTTAGTTGTGCATTGGAGTCGACGAAGTTTTATTTTCAGTTTTGGGCTTCTACAAGAAGGTTGTGCATCTATTTTCTTGAACCTGCACATATAACCCTAAAAGTTGTGGATTTGTCCATCAAAACTATGCATCTCTTCAAACTATGCATATGTTCACTATTCTTGCACATCTATTCAGGCCTAGCAATGTCTGAAGTTGATTATGCGCATCTATTTCTGAGACAACTTCTGTGCATCTATGATAGAGAGTTTTTCCCTTGGGTTTGCACAAAAATTAATTCCATGGTTGGTTTCCATGTGTTTATAGGACATTTTCAATGTATTCACTTCTTGTTTTCCATTTCGGTATTGTGATATTGCATTCACTTTTTTATTTGGGCTTAAAATGAACCTAGTATTATTTTGCACTGAGGATGATTGTGTCTCCTTAATTGGTGACTATGGACATTGGTCTAGTCTTATTCTGTGAGGTTCATGGAATCAGTCTAGTCTATCATGAGGTGGCTTGAATGTGTTTGTCCTTTCTTTCTAAGCGTTAGAGTGTATTGCAACCCTTTTAAGTACATTTGAGACTTATAATTGTGCACTATCATATGATGATCATGGTTTACTTCTAGTATATTTATTCTTTGTTTATGTATCATGGTTAACTAATGCACTTGTATGCATGATGCATATCTTTACTTCAAAAAAAATGTAAAGTTCTTATTTGACCCTATGTTCTAAGGGTTCCTTTGTGGGGCATTACATATGGCATGATAACCCATGTTCATATGCTAGGATCTGTATGTATATGCTCCCATTGTATTTGGTGTGAGTGATGTGTGGTTGTGATTGTTTTCTCTTATGGATACCATTTTTCCTCATTTCCTTAGTATGGCTTGTTAGACATGATATATGTGATTTTAATCCATATCTTATTTTACTCCAAAGGATGCCTCCTAGGGGTAGGAATAATTGACAAAATTCCCATTGAGATGATCTTGAAGAGGAACACCATGAGGAAGAGAATCATGAGGAACAACATCAGGAGGACAAAAAACATGAGGATCACCATGAGGACCGAAAAGAGGGTCATGGTGGTAATGATGGGAATCCCCAATTGGTTAGGTTATTAGAGGAATTTATTACTCAATTGGGACCTTGACAGGAGGAGTATCATCATGAGGATTCTTAGTTATTTGACTATGGAGAGCATGAGAAAAGGAGAGAGTGTGAGTGTTCTCATTCTCCACTTGGTTTGAGAGTAGAGAATAGGAGAGAGGGCAGTGGTGGATGAGGGTTCTATTCATGTATGTCACATGGGATATATTATGGGGCTCCTCCACCTAATTTTGATAGTTCATGTAGTGGTACTAAGGCTAAGACATAGCTTTTAGATCTCGGACATTGATTCTCTATGCATCCTTATGTGAGAAACACTAGTTCTCAGTCTTTCATCATGCATCTTAGGTGATGTTTGTCTACTTGGTGGCATATAAAGGAGTAGAAGCTCTAGCTGGATATTACAACCATGTGATGGGAGATATTTGAGGAGCGGTTTCATGAGCATTTCCTTTCTGACTAGCATTGAGAGTCATGTGTTGATGAGTTTCACAAACTCTGATAGGGGAAAATAATAGTAGAGAAGTTCAAGAATAGGCTATTTGAGCTAAGGAAATAATCTAGCTATTCCCTTGATGAATCTATGTTAGTACAACATTTCATTTGGGGCCTTTATGGTCATATTGTGGGAGATGTTTTTATGCACTAGCCTAGGACACTTTCCCTTACCACCGAGAATGCAATATTAATTGAGGGTAAAATTGATATAGGCTTTGGTAGTAGGATAGGAGCACAGGTTCATGGTTCTTAACCTTTGGGTTTAGGTGCATAGAGTGCACAAGTACAACTTTTAGATCATTCCAAGACATATATAGCACCAACTAGGATAGGCCACCAACCATGGCATAGACAAAGACCTTTCCAAGCTTCATCCTAGAGGCAATATTCTAGTAGTCACCAGTTAGGGCACCATAGTGGTTTACATCATAGGATCAAGTCACATAATCAAGAATCAAGGAGTGTATCATAGAGCTCCAACAAGGGAAATTTATTTCAATCAAGTGTACCCTCCATAGGTCATGGTAGTGGTAGAGGGGGCATTTTTCTCTTGTGGCCAGCAGGGTCATATTGCTATGCATTATCCTCAAAGGTTAGCTTTAGGAAAAAGTTAGAGGACCATTACCTTTGAGCCTACTATTTGTGATGTAGGTAGATCCCAAAAAGTATTTATGGTAGTTGATAACCATCAACCTGAGGCTCAGGACACTATTTTTGAGACTACATGTGTGTTACATGGTATTTCTACCTCTATGTTATTCGATTCTAGTACTTCAAATTATTTTATTTCCCCCTTCCTTTTGAGTGATGTGGGCTAATGGAGGCATGGCAAGTTGATAGTTGGTATGATGAGTTAGCCGCAGGTTCCAGAGTGGTTTTTGACTCCCTTGTTCACTATTGTATGTTAGATTTGGGTAGTTTCACCATCATCATAGATCTTTTTATCATTTCATTGGGTTCATATGACATTATTTTGGGTATGCATTAATTAGCTTTAGACTAGGCAAGTATAGATTGTAGGCACAAGTTGGTACAATATGTGGATGATACAAGTGGAAATATTGAGATTCTAGGGGTCCAAAGACCTATTTGAATTCACATGATCTTAGCCACTAAGTTGAAGTTGAGTATGCAGCAATATTTTTAGTTGTCTGTAATCTATGTTAGTGACCTTAATGGGATTGAGAGTTGAGTGGTGTCTCTTGATGATCACTCACTTCTTTGTGAGTTTGTGCATGTGTTTATAGTGAGATTATAGGTATTCCACCTTATCACAACATGGATTTTTCATATTGATCTCATTCCTAGAGCTGATCCTATTTCTTGGGTAGCATACTATATGACTAACCACTCAAGAGTTGAGTGAGCTCCAGTTGTAGTTAGAGGATTTATTGGCCAAGGGCCATATTCATCATAGTATTTATCATTGGGGAGAAATAGTCATCTTCATGAAGAAGAAGGATGTATCCTTTCATTTGTATATTGATTACTAGCAGTTGAATAAGGTGACGATAAAGAACCAATATCCCTTGTTGAGGATTTACAATTTATTTGATTAGATGAAGAGAACAAGAATGTTCTTGAAGATAGATCTTATGTTAGGATACCATCAGCTTCATATCCATGAGGCTAACATTCATTGTACAACTTTTAACACTTGATATAAGAACTATTAGTTTATAGTCGTACCCTTTGGGTTGACCAATGTGCCATCAATGTTCATGATCTTGATGAACAATGTGTTTTGCACCTACCTTGACTATTTTTTTCCTCATGTTTTTGGATGATAGTTTGGTATATTCAAATACTATAGGGGAGCATGGAGGCCATTTGCGTTAGGTTTTGAAATTCCTTTATGACCAACAATTATTTGGAAACTTGGCCAAGTGTGAGTTCTTATAGACTGAGGTGAAGTATTTGGGCCATATCATCTCTAGAGAGGGTATTTCTCTGGATCCTTTGAAGATCTAGGAAATTATGGATTGGCCAACACCGACTAGTGTCCTTGAGGTTCATAGTTTCATGGATTTGGTGGGTTAGTATTGCTAATTCATGAACAAGTTTTCTCAGTTGGCTCATCCTATCACTTCCCTTTAGAGGAAAGGGAAGAAGTTTGTTTGGTTTGCATAGTGTGAGTCAACATTTCAAGGTCTCAGGGAGCATTTGACTAGTGCACCCATCTTTACAGTTCCATATCTTGTAGGTGATTTTATGGTGTATACTAATGCATCATTGGAGGGTGTGGGGGTAATTATTATGCAAGAGGGATGAGTGATAACATTTGTGTCCCAGAAGCTCAAGGATCATGAGTTGAACTACCCCATCGATGATTTGGAGTTAGTGGTGGTTGTGTGTGTGCTAGTGCATTGGAGACATTTACTTTTGGGTTGCAAGTATGAATTGCATAGTGATCATTGTAGCTTCCAGTGTATCTTTTCTGAGTTGAACCTGAATGCATGAAAGTGTTGTATGAAGTTCCTTTGTGAGTAATATTTTAATGTTTATTACATCAAGGGGAAGGAGAATGTTGCAGATGCCTTGAGTAGGAGATGCATGATATCTATGTTTTTTTCTCTTGGAGTAGATTTGCGTGGCCGTATTCTTGAGGCCTTACTTGATGAAACTTGGCACCAATAAGTTAGATCATAGATTGAGTCTAGACGTATCCTTGCAGATTGGTTTTTAGGTTACTCTTTGGAGTTAGATGGACTTTTGTAGTGCCTTGGGTGCATTTATGTGCTAGTGTCAGGAGATCTTCATTCTTTATTTTTTTTCTAAAGCTCATCGTGCACCATATTCTACACATCTTGTTTTCAAGAAGATGCATGCCAATAATAGATAATTATACTTTTGGGAAGAGATGATGCATGAGGTTGTTGATTTTGTGGCTACATGTCTTGAGTGTTAAAGAGTGAAGGTAGAGCATCAACATCTAGAAGGTCTTTTGCAGCCACATTCTATTCCAAAGTGGAAGTGGAACACTATATCTATTAATTTCATTATTGGGCTACCTATATCATCAAGTTTCCATGATGTTATTATGGTTACTATGGACAAGTTGTCTAAGGTGGCTCACTTTTCACCCATGAGGAATTCTTATACTGCTACTTTGGTAGCACATGTATTTATGGAGGATATAGTTTGATTGCATGGGACACCTCATAGGATAATTTTGGATAGAGATACAATATTTACATTTATATTGTGGATATCTCCCCATCATATTTTGGGTTTGAAACTCAATCTTGGTTCAACATATCACCTTGAGACTAATGGTTAGATGGAGTAGGTGAATTAGGTTCTTGAGGAAAGGATTCAGATGTATGTAATGGATCAGTAGTTTTTTAGAAAATGATTTTGAGGCTATCATTTTTGTTTTCATTAATGGTTTTCATTGATGTCAATGTATCCTGTGCATAGATGTGCATTGGATATTTTTGGTGATTTAGTAGAGTATTATATGGATGATTTGACATAAAGATTTATGTTTATCCATGTTGGTGTTGGTCCCATTTATCTTTCAACATAATGTGATTTTTTTATTTGGGTGTGGTCCTATATAGAAAGTGGTCATTATGCTTCAGTCTAAGTATTTTCATTGTAACGTATAGAGCTTATATGTTGGTTCCAAATATCTTGGTAATGGTGTAGCATGCTATTATGAGAGATGCATGTTTTATTAGTCCATTTTTAATTCCTTTCCACCATAGGAATGCTTCAATGTAACCTATTTGAAATCATATTAGGATGACCTAATTGTTGGCATGTGATGGTATTAGAGAGCAATGATTATATTTGATGAAGTATGCTTGTATGCGAGCAATATGCAAAGTGATTGTGAATCTAACAAGGGAAGATCTATGTATTAATTTATATGCGAGTTGGTACAACCACGAGATAACTGTTATATAATTTTTATGTTATTTATTATTTGTGAAAATGAATTTAGTGGTGGGTTCATTTTAATTTCTTATATTATGGTAGTAAGCCTATTTGTACTAGCAGTGAGCCTTTTCTTTTTTCTTGGTAGCCCAACCAACAGTGATCCCTACCAATAATGAGCTAACCGATAGTGATCCCTTTGTAAAAATCACCTTAAATAGTGTCACCTTAACTGGTATTTATGTCATGATATTTAGCTTCTTTATGTTTTTTCCCATCTTGGGTTTCCATGTAAATTTTGGTGTTCATTGTGTTGATGTTTTTGTTCTTTCATGTTCATATCTATTATAGGTTTCAACATATTAAAATGTTAAGGAAATTGTTTGATAATAACTAATTCACCCCCCTCTCAGTTATTTGACCTATTCAAAAATTGGTATCAAAGCTTTATTTTCTTGAAGAGAGCTTAACCTCTTGAGGAAGATCCAATGGTGCACAAATTGAATATTCCTATAATTGATGGATCCAATTACAGTTCTTGGAAAGAGAAGATGAGAGGATACATGATTTCAATCAATTACACTACTTGGTAGAATGTTTTGACATTATTTACATTCCACTTCAGAATGACCATACTACTCAATATGAAATTTCATCTTATGAGGAGAATGAGAAAGAAAGATACGGAATTTTTAGTGCTTTATCAAAAAATGAGTTAGCTAAAGTTATTTCATTGAAGGTTGCCAATGAAGTTTGGGAAAAATTGAGAAAAATCTATGAAGGAAACGATAGAGTCAAGTTATGTAAGAAGCTAGTAGCTAAATATAATTATGAGAACTTGAGAATGGAAGAAGGTGAGGATATTAGAAGTGACTTTCAGAGGGTTGAAAATACAGTAAATGAAGTCAAGAATCAAGGTGGTAATATCACTAATGAATATGTAATAGAAAAGATGTTGATGATGTTACTAGGGAGCTACATTGACAAGATCTCATCTATTGAGGAAGTTTATGATCCAAATAAGTTTACTAGAGAATAATTATTTGGAATTATAACCATATTTGAGTTGAGGAAATTCGGAAAGGAGAAGAGTAGATATGAGACAACCTTTAAAGCCACAAAGATAGAAGAATATTTGGATGATGATGATTTTGATGAGATGGAAGCAAACTTGACAAGAAAGCTAAAGAAAGGTATTGGAAAATACAAAGGTATGTTTACCCTTAAATGCTTTAGATGTAGAAAAATTGGTCATTTAGCAACTAGGTGTCCAAAAACAGCTAACTAACAGAACTTTAATAAGAAGGCCTACTATGTTAATGAAGATGCTAGTATATTAGATGATAAATAAGATCAAGAAGACTATTTATTTTTGGAAGAACAAGAAAAGCCTAGATTTGATATTTCTAACATTTTCCCAAAATCTTCTGATAATACTAAGACTGTATTGTTTATTAGAAGAAATAAGAATGAATGGTCGATTGAAAGTGGATGTTTGAATCATATGATTTGTGATAAAAGAAAATTTGTAACACTTGAGAAATATGATGGTGTTCCTATTAGATTTGGTGATGATAATGTCACATCTATTATTGGAACTGGTTCTATTACTTTTGATGAAAAATATAACACTGAAAAGGTCTATTATGTGAAGGTTTTGTGCCATAATATTTTGAGTTTTGGACATATGTGTGAAAATAAATATGATGTTGTGTTTAAGAATGAGGTTTTGAGATCTAAAAGAAGTTTGAAACAGTTATTACAGCTGGAAAAAGAACAGGAAGGAACATGTATCAACTTGAAGGAGCTACAAAATTTGTTTACTATATTGGTTGGATGACAATTGGATTTGGCACTAGAAGATGTGTCACATAAATTTTGACAACTTTGTAAGAATAAGTTCATCATGTGCAATAAGAGATTTACCAAGACTATGTAAACCAAATAGCATTTTCTATAAAGGATGTCAGGAAGGAAAGAAGACAAGGGAGTCATTCAAGGAAAAAGATCATTCATCTACTAGTTTGTTGGATCTCATGCACACTGACCTATATGGTCCTACCAGAATGAGAAGTTTACAAGGTGAGATATATTTTATACTTTTCATTGATGATTATTCCATATTATCTTGGGTTGCATTTCTAAGAGAAAAATTTGAAGCATTTGAGAAATTCAAGATATTTAAACAAAGAGTTGAGAATGAAAGTGGTATAAAGATTAAATATTTGAGATCTAATAGAGGAGGAGATTTTACTTTTGATGAATTTGAATATTTTTGTGATAAAAATAGCATAAAAAGATAGTTTTCAGCCCCTGGAAAACCATAGTAGAATGACGTAGTGAAAAGGATGAATTAGATAGTGTAGGAAGCAACAAGGACAATGATAAAAGAACTAGGTTTACCAAAAGTTTACTAGAGAGAATAAATTCATATAGCTATGTACACACTTAGCAAAGTTATTTACCGAAAGACATATATAAAGACATCGTACGAGATATCACATGGAAGGGAACCCACAGTTGAATATTTTAATATTTTTGGAAGTAGATGCTATGTTCAGAGAGATGAAGACAATTTTGGCAAGTTTGACAACACAACTGATGAAGGTATATTTTTGGGATATTTTACAAAGAGAAAAGCATACTGGTGTTACAACAAGAGACTGAATAATACAGTTGAAGATGTGAATGTGAAGGTTGATGAAGAGGTTGATAAAAATCCTAAAATGCCTTGAATAGGAATCTGATATAGAGGGAAAGGGGAAAGAAGAAAAGAAAGAGGAAGAAGAGACAAGGTAGGCTCCAACATTTACAACTAAGACCCCAAGGTATGTATAGAGAAAACATTTAGAGAATTAGATTATAGGCGATAAGAATAAAGGTATCATTACAAGAAGTAGAGCATCACAAGAGCAAGTTTTATTTTGTTTAATTTTTAAAATTGAGCCTTAAAATGTGGAAGAAGCGTGTAATGATAATAATTGGGTAAGAGTGATGAAAGAACTTGATGAGATAGAGAAGAATTGGACTTGGGAACTTGTATCCAGATCGTTTGACAAGAATGTGATTAGTACAAAATGGGTATTCTAAAACAAGCATGATGAAAATGGAAAGGTAATGAGGACAAAGGAAAGATTGGTCTACAAGGGCTACACTCAGATTATAAGTATTGACTTTGATGAAACTTATGCCCCTATTGCCCATATGGAGGTGATTTGAGTATTCTTAGCATTTGTAGTATTTAAAGATTTCAAGGTTTATCATATGGATGTTAAGTCAACATTTTTGAATGGATAACTAAAGGAAGAAGTCTATATTGAAAAACCAAAGGGATTCAAGTATGGAAAGGATCCAGATATTGTGTAGATTGAAGAAAGCATTGTACATATTGAAGCAGGTACCTAGAGCTTGATATGAAAGATTAGATAAGTATCTTATTGGATAAGGATGTTAGAAAGGATTAGTTGATAACAACATGCATTATAGAATTGATTCAAATTTGATCTTGATTGTTGTCATTTGTGTTGATGACATAATTTTGGAGGAAAAGATGAATTGTGTAGAAAATTTATAGAGGAGATGCAGAAGGAATTTGAGATGTTTATGATTGGTGAGATGAATTTCTTCCTTAGATTATAGGTAAATCATAATAGTAAAGGACTACATTTTTTAGTCCAAGTACATCAGTGAATTACCGAAGTTTGGTTTGGATAATTCTAAATCGGTATGTACTCTTATTGTTACTAGATGCAAGTGGACTAAAGAAGAAGATTTACTAAAAGATGATGCAAGTAAGTACAAATTAATGATTGGAGGACTATCTTATTTGAATTCTACTAGACCATATATTATGTATGTTGTATTATTAACAACTATATTTTAGCAAGAAAGAAAAGAGTCATGTGTTATGATGGTAAAGATGACTTTAGATATTTGAAGGGTACATAAGGTTTTGGATTATGGTATCTAAAAGGTTCATATTTCACCCTAACAACTTATACTGATGTTGATTGGGTCATATGTCTAGATAACCAATTGAGTACTAGTGGTGCAGCTTATTTCCTTGGCTCCCAGTTGGTTTCTTGGTCAAGAAAGAAGTAGGATTGTGTGACATTATCTACTGCTAAATCAAAATACATTGCAACATCCTCATGTTGTACTCAAGTGTTGTGGATGAAACAAACTTTGAAGAATATAGGTATAACATTTGATGAGCTGATCTCAATTATGTGTGATAATACCAGTACTATAAATATTTCAAATAATCCAGTGCAACATTCTAGGAAAAAACATATATCTATCAGGTATCATTTCTAAAGAGAGAGAAAGTATTGGAAATGGAGGTTAAACTTGAGTATGTAACTACAAAAGAGAAAATTGTAGATATCTTT
Source organism: Chamaecyparis obtusa (assembly GCA_027943335.1). Classification (NCBI taxonomy): domain Eukaryota; kingdom Viridiplantae; phylum Streptophyta; class Pinopsida; order Cupressales; family Cupressaceae; genus Chamaecyparis; species Chamaecyparis obtusa. The sequence continues at coordinate 1,512,996 of BSBK01000284.1, read as the reverse complement.
ACAAAACCATTATGAAAGGATTCTTTTGAGTATCTTAGGGGGAAGTAGGGCACTCTACCCCTTCCTAGTGTTAAGTAAATGTACCAGAGTGTCCATTGGTCCAATGAATTTCATGCTTATTCTTTCCTAGATCAATGCTTGGTGACTTCGTCCCAAAGGGAGAATAGTGAATTTGTAAGGGGGATTTTTGACCCTTTTTCATTATTGTCAAAGAGGGAGAAGAACAAAAGAGAAAATAAATTTGATGCTGATATATTTTGACTTGACAATGAGTTATTTTCTTTGTTATTGATGAGTGTTGCCATCAATGAAAAAGGAGGATATTGTTAGAATATGGTGTTGATTCTATAATTTTTGTTTTCATTAATGGTTGTAATTGATGTCAACATATCTTATGCATAGATTTGGATTGGATATTTTTGGTGATCTGGTAGAGTGTTCTCTGGATGATGTGCCATAAAGATTTATCTTTAGTCATGTTGGTGTTGGCCCCATTTAACTTGTAACATAATGTGATTCATTTATTTGGGCCTAGTCCTATCTTGAAGTGGTCATTGTGGTTTATTCCAAGTATTTGTATTGTAATATATGGATCATACATGTTTTTTCCAAAGATCTCAGTTATGGTGTAGCATGTTTTTATGAGTGAGGCATGTTGCATTGAGAAAGGTGGTACACATTTAATTCCTTATCACTATGAGAATGCTTTGGTGTGACCTATATTTCAAATTTCATTTGGTTGACATATTTGTTGGCATGGGATGGTATAAGAGAATGATGATTCTATTTGATATAGTATGCTTGTATGTGAGCAATATACAAAGTGATTTTGGATTCAACAAGGGAAGATCTATTATTGATGTATATGCGAGTTGGTACAACTGGTAGCTAACTATTATATCATTTCTATGTTGCTTATTATTGGTGGAAATGGCTTCAATGGTGGATTTATTTTCATTTATTATATTCTTATAGTGAGCCTTTTCCTATTTTATGGGTTGTTAACCCAACTAAAAATGAGCCTTACCAACAATGAGAAGACTGGCAGTGAGCCTTTTGTAAAAATAACCTTAACTAGTGTCACCTAAACTGGTGTTCATCTCATGAGAATTAGCTTCTCCATGGTTTTTCCCATCTTGGGTTTCCATGTAAAATTTGGTGTTCACTGTGTTGATATATTTGTGCTTTCATCTTCATATGTTATTTAGGTTTCTAATTGCTTTAAGTTTTCACCAGATTAACAAAGGTTAAATTAATTGTTTGATAATAACTAATTCACCCCCATCTTAGTTTTTCGGTATGTTCAACAGAGTCAAAGTGGGAGGACTATTTGTACTTGGTTGAATTTTCCTATAATAATGGGTACCATAGTTCTCTTAGCATGTCTCCTTTTTAGGCCTTGTATAGTCAACTGTGTCATATACCTTTGAGTTGGGATCATTTCAAGGACTGTGTAGTATTGGTTCCTAAGATGCTTCAAGATATGGAGCAGTCGGTGGTTTGTATTAGCGAACATTTGGTTACTACTCAAGATCAACAAAAGAAATATGTTGATGCCCATATTTTGGATTGTCACTTCTCAGTTGGCGACCATGTGTTTTTAAAAGTTTGGTTGTGGAAGAGCCCCATCTTTTATGGGAAGGGCTCTAAGTTAGTACTGAATTTTGTTGGATCTTTTGATATTCTTGAGATGATTGATCCTATTCTTATCACTTGGAATTTCCACTTAGCCTATTGTGCATCCACGATGTATTTCATGTTTTGGTATTGAGATAGTATATTCTCTATGTGACCCATGTTATTGATTACAGTGTCTTACATGTATATGATGGTCAATTTTTTTTAGATCCCATCCACATTCTTCAACATCAGAGGTTGACATTTAGGGGAAGATATATCAAGCAAGTAAGAGTCCAATAAGACCCAAGTGATAAAGACTTTTTTTACTTGGGAGGATGCATCACAATGGAGAGTTTTGTACCCCTATCTTTTTGTAGGCTTCTAGGAGTAAGCCTATGCCTAGGGGGAAGGATGTAGTGCCTCCTGTGGTTGAAATTAGTTCCATATTATTTTTCTCTAAGATATACTCTTATTATTTAATTGTGATTATCTGGATGATGAGATGCATTCGATGATAATACTTTATTTTGGTTACCAGTATCATAGTTTTTCTAGATGGTTAGATGATGTTTCTATTTACCATTTTGATCATATATACATGATGATGTTATTTTGATGTAACATGATGCCTTATGATGATATCTAGTGTATTTTTTATTTGAGACTATGGATTATGTTATCACGATGATTTTATTGGATTCCCTATTATATTGTGCCTTTATATCGATAAATTTATGATTTAAGGTTGTCATTTATATATGTTTATATTGTTGTAATTGATTATTTTAATGTTTTATATTTAAATGTAATTTTTATTTAAATGACATGTATATTGAGGAGTAGAAAATGGAATAACCAGTGCCATGACATTCTTTATGTCTAATCACGTCACTAGAGCGTTAGTGCTCCATTAGGCATTTTATTATTATATGAGCTTCAACTATTTATATTGTGAGAAGTTGAACTTGATGTTTGTGTGTTTCAATGAACAGGTACTAGGCATCATTCTACCTGAGCTGCACAATTTGAGTGATTCTTTATCCTCGGTAGTACCACATGAGATATTTTAACCGACCTTTCATATTTGAGCCAATATTTCCCATGTATGGATGATGTATCCATAATTGTTATATTATCCCTCTGGTATGCATTGGTAAATTCAGATTTCATAATGCATTTTGTGATAAACCAATTGTGTGTCTATGCATTAGAGTTCACGTAGTTGTCAAAGAAGAGATTTAATTAAATGTTGATTTAATTGTTCTAGTGCTTATTTTTATTTATCGGCTAATTAACCATAGTTGAATTCCATTTGTTTGGAATTTATTTAATTTTTTTTTAAAGTCATTAGTTGGTTTAAATAATTTAATTGATTTATTTAATAAGTCCTTTTTTTAAAAAAAATGACTTTATATTGGGAAATTGAGTTCATTTCCCTCACTTGTCTTTTTGGTGAATTGGGAATTTTCTCCAAATTGCTTTGGAGAAATCTAGTTTTATTTTCATTATGATCAATCTATATACCAAATTTTTCTGCATAGTAGATCGTTGGAACCATATCACAATTTCTCCTATTCTTGTGGAGTCATTTGTAATTTCACGAAGTGTTTATTTTCTTTTGCATGTTTTAGTGTCTTCAACTTGGTGAGAGGTAGGATCTCATGTTTTTATTCATTCCTCATCTGTTTTAGTTGTATTTTGTTTTCTTTTACCTTTTGGGATGATAATTAGTAGTTTCCCCACTTTCCTTTATGTTTTTATCACCCACTTGGGTTTTTATGTTATATGAGGTTTTTAGATTAAAAATTTCCATCGTGAGGTTATCCATTTTCTCCCATGATGTCAGAATTAAGATTTATTAGATTTTTGGGTTAGTTGGACCATAAGGGAATTGTTTTAAATTTTTTAGTTTGCCTTTGATTTTGATTTTTGGACTTTTTGTGGATGCCCCATTTTGTGTGCCATCCAAAATCTCGCAGTCACTATGTTTGGCATGATCAAGTTGTTGAAGTTAGTAGCCATTCATGTGTATAGTAGGATTGTGGAATTAGAATGGTCAGAGGAAATTTGGGATATTTGCTATCATGATATGAACTTTCTTTTTTATTGCTAAAATGACAGTTTTAATACCTTGCAAGATTTTGCAAAAATTTGGGTTTTTGGTGCTATTTTTGGTTTATGATATTTTCTTGCATCCTTGCGAGATGTACGTTGGATTATATTGAAATAAGATCTCTTGGCATAGTTTCTAATGGAGTGGTTAGTATTTGTACCCTTTTTATTTATTTTGCTCGACTTGCATGCCTTGAGCACCTTGGAGTGGATTTGTCCACTAGTGACTACTTTCTTTCTTATTAATGCTTGTGTATTTCACATCCTCAGTGTAGACTAAGTAGATGGTGTTTCTTGTACTCTTGTCATCAGTTTAGACCGAGTGGACCAGTTATGGTTATCCATCAAGGAGTTTTATTTAAAAAGTGAAAACATAATAAAAATGAACTAGGCATAAACATAAAACAAGATAAATTTAGTACTATGGAAACCATTGATCCCCTAAATGTCATGAGTGACCCATGCGAAAGGTATATGGTAGAGATCATTGCTCCCCCATACATCATGAGAGATATATGATTGAGGTAGATAATGGGGACCCTTGATCCCCTAGATGTCATGAGTAACCTGTGAGAGAGGTAGATGATACTCGAGCCCCAGGTTGATGTATTGATCAGGGAGACATGGATACTCCCTATGGTTGGTACTCTCATTTCTATATCTTGTAGTTATGAGTAGTACCTTGTTGTACAATGATTACACATATTTTAGTTGCATTGGATATTGGTTGTCATGTTGAGTGTTCTTCATGGATTTTTACATTTTGTACCTATGTATTGTGTTGTCCTCTGAGTGTATGCATTTTTTTGGTGTGTGTTTTAGCCTTTTTTAGTGTGTGTGCTTACCATATGTTTGTGGCTAGGTTACTATCTCCGTAATCATTGTAAGGTGGGCCTAATAGTTTCACATAGTACGGTGGTGTTTCTCTTTACCACTGTTGGGGACTGGTGTATAAATGGAAGACTACAACCTGTGATAGAGTTTTGAGCATGATGTGCTCCTTTCTATCCCTTCTTGTCATTTTTGTGTTTATACCTGTTTGAGATCCATAGAATTTTTGGATTTTGATGTTATATATGATATCAAGTGTGTACATCCTTGAATCATGCATTTTGGTACTCCCTAGTGTGGATTTGTACTCATTTTAGATGTGCATTGAAGTCGATAGAGTTGTATTTTTAGTTTTGGAATTATATAGGAAAACTATGCATCTATTTTCTTAAACCTGCACATGTGACCCTCAAAGATACGCATATGTCCATTAAAACTACACATTTGTTTAAATTGCACATATGTTCACTTTCCTATGCATCTGTTTAGGCCTGGCAGTGTCTAAACTTGATTCTACACATCTATTTTTTAGACAACTTCTACGCATCTATGAAAGAGAGTTGTTCCCTTGGGTCTATGAAAAAATAAATTCCATGGTTGGTTTCTCGATGTTTACAAGACCTTTTTGTGTATTCACTTGTTATTTTCCATTTTGATATTGTGAAGTTGCATTTAATTTTTAATTTGGAGTTAAAGTGAGCCTAGTATTGTTTTGCAATGAGGATGAGTTTGTCTCCTCGATTGGTGACTAAGGATGTTTGTCTAGTCTTACTCTATGAGGTTCATGGACTTGGTCCAGACTATCATGAGGTGGCTTGAATGTGTTGGTCTATTATTTATAAGTATCAGGGTGTCTTAGAACCCTTGGCAATACATTTGAGTCTTATTCTTGTGCATGATCATGGTTTACTTCAAGTATGTTTAATCTTTGTTTATGTATCATGTATAATTGACACACTTGTATGTATGATGCATATTTTTACTTCAAAAAAAATGTTAAGTGCTTATTTGAACCTATGTTTTGAGGGTTCTTCGGTGGGGCATTACATTTGGTATCAGAGCCCATGTTCATACACTGGGATATCTGTGTATAAGTTCCCATTATTTTTGGTGTGAGTGATGTGTAGTTGTGATTGTTATCTTTGATGGATACTATTTTTCTTGCTTGCCTTAGTATGGCTTGCTAGATATTATATACATTATTTTGATCCATATCTTAGTTTATTTCAAAGGATTCCTCCTAGGGGGTAGAAATTGTCAAAGAAATACTTGTCAAGATGACTGTGATGAGAAACACCATGAGGAAGAGCATCACAAGGAATAAAATTAGGAAGAAGAGCATCATGAGGATCATCATGAGGACCAATGAGAGGTTCATGGTAGTGTATAATAGGAAAATGGAGAGAGAAATGCAACCTAAAATATAGTAAGTGAATTACTTCCCCATTTCATTGATTGTGCATTAGGAAGGAAGAGTATCCCTAATAGGCTCAAGAGGTGACTCAAGAAACTAATTAATAATATAGATATATCATTTACTAAGGATGTAATGAAATGAAATGGAAATGATTAAGTTATTAAGTAGATATAATAGAAAAGTCACTAAAAATATGATCAAAATAGACTGATATGAACTGATATTGAGCTAAACCTAATGGAAATAGAAATCAAAAGATAGAACACACATGCTTGGGAAATTTTAGCCAAAAGTGGTAGGGATAGGGTGAAATTTTATTTGTACCCAGGGACAAGTCAATTTTTGTGACATGTTCTAGGCACTTTCAGATGAAAATTTCACAGACTATGCAACTGCTCTTGTACTTTCCATAAAAGTTTTGACGGCTCTACAACTTGTTCCTGCACATAGAAAAATGGGGAAAAAGGTTGGGAAAAGGAATTTTCTTTGGTCAAACACTTGTTTAGGAATCAACCTTGAAATATGATAGAAATTGTATAAAGGAAATAATGTAAAAAGGTAATTTATTGATTTACCTTGAATAAAATCTTCGTGGATGGATGTAGAAATCACTCAAATCTTTGAAGATTCTTGAACGTGCTTGAAATCTAAATATTTGACCTTGGAATGTGAAGTAGAAGAAAGGATTCCCTCACAAATGCATAAATATATGATTTCCACTTCTAGATCAAGAATTTTTATATGCTTGATAACCACATGTGAAGGAGAGAGAAGGATGAATGAATCTTCTTTCTTGATTGACAATTTCTCTACATGGCCCTCTTGAGAGAGAAACTTGCATAAATTGGAGAATATTTCTTTTGACTTGATGAATCTTGAAGAAATGGAGACTTAGAGATCTTGAATTGGAAGCTTGGCTTAAAATCATGAATCCAAATCCTCAATTGCACAAATTGATTGCTTGATTTCTTGATGGATAACTTGCACTTGATTATTTCCTACCAAATGAGGGGAGAGGAGGTCCTTATATACTTCACTCCCTCCATTCAGGATTCAAATTTGATCCAAGATGACCATAATTAAAAACCTTAGAAGACCCAAATATTAGGCTCTGAGCAAAATTTGGGCCCAAAACACTAGGGAGAGGTCAGTTTTGGAAACCTATCCTAGGGATAGATAAGTATTGGTATCATGTCCCAAGGAAAATAAGCTCAAATATCACTAGGATATCAAGGACAATGAATAAGTGTGAGAAAAGAAAAATCAGGTCACAGGGATCAATCATAATAGGCATTCTGAACTCCAAATCACCAAAATGGGTTATAATAGGTCCTAAAGAATCCAATTATGGGTGCTAACATTTTAGGACTATACATTTAGCCCCCACTTTAGCAGGATTATGAGACAAGCTCATTCTCACAGTAAAGTATATCAATGCATAAGAATAATCTTATCAAGGTCAAGGAGACAAAGAAACATCAATCCCCCAAGTGACTCAAGCCTTCATCAAATCCAAAACCAAGAGAGAAAGAGAAGTGTGATCACTAGCCTAGTAATGGATTTCCTTACTAAGGATCACACAAAGGGAAACTGATGCAAAGGAAAGGGTGGTGGACTGATAAAAAAGATAAGTTACTCAAATTTGGTACACAAACACACTACTTTCCCAAGTGCCCAATGGCTTCAAGAGACTCAACCCAACCAAGGTTACTCCAAATGAAAAATGGTGATAAATGTGAAGTATTTAGGATGTATAAGTTTGTTTCAAAGTGTTTTTAAGGTTTCAAGAGTTAACCCTTACTCCCAATTACTAAATGTCTCCAAACTATCCCAGAGGCCTAATGGCTTCCCTTGTAGCCCTACAAAGACCTTTTTGCTCTTCAAACTCTTCACCTTCCCAAAATACAAGAACAAGTAAATACACATTCAAAAACCCTTTTGGCCATACAAAAACATACCAAAGATTTAGGTATTGGTATTTTGGACCAAATTGCAGTACCATGTCTATACCCCTGTAATTACACTAGAAAATTGGTGATTTTACAAAGAAACTATAACTTAGAAACATCTCCAAGGTTTCAATTCTTGGACAGTGTCTCTTTATGACACAAAACCTCTAAATCCAAGAGGAATTAGACCCAAACCATAGGGAACATCAAAAGCCCCAAATTAGTTACACCAAACCCTTGATTCAAGGGTTTCTTCAATTGCATCCTTCCAAGAACTTCCTGGATCAATTGGTGATTTATTCACCATTCACTCAACAATATAAGACTATTCCAATCATAAAAACACTATTCCGTTCAACCCAAATGCCTGTTGCTATACTTGTGCCATGAAATTCAATGGAACAATCCCTGTCACAGCCAGTGATCACTCTTTTCTTTCAAACTTCTGCAACTTCAAGGTTAGATCAATATTATACATGGTTAATAATCTTCATTCCATGGATTCTAGGCTTTTGAGTCCATTGAATGGTTATTATTTACAAGTAAACTTCAAAATAAAGAAAGAAAACTAAATAAACCAGGCTATGTCACTGTGTGTGAGGGTACAGTCATGTAAAGTGACTCTCAAACCTCTCCAATCATATAATATTAACTTTAAATACTTTATTGGTTTCTTCAAAACATTAGCCAAGCCAAATCTACATTTGAATCCACACATAATAACCCAAAATGAAGGATTTTGTATCCTTTAATGAATCTCAGTCACTGGTAACGCATGGACAGTCAAACCAATAGTCTCCAAACCATTCAATAGTTAAGTATGAATGTATAAAGTAATTCCTTATTGCATAATGAAAATAGAAATCAAAACCAAAGACTATTTTCACACTTTAGATCACAAATTTCAATTAAAACTTATCTTTTATTTGGTTCCATGTTCTCATCTGTACATCAGGCTTGTTGTTACCCATACAATGGGCTTTATTACAAATAGGAAACTAAAACAAAACTTCCCCAACCTCTTCTAACTGGTTAGAGGGATTAGTTGAGTGTTTAGACAACAAAATCCTAACTTCCCTCCTAAATGGCTACTAGTCGTTGTATTTAAAACTTTTGAATTTTAAACTTTTGAATTTTAAACTTTGAAAATGAACTCAAACTTATTAAACTTGATAACTAAAACTTCTAAGGTGTTTTAAAACACTTAGAAGACTTATTCAATACCCAACTATACTCCTAGAATCTCCTAAACTCATTGGGACACTAATGGTTCATGACCCTTACAAATTTATAATTGAAATCCATACATTTGAATGCCATTTCATGGCATTAAAACATTATAGGTGCCAATACATGATAATTTATGTAATTTTCATCATTGAGAATCCCTTTGACCTCCTTTGACATTTGATCCTCTTTATGTGTCTTCCATGCCTTGAATGTCTTCATAGCCTTAGTCTCGGTGATCCTTGGTGCCCCTGCACCATACTCCCCACCATCAATAAAACTCTTGTCCCAAGAGTTGTGTGGCTTGAAGGATCTTTGAAATGTAGGGATGAAGTAATCCACCATTGTAATCTCATGTCTCCTATAAGACCATGCATTCAAACACAACTTGTTAAAAGAAAAACATGAATTTGCTGACTGCCCTTGTGAAGGATAGTGAGAAGGTTGTAAGGCCTCCATCTCTGATCCATTCCATGGATGATATCCTTGCTCCAATAGCTCTGACCCCTTTCTATGCTATGGCTACAATATAGGACACCTTATGGTCCCAACTTGTACAAAGGCTAGGTCCCAAAGCTCTCCACCTTTAGGACTATCATAGGAGCCTCTTGACTGTATTGTCTTACCCCTCTGCCATCCAGTATCATATTGTACCTTCCTTGCTATCTCATGCCCAAAACACATGAGTATTGGTTCTTCTTGGTTTCTCAACAAGGGTTGCAACTCATACCTCTTTCCTTCATGGTGAACCAAGTACTTATTAGTGAAACCATCATGGATAACCTTCCTTGACCATTGCCAAGATCTTCCTAAGATCAAGTGTCCACAACTCATATCTAGAACATCACACAACACCCTATCTCTGTACTTTCCAACTGAAAACTCAATCATGACTTGAGTACTAACCAACAAATTCTGATCCACATTCACCCAAGGAGCATAATATGGCTTAGGATGTAAAAACATTTTCAGATTTAACTTCCTAACAACCTCATGAGACACAACATTATGACTTGCACCTGAGTCTATAATGAGTCTACATACTTTACCTTGGATCAAACAATTTGATCTGAATATTCTTGGAGTATATGGTGTTTGGTTCCTTCCCATGAATAAGTAATATCCCTCTTCTGGTAATGCCAAGATAGGTTCTTGCTTCTCTTCCTTGCTTGTCTCTTCTTCCACCAAATGCACCCTTCTTTCTTTGCCTTTGTCTTCAATCCACTTGGGACACCTAAAAGATTGATGACCCACTTCATTACAATGGAAGAACCTACCTGTGAACACTCCATTGCCTCTTCCTCCACTTCTTCCACCTCTATACCCACCTCTTGTATCATATGAGTAGGGCTTTTCCTTGTCTTTCTCATTGTGATTCTAAAAATCAGTGATGCCTCTACCTCCTCTTCCCCTCATGGAAAATCCTCCTCTTGTGCTACCTTGCCTCTCTTTTCTCCTTTGTATCTTCTCCTTAGCCTTGATGGCCAACTTATAGCATTCTTCAATAGACCTAGGGGTAGCAAGACTAAGTTCATCTTGTATGTTGAACCTAAGTCCCCCCATGTACCTTACAATCTTCTCATCCACATCTTCATCATGACTCACTCTTATGTCTAGTTTGTGAAACTCTTCAGTATACCTTTGCACCTCCATGTATTTTTTCTTAAGACTTTGCATCTTCTTGTATAACTAAACCCTATAGTCATTTGGCAAAAAATTTACCTTCATTATGTCCATCATAGTATACCAAGATGTAATCTTGGGTTTACCATTCTTCCATATCTCTTCTTGCACACAATCCCACCATAGAAAAGTGTGTCCTTTCAATTTGGACTTTGAAACCTTCAACTTATGACTTTCTTCCACATCCTCACACTCAAAGAAATTCTCCATGGAACTGAACCAATCAATTAACTCCTCATCATCCATCTTTCCTCCATACGTAGGCAAATAAGCTCTTGCCCTTGTATCACCGCTCTTGATTACCTTAGCAAACCTAGCCATCCTTAGATCTTTAGGATCTAATGGTTCTTCCTCTTGGGGTTCCTCTTCTTCTACCTCACCAACTTTGACTTCATCATCTTTTTTTATGTTCTTTTCTCTCCTCACCAAGGCCAATATCCTTTCCATCATGATTCTCATCTCCTTATCCTTCTCAGCTTTCTCCTTCTTTTCTTGCTCAAGGGCTGCCTTCAACTTCTTGTTATCCTCCAACTAATCTTTAACTATCCTTTCCAACTGCATGTTGTCCATCCTTGTAGGTAGATCTATGTCCTCTCCTTCATTCATGGTTCTTTGATCTACTTGGAAAATGAATCAACTCAGGGCTACACCTTAAAGGATATTTCTACTTCAAGGGCTTAACTAAGTATCCAAGAAACCAAACTTCTCAAGACCACTACAAACCTTCCAAAATACTTTTCCCTATGCTCTAATACCACTTGATGCAAATGAAAGGGTGGTGGACTGATAAACAAGATAAGTTACTCAAATTTGGTATACAAACACACTACTTTCCCAAGTGCCCAATGGCTTCCAGAGACTCAACCCAACCAAGGTTACTCCAAATGAAAAATGGTGATAGATGTGAAGTATTTAGGATGTATAAGGCTATTTCAAAGTGGTTTTAAGGTTTCAAGAGTTAACCCTTACTCCCAATGACTAAATGTCTCCAAACTATTCTAGAGGCCTAATGGCCCTACCTTGTAGCCCTACAGAGACCTTTTTGGTCTTCAAACTCTTCACCTTCCCAAAAAAAAAGAAGAAATAAATACACATTCATAAACCCTTTTTTCCATACAAGAACATACCAAAGATTTAGGTATTGGTATTTTGGACCAAATTGTAGTACCCTGCCTATACCCCTATAATTCCACTAGAAAATTGGTGATTTTACAAAGAAACTATAACTTAGAAATATCTCCAAGGTCTCAACTCTTTGAAAGTGTCTCTTTATGAGACAAAACCTCTAAATACAAGATGAATTAGACCCAAACCATAGGGAACATCAAAAGCCCCAAATTAGTTACACCAAACCCTTAATTCAAGGGTTTCTTTAATCTCATCCTTTCAAGTACTTCCTAGATCAATTGGTGATTGATTCACCATTCACTCAACAAGATACGACTATTCCAATCATAAAAATACTATTCCATTCAACCTAAACACCTGCTGCTATACTTGTGCCATGAAATTCAATGGAACACTCCCTGTCACAGCCAGTGATCACTCTTTTCTTTCAAACTTCTACAACTTCAAGGTTAGATCAATATTATACATGGTTAATAATCTTCATTCCATGGATTATAGGCCTTTGAGTCCATGGAATGGTTATTATTTACAAGTAAACTTCAAAATAAAGAAAGAAAACTGAATAAACCAGTCTATGTCGTTGTGTGTGAGGGTACAGTCATGTAAAGTGACTCTCAAACCTCTCCAAACATGTAATATTTCCTTTAAATACTTTATTGGTTTCTTCAAAACATTAACCAAGCCAAATCTACATTTGAATCCACACACAATAACCCAAAATGAAGGATTTTGTATCCTTTAATGAATCTCAGTCATTGGTAACACATGGACAGTTAAACCAACAGTCTCCAAAGCATTCAATAGTTAAGTATGAATGTCTGAATTAATTCATTATTGCATAATGAAAATAGAAATCAAAACCAAAGACTGTTTTCACACTTGAGATCACAAATTTCAATTAAAACTTGTCTTTCATTTGGTTCCGTGTTCTCATCCGTACATCAGGCTTGTTGTTACCCGTACAATGGGCCTGATTACAAATAGGAAACTAAAACACAACTTCCCCAACTTCTTCTAACCGGTTAGAGGGATTAGTTGAGTGTTTAGACAACAAAATCCTAACTTCCCTCCTAAATGGCTACTAGCCGTTGTATTTCAAACTTTTGAATTTTAACTTTTGAAAATGAACTAAAACTTATTAAACTTGATCACTAAAACTTCTAAGGTGTTTTAAAACACTTAGAAGACTTATTCAATACCCAACTATACTCCTAGAATCCCCTAAACTCATTGGGACACTAATGGTCCACGACCCTTACAAATTGATAATTGAAATCCATACATTTGAATGCCATTTCATGGCATTAAAACATTATAGGTGCCAATACATGATAATTTATGTGATTTTCATCATTGAGAATCCCTTTGACCTCCTTGGACCTTTGATCCTCTTTATGTATCTTCCATGCCTTGAATGGCTTCATAGCCTTAGTCTTGGTGATCCTTGGTGCCGCTACACCAGAAACACATTTCAAAAGATGGCATTGAAGGTCTAGCAAGATGTGTTATGTTAGTCAATCAATAAAAAATGATCATTCCTTAAGGAAATCATTATCTCCATTAAGGGATCTGACAAGAGAATGATCAGGCCTAAGGAAAGCATTGTCTCCATTGAGACTAAGAAAAGTAATCAGACCTAAGGAAAGCATTGTCTCCTTAGGGATCAAGAAAAGCGATCAATCCTAAGGAAAGATTTGTCTCCTTAGGGATAAAAAGAAGGTGGAACAGTCCTTAAGGAAAGATATGTCTCTATTAAGGGATCCAATGAAAGGATGAACATAGGGAAAACATTGTCTCCTTAGCGATCCAAAAGAGATGTTTCATTGAATCATTGTGTATGTGTGTGCAAAATGGGAAACATGGAGTATAGTGTATACCCCTATGTTAAAGCAATTGCAAAAACCTCAATGGGAGCAATGGCTTTAACGTAGCATAAATGCACCCAAAAGAAATGTTTCCACTATGAAATTCCCCTAAGAAAGGAAAAATCAAGAGAAATTAACACATGGAAAAAGAGAGCACGGGAGGGATCTACAAACTCTGGGATCATTATGATCATATGATAATAATACATGAGATATTATATCAAAACGAACTGTCATCATCCCCCAAAGATATTACTAGTACAAAAATAATGGAAGAATGTCACATAAGAGTTAAAAAGAAGACTCTTTTTGGGTCAACATCATGGAGACCAAAAAGAATAGGTAGATACCATTTTGCATCATCCCTAATCAGATAAAATAAAGGCACATTTATGAAAAGTGTCACGAGAACAACATAACATGTAACAACATATAGAAGAAGTAAGATACAAATAGAGGAATGTTTATGACATTTTGATTCCTTTATCACATTGTGCCAATAGAGAAACAAGGGTCATATAAATAAATCTAAAAAAACATATAACAAGTGTCATGCCCAAATTTAACATCCAAAAACGTAACAATTTTTATTTTTGTTTTTATTTTTATTTTTAAGTGTGATATGAAGTAACATATGTCTTAGTCATACGCTTCGATCCACTAAGCCTAAGAATCGACATGGATGCTCCTATGCAGAAGGCGGTTAGGAAAATGCTTGAATGACAGAAACAAAAGGTGGATCTAGCAAGGGAAATCTCAAGCCCGATATCATAATGATCTTAATCGAGTTTCCAACATACCCAAATATGCTTTAGGTTAATAATCAAGTTACAATTTATACACACCTAATTAACTTGTATGATAGCCTCATACAATCTATAACACTTAGATAAGATAATTACTAATAGACTAGAGGTTAATTACTAACTATACTTAAACACATTAACCTAATATAACTAATGTTGCATAAAAGCTAAGTTTATTAAGAGATAAAACTAACAATAATAATGTGGGATTAACAACTAGTATTAACAATCCCCATGGAATGGTTAATTTAAGTAAATAGTTAATTTGACTAAAAATGTTATCTAAACCCACTTGTTTAAAGCTAATTTTATTAATGACAAGGAAATATTTTATTTTATTTTATTTTTTATTTTTTTTAAAACATAAACTATACAAAAATAATAAACATCAAAGAATCAAATTCAAAAAGAATAAACTAAACTAAACTCTAACTCTTACTAAGCTACTATCTAAACCTACTACATCCACCTATACCCACTAGCTTCCCTACAAGCTAGACTAAGCCCCTAAGCAAAGTGGGCGCATTTCTAGGCAAGGGAGGGCAAATCAAGGTGGACCCCACTCATAAAATGGGGAAAAATTCATAGGTTCCAAGGTTAGAGATTTGGGTTAAAGTCAAAGTATAACCATAAAGTTTCTTGCTTTCCCCAAGGTAATACCCAAGTGGAGGGTACACATGCCAAAGGGAAGAGGATACTTTTTATGACAAAGGGAAGATGTCAGACTTCAAGAACATAATAAGGTACGCATGTAAGAGGTGGTTGAAAAGTGGATAGTTCATTATGCCATGTCAGTCATGTATACATGGAGATAAAGTAAAAAGCAAGGCAAAATGAAATCCTTTGGTAAGTGTCACTTCCTAAAAGTCCTTCTACCCACGTAGGGGAAAGTATGATGATAAAATATTTAATGTTATCTCTGCCATGCCTCTCTCCTGCGCCTAGGAAGAGGATTTTGTGGGGGCCACTAACAAGTGGGGAAGGCCTAAAAGTGATATTTTATTGGTGAACTTTACTAAGACCCCATCAATCATGATTTGGTGGGTAAATGACATGGTAATAGGTAGATTAGAGTATGCTTTAGTTTAGGTAGTTTTGTTTAGTGTATAAACAAAAATAAGGAATATTCTCTGTGTAGTATGGGGATAATTTTGTCCCCATACATTTTCCAGAGAGCAAAATTGCTCTTATAAATTCTGGAAGTGTCTTTTTTTACAATATGACTAATACTACATCAACTTGATCTCTTTGTTTTATTTACTAGTCATAGGTGAGGTGTTTAGAATGCACTTAGTGGTTCAATTTAAGAGTTTCTCAAGAAGGTAATGAGTAAGTCTAGAATGTATATATGTCTCTCATTTGATATTTCATCTTATCAGTTATTCCATGGATAATTCCTTTGAAAGAGAATAAGAGATGATCAAGTTTCTTCATCCAAGTATAGTCTATTTAAGTATGAGTTTGGTCTACCATAAGATAGATTGCAAAGAGCTTTCAACTATGAATCCAAGTATTAAGAGTTTCATGGCTATCCATATTAATGCAATTTTACATACTATTGAATGATTTCATATCTTCTCTTGCCAACTTTGAATAACTTTTTTTTTTTAGAAAATAACTCCACTATCTTAAGAAGCAAAAATCAATTAGACAAGATAGAAATACATTGCATTTTCATTATAGACATCCTATCAATTTCATTACATAATCTCTATGATGAAGAAGCATTTACATTACAATTATATAGTACACTTTGATGGAATACTCAATGAGAGATCAACATAAAAGAGCTACTTCACTTCATCATATTACATATACCCTTTCATATACATCTACTATTTTACAATGAACTCAATAATGGAAATTCTTTACAATATACAAGAGAGAAAGATCTCCTTCAAGGTCAATAATACAACAACTTAGGAGAGTTGATACAAGCTCAACAAGAGAAACTTCTTCAAGCTTTTCCACTTGGGTGTTGACCTCAAAACCTGCAACAAAGGAGAGAACCATGGGTGCTCACCACCCAACCAAGGTCTCTTATGAGACCACCCCCAAGCTTGGAGAACCAAGGGTAAATGGGAAACCACAAAACAACAAGATGCTTGCACTTTCACACAAATGTAACACAACAATTTTACTCCCTCCAAGGCTACACAAATGAGCTTTGCAAGCTCATTGAAGAAGGGTGGAGGTGGGCTTTTCCAAGGGGAGAATGCCATTGTTTTCTCAAATTCCTCAACAAGGATATTCCATTGCCTCTTCAAGGCTACAAATCCATCTTACATACACAATAATGCTTGTCAACATCTTTATGATACAAAGATTGCAATGGCTTCATGGTGCCCATACACCATGAATTTTTCTGTCTTCTCCAAGAGAAGAGACTCTCACCTCATGGAGAGCCCAACTAACCCCTTCACCCAAAGCCACTTCTTCCTCTTCCCAAAGAGGTGAGTAATGCCATACTCCCATAACATGAAAACCCTCATTCAAGCAAAACAAAAAGGAAAAGCATGAATCCAACATCAAATTCCCTTCCCATACAACACAATAGCACAACATGGATATACTTCAATCACATGAAAGAGCAAGAACACAAACTAGTCTTTTGAGCAAAAACAAGAAAACCTCCATGGAAATGAAAGACCTACCTTCACTAGTGTGATGGCAATTGATAGTTGAGAAGAGCTAATCCACTTGTCCTCCTTTTTCCAAAACCCTAAAGTCTCTAAAATTAGAGAGTGGGTGAACACCCTCCAATTCTAGCAAGGGCCTCTAAAAAGGGCTCCAAAATTCTACCCACCCACCAAACATAAATGCAGACTTGACACTATGGTCTACTTGGTCTTCCTTGTCCCCCCATGATTAATGCTTGATTGGAAGGCAAAGTGAAGTTGGGTAAGGGTCAAGATCCATCCAATCTCGCAGGTAAGGGTAAATGGGTCCAAAAAAGGGTTGCCAAAGTCTCTAGGGAATTTAGGATATGCTCAAAACCTTCCTAACCCATACCCCTAACATTAAGATACTTAAATGATGTCAAAAATGACCCCTAGAACCTCTTATTGATCTCTAGAAGTGGCTAGAATAAAATAAATTTAAATGAACACATTACAAGTGTCAAGTGACACTAACAATTGCACATTACATACAAATGCCATGAACGACAACACGAAGCTAGCTACTAATGCACATGAAAATTCACTTTTACGACAAGTTCACATTACAACGAGGCTTTGTAATCCCACATTGGACTAGGCCTTGGCTTACTCAGTTCACATGTGTTTAACCTTGGTTCTCCGATAATTCCCATGGTTCTCTTACCTACACACTTCACATCGAGCATCAGTAGTTCAAGATGATAACATTACATAAAATATACATATTCAATTTCCTATTTAGTATCATAACTCAATATGTATAGCTCAATTCAAATCACAATTTTCCATTCAATAATATTTGAACATCATAAGTACATAATCATCATGTGCAGTAATCAAATCTAATCATGAATAATTCACTTAATCAACGATGCATAATAAAAATCATGATGTACTCTAGATTCACATCCACACATACATAATATAATAATCACCATCAAAATATCGTATCTTGAGTCTCTAACAAAATAGATCAACAAGTGTATCAATGCATCAAAATGCAGGAAAGAAAAGATGCTATAATGGGTCGGGGTGAGGCCTCACAACAAGAAGCACATTATGGGGGAAGCAGATTACAATAGGAAAACACATAAATTCCACCACACAATAGGAGATAGTCAAGCATATTGCATAGCCCCCCATCTCAGTCTGTAGTGTTTAGGGTAAGTGGGAAACACACAAGAGGAGAAACACCAAGCATGATAGATGAAACAATATCCAGTTCCAAATAAGGATCATGTTGTGAAGATGGGTCACTTTTCTTGTCACTAAGATTAAGAGATAATTATTGTAAAAAAATAGTTGGTAAATCATGACTAACATCAATAAGCTCATACATATCATCATAAACACTAGAATGAATATCATCATTAATTGCATTAGGAATGTCATTATCAAGAGCATCTTCTTCATCCAAATCAATTGTAATAGAATCCAAGATATGAACATAATTACCATGTTTTTTCAATTTCATCTTTTTCAAGTTAACTTCCTCCTTTGGCTCAAGCATGGTTTGATCAAAGGAAATTAATGCATTAGTACATTTTTTGGGTGAAGCAATATTTTGGGAAGCACATTGACAGGCTCTAGCATGATGCTTATGGTAGTAGTCACAAGCATGACGGTTACATTTGGTTTTGTTGGAAATTGGGTTTGGTTTAGGATCAATCAATATCGTGCCCTTTTCTTCTTTAGAGGGGAGAATAGAAGGAACCACACTAGGTTGAGAGATAGCATTGACAAAATATTTATAAGATATAATAGAGGTGGAACTAAAGAATATATAGGAGGTGTAGGAGGTAGAGGAAGGAATCCACATCTAGGGAAAGGAGATGGAATATCCTTAGATTTTCTAAGTTAAAAAATCTTTTGGATCTTTTAGGCTTGATATGATCAAAAAAGGTTATCGCGATGAGTTTGAGTTTGTTGATACATAGAAGGCCAAAAGAAATCAAGGTCAATAGACTCTCAACGCACTAAATACTGGTAGATTCTATCATTAACAATCATGATTTGTCCATTGTGAGGAAATTTCAAACACTTATGAATAGGAGAGGTCATGATTTCCAGGGATGTAATCCAAGGAAGACCAAGATTGACTTGGAATTGATCAAAAGTTGGAATCACAATGAAGGTAACATATAAATATTTACCACCAAATACAATAGGAAATGAAATAGAACCATGTGAAGGATAAAGGAAACCATTGCAAGTTTGAATCATAATTGTTTAGGGAGAAAATGGTGTCGATGAATTTAACAATGTAAACTATGTATGATGTATTCATTAATTAACCATTTCCACATTAACATTCAAAATACAAGAGAAAGAGGGGCTTCCAAGCATAACTCTCAATATAACCTAAGTTAGATTAGCAAAACCCAAGAAGATAAAGGGATGCCAATGCTAAACCCAAATTATACTAAGGAATTATACAAGTCCTCTTTCATGCAATGTAAGATTTGATTAAGGTTGTGTAAATGTACTTGTAGATTTGAACTAATTGATTTAGAAAGATAATAAATAGAGATATAGGTGCTAAATGTAAGCAATAAACCCAATTAAGATGTTAAAACAAATCTAAGAAAAGATATGAAATAGATAATAAAGTACTCACCTTGAACTATGTAGAGGAATGTGCTTTTCTGCTCTGAAAATTGTTGTTATGGACCTATAACTAAATTTATGATTACAAATTTGTGATTACGGTTGAAAACCCACAAAATGCTGAAAATCTCAAGCTGGTAGGAACATATTGACCATGTCACCATGTTTCAGATTAGGTCAACCTATGTCACCGTGTTCCTGAGGCACTTTTTTGAAATCGACCCATATTTTTCTAATAGATCTCTATTTGCAACTTCCAAATTTGTACCTATACTTCTGAGATCCTACTCCTACATACATAAAACTAGGTTTTTGTGGTTGAGGTGGATAAGGGCTTGCCTTGGTCAAGCCCTAGATTGAGGAATAAAGCTTGAATTGAAATGTAAATGTGTAAATGAAACAAGAAAAATATAAATATTCACCTTTCTTGAAGAAACCCTTGTCAATAAGGATTTTGTTGTGTTTGTATGTTGATCTTGAACTTGCAATGTAGGAAATCTCCACAAATGCTATGGATCTACCAAAATCACTTCATGGAACCATGGATGTAAGTGTGCATCAAAAGAAGAATATGATTAATACCTCAATGTAGATCTCCTCCCTTGATGGCCAACAATATGTTAGATCTTGAAGAGGAAAGATGCTCACAAAGGATCCTTGAATCTTTGAAGAATTGAATGCTTGAATCATCAAATTATCTCCTTGCTTCTTCTTTTTTATTTTTTGCTTCATCATTTCATTTATTATATTTTATTATGTCTTGTGTTGTCTAAAATGAGGTGCCTAGGCTTCCTTTTATACAAGTTTTTGGGTGAGAAAATAAAGCAAGCCGACGGGTCACCATATTTTGAAAATTAAATCCCTGAGACAACACCATACCTGAGGTTCACAAACCCTGGGGAACAGGTTGACTTGGTTGACCTATTCTAGGGTTGGCCCACGGGGAGCTAACCCTGAGGTCTCAGATATTGCATTGTTGAAAATGAAGAATATGGGACTGAATAAGAGAAAGAGGTGATTGAGCATGAATCCATCCATGGTCCAAAAATTTGATGAAGGTCGGGAGATAAAAGGTCTTATATGAGGATTACGTCCATTTTAAGACAGTACATTTAGCCCCCACTTTAGCGAGAGTATGAGTTGCCTCAAACTCATGGTAAAGGATATCGAAAAGCGAGATTTGATCTTATCATGGCTAAGTAGACAAAGATATTATCAAGATCCCAAGAGACTTGAGTCTTCATCACATCCAAAGACAAAAAAATAAGAGATATGTCACTAACAAGAAAGTATAGCCAACTTTCCCAATAAGGTTTGTGTTCCTTATTGTGAACTACATGAAACAAAAGAAAATGAAAATGGGTGCAACAAAATATGGAATCAAATGGTCTAGCAAGTGTATTTGGCATGATAATCAACCCATAAAAGATGAATTTAAGGTCTAGAAAGTGTGTGTGGCATGCTAGTCAACTCATCAAAGGATTCAACTTCAAGGAAACTCCATGTCCCAAAAAGAAGAATCAAAAAATGACCTAGGCATAGGGATTTGTGTGTCCTTAAGGGATCAAAAGGCAATCAAGCTTCCTAGACTGTCAATAGTCCCAAGAAGGATAAAAAAAAAGGATTGGGCCTCCTAGACTATTAATAATCCAAAGAGAGATCCAAAAGAGTAAAGAGCCCCCAAGAACTGTCAATAGTTTGATAGAGGAGACAAAACTGCCAATGTGCATGTGTGCAAAAAGTGAGTGGCGTGTATGCCCCCATGTTAAAGCGATTGAAAATGCCTCAACAAGAGAAATGACTTTAACAAAAGCATACATGCATCCACGAAGATTATTTCCATTGTCAAATGTCCCTAGGAGAGAACATTCCAAGGGAAATGAAAACATAAAAAAAGAGAGAACATGAAAGGATTCACTAACTTTGGGGTCAGTGTGATCATATGATAATATGTAATATTATATCAAGTATGAAATGTCATCATTCCCCGAAGGAAGTAGAATGACAAAAAAATGGAGGAAAAATATGTAAGATATACAAAGAAGAGTGTTTTTGGGCCGAAAACATAGAGACCAAAAAGAATCGGTGCTATTATGTCGTAATCATCCAATTAGACTACACAAGGGCACATTTACAAATAATAGAACATATACAACACAACATGTAACAAAAAATAGAAGGAGAGAGATACAAAATAGAAGAACCGCACAACATGTTCAACTACTTTATCATCTTGTGCCAATAGAGCAATCAAGAATCATCTAAAGGAATCTAGACAAAAAACATAACAAAAAGCACAACACGGGGGAAACATAACACAAACACACAAAGAATACCATGGTAGAGAAGTCCACATAAATTGTGTCACATGCCCCCGCATCTCAATCTGAAATGTTAGATAAGGGTGAGAAACTCGTAAGTGGAACAACATCCAACACAATAGGAACTACCACCAGATCCAGGAAAGGACTCTGGTGGGAATCACTATGATCTTTGCTAGGAGTGATTGTAAGATGCATAGAAAGCATGCTAGGAAAATCATAATCCATATCAATATTAGTATATTGATCATCACTAATATGTGCATTAGAGTCATCATCAAGAGTATCTTCCATATCAAGATTAATAGAATCTAAAATACGAAAAGAATCAGCATGTTTATCCTTTTTCATATTTTTATGTTGATTAACTTCCTTTAAAGGCTCAAGCATGGGTTCATCAAAGGAAGGAAAAGTTTGAGAGGAAGATGCAGTGCAAGAAGCAAGGGCATGAGCCTTATCCTTAGCTTTATGGTTCGTGCGATGCTAACAAACATGTTGGTTATGAATGGTTTTACAAGATAAACTTGAAGGATTAGGTTCCATAATCATAGGTTTCAAGGAGGGAATAGCTACGGGTTGAGGAATAATAGGTGGAGGAATAGGTGGGGTAGGTAAGATAGCTATAGGAGTAGCATCCTTAAGAAGGCTAAGCTCAAGAATCTTTTCTACCTTGTAACATTGATAGGATCGAAAGAGATGATTAGGATGACTAGGAGGTTTTTGAGGAAGAGATGGCTAAAATAAATCTATATCAGCACAATCTTGAGGATGTGAAGCTTTTTAAAGGGAATGATTAATGGTGATAACTTCTCCTTTGTAGGGAAACTTTATGCACTTATGAACATGAGAGGCTATAGATTTCATGGATCAAAGCCACAAAATGCCAAGCTTAACCTAAAGTTGATCGAAAGTAGGAATGGCAAAAAAGGTAGTGTAAACAACCTTACTAGAAATAATCATAGGAAGATTCATAGAACCATGAGGGAGATAAAGAAATTCGTTAAAAGTTTGAATCCAAAAAGTAGATGTATCATAGGTATCCTTACGAAACCCTTTACTAAAAAGATGTTCTTCAGTGATAACATTCACGGTGGAAGAGGAATCGATAAAAATACTATGGGAAGGGATATGAGTGATCTTAGTGGTAATGTAAAGAGGACTATTAGGTACTTTAAACATATCAGAGTCATCAAAGGTGATAGGAGATGAAGGTTTATGAAAAGGTTGAGTTTGAGACTCAACATGATTAGCTTCTTCTACCTTATCATAACTAATGTTGGTAATCAAAGAAGAAGGTTGATTAATGACATTTGTTGAATGTGAAGGCAAAGGGTTGGTGTAAATTTACAAATTCTAGTTAGGAATTGCTACAGACACTCATATTATTAACCTCAACATCAACATATATAGCATTGAAATCAATAAGGTCTTGAATAGAATTCTTCAAAGCATACCACCTTTGAGTATCATGACCAGGTTGACGATGGTATTAGCATTGATTAAATTCATCATCACCATATGTAAGGGTTCAGATAAAGTAGTATAATTATGATTAGGATGATACACAGAGGAAAAAGTAGTTGTAACTTTGGATGTAGCAGCCACTTGATCATCAACTATGTTTGTTGACTTATGAATTTTTATGTATTTTTTAGGCTTAGAGAATTTATTTTGATTAACAACATCATCACTCTTATCCAAAGTAATAGGATCCATTGGAGTAGAGCTCTCAAGCTGGATCACTTGTAATTTAGAGTGGTGAAGCACTACGCAAAGATATGAAAAGGAAGTATACTCAGTAAGGAGAATCTTATCAATAATGTCCTTTTGCAAATTAGAAATAAAAATACGTTGAATATCATGATCAGGTACAAGATAAGGAATTTGAGCATACAAATTCTTAAATCTACAAATAAAGTCACTAACTTTTTCTTTAATATTTTGCTTGCAATGCATTAAATCAGTCAAAGAAATCTGAGGACCAATGTTATTTTAAAATTGTTGAATGAAGGCATTAGCGAGCATTTAGAAGGAATCAATAGAGTAAGGATGTACAGAGAAATACCATTGCAAAGCTTTATCCCTAAAATTACATGTGAACAACTTAGTCATGAGCCTAAATTCATGAGCAAAATCACTACATATAGTTTGGAAAGTCCTAACATGAATCACAAGATCACCCTTACCATTATAAGTCTCAAGATTAGGTATCTCCATATGTTGTGGGATAACAACATGAAGGATATCTAAGGAAAGGGGATTGGCAATATCACATGTAGGGATTTTGTACTTGGATTGAGTGAATTGAGCTACTTGTTGTTGTAAATCAGTGACAATTTGAACTAAGCTACTAGTGGTAGGATTAGAAGACCCAATAGTAGGTATAGACATATTGGATGTACTAGGAAAGTTGTAGGAAGCCGAAGGAAAATGAAAGGATATTGGTAGAGGGTTAGAAGGAATCGGAAGAGGATTGGAATATGTGAAAGGGACAACATTGTATGAGGGTAATGAGGAAGGTATGGAGGTAGGAGGAACACTCAAATGAAGTGAAGGATTAGGAAGACTGACACTTAAAGGAGCATAAATTTTTTTAGAAATTATCATGAGATGTGGCGTATAAGTAGGAATACTAGGAATGGTAGTAGATATCAGGATAGAAGATTAAACAATTATGGAAGGAGGATTGTATCCTAACTCTTGAGCACATTTTGTCAAAGGATTAGCATGAGTATTAATAAGTTGTAAGATACCAGACAAAATGGATATGTTATTGTCATCATTAGTAATAAGCTTCTTAATAGCCTCAATAGCGGAAACACTATCAAGATTTGGGTTCTCTTGTACAAGCAAATTTTCCAATTTATCAAACTCATGAGAGAGCTTATCAACTTGGGAAGGAGGAATTATTAAGGTTTCATCCTCATTGTGGAAGGAATGAGAAGAATTATGCTCAATTATGGGATTGTGATCTTGAGGGAAAATATTAGTATCATCACAGGTCCTAGGAAGGAAAGAGGAATCATGGTCAAAAGAGCCCATGAGTCTACGACTTCTCCTAACAAGAATGGTAGAGGTTGGACTTAGTGTAATAAAGCTCATAAAAGAGGAGATCACAAAAGGAAACTCTAGTGAGATCTAACCATAATTATCAATGAAATACAGAGACAAGAAAGATATAACCATACGCATATAGCTAAATCTAACTCCAAAATAGGGTTCACCAATGGTAAAATGGAAATAAAGGGATCTAACTCCAAATTCAAAAGGTAGTTGTAACGCACAAGATAATGCAAAAGGAAATCTAACACCAAGATCAAAAGGAAGTTGTAGGACATCGGGTTCACCAAAATGTTTAGGGTGAAAAATGGTGTTTATGAATTTAACAATGTAAACTATGTGTGGCATATTCATTAATTAACCATTTCCACACTAACATTCAAAATACAAGAGAAAGAGGGGCTTCTAGGCGTAACTCTCAATATAACCTAAGTTAGATTAGAAAAACCCAAGAAGATAAAGGGATGCCAATGCTAAACCCAAATTATACTAAGTACACAAGAAAGTCCTCTTTCATGCAATGTAATATTTGATTAAGGTTGTGTAAATGTTCTTGTATAATTGAACTAATTAATTTAGCAAGATAAGAAATAGAGATATAGGTGATAATTGTAAGAAATCAGCCTAATTAAGATGTGAAAATAGATCTAAGAAAAGATATGAAATAGATAATGAAGTACTCATCTTGAACTATGTAGAGGAATGTTATTTTTTGCTTTGAAAACTATTGTACTGGACCTGTAACTAAATTTCAGACTGTAGATCTGCAATCACGACTAAAAACCCAAAAAATGCTAAAAATCTCAAGGTGCTAGGAATAGGTCGACCATGTCACTTTGTTCCAGAACAAGTTGACCTAAGTCATCGTGTTCCTGAGGCATTTTTTTGAATTCGACCCATATTTTTCTAATAGATCTATGTCTGCAACTTCCAGATTTGTACTTGCAATTATGAGATCCTGCTCTTGCATATAGAAAAGTAGGTTTTGGGGGTTGGGGTGGATAAGTACTTGCCTTGTTCAAGCCCTAGATTGAGGAATAAACCTTTAATTGAAATGTAAATGTGTAAATGAAACAAGACAAATGTAAATATTCACCTTTCTTGAAGAAACCCTTGTCAATAAGGATTTTGTTGTGTTTGTATATTGATCTTGAACTTGCAATGTAGGAAAACTCCACAAATGCTATAGATCTACCAAAATCACTTCATGGAACCATGGATGTAAGTGTGCATCAAAATAAGAAGATGATTAATGCCTCAATGTAGATCTCCTCCCTTGATGGCCAACAATATGTTAGATCTTGAAGAGGAAAGATGCTCACAAAAGATCCTTGAATCTTTGAAGACTTGAATGCTTGAATCATCAAATTGTCTACTTGCTTCTTCTCCTTGATTTCATGATTCTTCCTTTCCTTGATTGTATTTTATTATGTCTTGTCTTGCATAAAATGAGGTGCCTAGGCTTGCTTCTATACAAGTTTTCAGGCAGGAAAGCAAAGCAAGCTGACGGGATCACCATATTTTGAAAATTAAATCCCTGAGACAACACCGGGCCTGAGGTTCACAAACCTCAGGGAATAGGTCGACCTATTCCAGGGTTGGCCCATAGGGATCTAACCCTGAGGTCTCAGATACTGAATTGTTGAAAAGGGAGAATATGGGACTAAACATGAGAAAGAGGTGATTGTGCACGAAGCCATCCATGGTCCCAAAATTAAATGAACGTCGGGAGCTAAAAGGTCTTAAATGAGGAGTGTGTCCATTTTAAGATGGTACAATAACATCATATTTATCATAAAAATCTTGTTGTAATTATCTATTAAAAGACACTCTTTAGTTATCACATTCACCATACAAGTAGGGTCAATAAGGATACCATGGTAATGAAGGCTATTAACCTTTGCAATCATATAAAGAGGACCATCAAATGTTTTAATTGTCTCGGTAGGGTCAAAATTAATGCAAATCTCAAATTCAATTTTAGGTTTAGGTTAATTTTGATCAATGAGGTTGAAAATTTTATTGGCGTCATTACATTTATCATCATAGTCAACAACATGAGTGGAAGAAGAAGTCAAAGGCTGAGTAGATTCAAAGGTATTAGTTGAATGAGATGGTAAAGAGTTGGTATACATTTGAAAATTTTGGTTGGGAGGTGCTAAAAATTTGTTTCCTTGATCATTGACACCTTCAACAGATATAGCATTAGAATCAATAAGGTCTTGAATTCAAATGAAAATACTTTTTAGTATCATGGACAGGTTGATAATGGTATTGATAGACAAAGTTGTGATCAAATTTTTTTGGTAACAGTTGTGATGTGTCAATAGGTTTTATAGGAGGAAGAGTTAACACTTTATCATTAATCAACTTTAACATCACATTATGCAAAGATTCGGAAAGCCGAGTAAAATTACAAGAAGGTCTAAAAATAGATGACAAAGGAGTCACACCTTTGGATGTTGCTACCACTTGTTCATCAACATTGTTGGATGAATTATTAATTTTAATGAAGTTCTTTGGTTTCTGAATTTAAAAAAAAAATTAGATGTGGGATCACTTTTATCAACCAGAGCCATTAGAGTAGTGCTCTCAAATTGAATCATTTGAAGTTGATAATTATGAAGCACTACACATAATTGAGTAAAAGAAGAGATTTCAGAAAGTAGAATCTTATCTCTAATGTAGTTTTGTAAATTAGAAATTAAAA